>OZ025264.1:19637535-19944441 GCA_964019135.1 Arenicola marina
CTCACACCCTCTCCTCCCTTTCACTTCCCGTCCCCCACCTCCTACCCCTCAATCAATTAGGCCACCACGACTGACAGGTTTGTTTTACGGGACCTGCACAAAAGAAAAAAACAGCCACATTTCTGTGCGACAAGTAACATGATGTAATGATTCCCATTTTAACCATAAATCAAACAAATCGACACAAACTCGATGCATAGATTTTTCTCTTTTCGAGGGAGGGGGGGGGGGCTATATGATTTGCTTGTAGTCCTAATACCACAAAATTATTATTATTATTATTATTATTATTATTATTATTATTATTATTATTATTACTATTCCCACCTGAGAAATACCATGACACGAAGCGTGGCCAAAAACTGCTGGAGGGCAAAAACCGCCCGGTGCAATCGCAGCCACAGGTTATCACCCGGACCTACCCCGCCGTGTTACTAGCTCGGCCAGGTATGTGCGGCCATAAAACCCTAACGAGTCCCGCTGACTTCGTGTTTGGCGTACGTACTTTACGCTGGAGACCCGCGCCGTAATAACTCTGGTATGCGGTGATTCAATGCAATTACTACAAGAGCGTCAATAGTTTTGGGGCCATGATACCTCACCCTGATGCGTGCGGCTCCTGCCCAAACAATGTGGACGACGTACGTTTGCAGGTAGGTACGTAGGTATAAACCGGAGTCCTTTGTTTGTCGCTGTCTCGAAATCAGTTGAGATGATAGGGGGCGGGGAGGGGACACTGGTTTAATATGATGATGATGACATTAATGCCCCCCCCCCACCCCTTGACTTTCCTTACTTCCCACCCTTCTTTTCCACCCCCCCCCCCCCCACCCCGACCCACCCACCTCGGACTTCTAAGAGGAACAACTGAAGAAGGTCACAATGGTATTGTCTGTGAGTCGCCTTCTGTCTCTGATATTCAGTCGGCCCACCCCTTTCCAGCCGTCCAGCCCCCCCCCCCCCCCACACACACACACCCTCTTCCCTCTCGCCCGTCCCCCGCTCCCAATATCTGGCAATCTAACCCGGTATCTTGGCTTGGGTTGGCTTGGCGTACATTGCATATATTAGCGCCTTGACCTCTTGGCCTTGACATGGCATGACCCTTGGCTGATATGGGATGGGCGGAAGTGGAGGGGGGGGGGAATGTTTAGCATTTTGTTGCTCTTTACTTGCCAATATGCTGGGTGAACTGTAGCAAGGAACATGTCGGGATAATGCGATGTTGACGACATATACCACCGGTAGGGGGCGCGGTTTGAACTCTTGACCTGTTGCAGTACGTGACCTGCATGGCTATCTTCTACCCAGGCTCTTAGGCTGCATCCACCCATCCTTATACTCTCCAACTGAGCCGAAGCGTCTTTTCCGGCGACTCCCCGTGGCCTAGTGGGCAGCGTTTTCGGCTCCCTCAATAGCGTCTTTCCCGGCGACTCCCCGTGGCCTAGTGGGCAGCGTTTTCGGCTCCCTCAATGGCGTCTTTCCCGGCGACTCCCCGTGGCCTAGTGAGCAGCGTTTTCGGCTCCCTCAATGGCGTCTTTCCCGGCGACTCCCCGTGGCCTAGTGGGCAGCGTTTTCGGCTCCCTCAATGGCGTCTTTCCCGGCGACTCCCCGTGGCCTAGTGGGCAGCGTTTTCGGCTCCCTCAATGGCGTCTTTCCCGGCGACTCCCCGTGGCCTAGTGGGCAGCGTTTTCGGCTCCCTCAATGGCGTCTTTCCCGGCGACTTCCCGTGGCCTAGTGGGCAGCGTTTTCGGCTCCCTCAATAGCGTCTTTCCCGGCGACTCCCCGTGGCCTAGTGGGCAGCGTTTTCGGCTCCCTCAATGGCGTCTTTCCCGGCGACTCCCCGTGGCCTAGTGGGCAGCGTTTTCGGCTCCCTCAATAGCGTCTTTCCCGGCGACTCCCCGTGGCCTAGTGGGCAGCGTTTTCGGCTCCCTCAATGGCGTCTTTCCCGGCGACTCCCCGTGGCCTAGTGGGCAGCGTTTTCGGCTCCCTCAATAGCGTCTTTCCCGGCGACTCCCCGTGGCCTAGTGGGCAGCGTTTTCGGCTCCCTCAATGGCGTCTTTCCCGGCGACTCCCCGTGGCCTAGTGGGCAGCGTTTTCGGCTCCCTCAATGGCGTCTTTCCCGGCGACTCCCCGTGGCCTAGTGGGCAGCGTTTTCGGCTCCCTCAATGGCGTCTTTCCCGGCGACTCCCCGTGGCCTAGTGGGCAGCGTTTTCGGCTCCCTCAATGGCGTCTTTCCCGGCGACTCCCCGTGGCCTAGTGGGCAGCGTTTTCGGCTCCCTCAATGGCGTCTTTCCCGGCGACTCCCCGTGGCCTAGTGGGCAGCGTTTTCGGCTCCCTCAATGGCGTCTTTCCCGGCGACTCCCCGTGGCCTAGTGGGCAGCGTTTTCGGCTCCCTCAATAGCGTCTTTCCCGGCGACTCCCCGTGGCCTAGTGGGCAGCGTTTTCGGCTCCCTCAATGGCGTCTTTCCCGGCGACTCCCCGTGGCCTAGTGAGCAGCGTTTTCGGCTCCCTCAATAGCGTCTTTCCCGGCGACTCCCCGTGGCCTAGTGGGCAGCGTCTTCGGCTCCCTCAATAGCGTCTTTCCCGGCGACTCCCCGTGGCCTAGTGGGCAGCGTTTTCGGCTCCCTCAATGGCGTCTTTCCCGGCGACTCCCCGTGGCCTAGTGGGCAGCGTTTTCGGCTCCCTCAATAGCGTCTTTCCCGGCGACTCCCCGTGGCCTAGTGGGCAGCGTTTTCGGCTCCCTCAATGGCGTCTTTCCCGGCGACTCCCCGTGGCCTAGTGGGCAGCGTTTTCGGCTCCCTCAATGGCGTCTTTCTCGGCGACTCCCCATGGCCTAGTGGGCAGCGTTTTCGGCTCCCTCAATGGCGTCTTTCTCGGCGACTCCCCGTGGCCTTGTGGGCAGCGTTTTCGGCTCCCTCAATAGCGTCTTTCCCGGCGATTCCCCGTGGCCTAGTGGGCAGCGTTTTCGGCTCCCTCAATGGCGTCTTTCCCGGCGACTCCCCGTGGCCTAGTAGGCAGCGTTTTCGGCTCCCTCAATGGCGTCTTTCTCGGCGACTCCCCGTGGCCTAGTGAGCAGCGTTTTCGGCTCCCTCAATGGCGTCTTTCCCGGCGACTCCCCGTGGCCTAGTGGGCAGCGTTTTCGGCTCCCTCAATGGCGTCTTTCCCGGCGACTCCCCGTGGCCTAGTGGGCAGCGTTTTCGGCTCCCTCAATGGCGTCTTTCCCGGCGACTCCCCGTGGCCTAGTGGGCAGCGTTTTCGGCTCCCTCAATAGCGTCTTTCCCGGCGACTCCCCGTGGCCTAGTGGGCAGCGTTTTCGGCTCCCTCAATGGCGTCTTTCCCGGCGACTCCCCGTGGCCTAGTGGGCAGCGTTTTCGGCTCCCTCAATGGCGTCTTTCCCGGCGACTCCCCGTGGCCTAGTGGGCAGCGTTTTCGGCTCCCTCAATGGCGTCTTTCCCGGCGACTCCCCGTGGCCTAGTGGGCAGCGTTTTCGGCTCCCTCAATGGCGTCTTTCCCGGCGACTCCCCGTGGCCTAGTGGGCAGCGTTTTCGGCTCCCTCAATGGCGTCTTTCTCGGCGACTCCCCGTGGCCTAGTGAGCAGCGTTTTCGGCTCCCTCAATGGCGTCTTTCCCGGCGACTCCCCGTGGCCTAGTGGGCAGCGTTTTCGGCTCCCTCAATGGCGTCTTTCCCGGCGACTCCCCGTGGCCTAGTGGGCAGCGTTTTCGGCTCCCTCAATGGCGTCTTTCCCGGCGACTCCCCGTGGCCTAGTGGGCAGCGTTTTCGGCTCCCTCAATAGCGTCTTTCCCGGCGATTCCCCGTGGCCTAGTGGGCAGCGTTTTCGGCTCCCTCAATGGCGTCTTTCCCGGCGACTCCCCGTGGCCTAGTGGGCAGCGTTTTCGGCTCCCTCAATGGCGTCTTTCTCGGCGACTCCCCATGGCCTAGTGGGCAGCGTTTTCGGCTCCCTCAATGGCGTCTTTCCCGGCGACTCCCCGTGGCCTAGTGGGCAGCGTTTTCGGCTCCCTCAATGGCGTCTTTCCCGGCGACTCCCCGTGGCCTAGTGGGTAGCGTTTTCGGCTCCCTCAATGGCGTCTTTCCCGGCGACTCCCCGTGGCCTAGTGAGCAGCGTTTTCGGCTCCCTCAATGGCGTCTTTCCCGGCGACTCCCCGTGGCCTAGTGAGCAGCGCCTTCGGCTATTGTCGAATGTGCTCTGCTAGGCCAGTCAAAACGGCCGGTGCGCGGTTCGAATCCCAACTGCGCAAATGCCAAAGGTTTGTGCAGGATAAAGATCCCGTGTCCTTCTTCGAAAAGTCGGGGTGTACTACTCGGAGACCTAGCTTCTCTCTACCTTGACCTTTGTCGCGATATGACCTACAGAGGTTGGTTGGCTGGTTGTATATTCAGGACGCTTTAACAATTTTTGGTCGTATCGCGTCAATGGGAGAAGGAAGGGAGAGTGGAGCCATGTCCCCGGGGGGTAACCCCATACTCTTTGCCAAGAAGGACATGGGATCTTTAACCCTGCGACCACACAGACATGGCCACAGACAGCGAGGCTCGAACCACCGATCCACGTGCCGTTAGGCTCTCCGGTGTTAAAGCTCCGCACGGAAACCAATCCATGTATCCTTCCCTCCTACAAGTTGTCAAACTGGATCATCAGGACCACACAATCCTGATGTACATAGTCGATCCAGACCAGCCGCTTGCGGTTGACACATGATCCAGTAGAGGCCAGCGGCCCACACGACCGGTCCACAAAGAGTAACGATTGCCGACTATTCCTCACGTCCGGACTCTTGACAATATGCATTATACAACGACTTCTGGTGCGCAACCATATTAACAGTACTCCTTCGAAAGTTTGTTCAATGTGATCAAGATTTTAGATTTATTCTAAAGAAAATAGTTTCTCTTTACAATACAATTAAAAAATAAATAATTGGGAACAGTCAGGTAATCTTAGCGAAAGGCTCCTCTGGTATATCTGTACTGTCTCTGTGCCGATACTGTGCGACATAAATAGACCAACAATTGGCGGATCACGTTTGACGTTTCGCTCCGAACGTCCTGGAAAGCGAGAGGTTGGCCGTTCGAATCCAACCCATAGCGTTTCTGGTAAGTTTATGACCCTATATCCCCGTATACAAGACTATGTGCTAGAAGGGTCCACGGAGGGCCGGGTAGAGACATATCACACAACCAGTAATGCACGCTGACATCGGGCCAACAGCTCCCTCCGCTATCAAGCCACTGTCCACCGATACAGGTTATACACAGGCCATACAGGCAGATACCCAGGGGTCCGTAGGATGGAGTGATACACATACTTATAGACCAGCAGCAATACGGTGCTCTTGAACTTGAAGTGCAACCAAATACTACACGGAAATCTCAAGAGAGGAAGGTGATAAATCCGAATGTAATTAAGGATCATATATTACTCAAGGATCAGACCAAATTAGGAATTCAATAGTCGTAAATAATGAAATGGTATCAATGTCAATATAATATATATCTTGTCACATTCACATATCAATTTCAATATAATATATATATTGTCACATTTACATATCACTTTCAATATAATATATATATTGTCACATTTACATATCAATTTCAGTCAATAAAGGTATATCTTAAAGTACGTTAAATCTTTATTCAGTTGGGCATTATAGGACGAGGAAAGGTGTGGGACTGTGGATGGGGGTGTATATTACACACAGTGTAACAGAGTGGGGGAGGGGCGTGGGGGAGGCAGTACTCACATGAAGTCAGTGTACCCCGGCGCACATTCACACGTGTAGTTGGCGATGCCGTCCACGCACGTGGCCCCGTTGGCGCACTCGTTGCCAAGGAGACACTCGTCGATATCATTTTCGCACAGGCTGCCGTTGAACCCTGGCAGGCATGCGCAGTCGTAGTCGTTCCACACGTCCACGCACGTGGCGTTATTCTCACACGCATGCGCGTCGCACACCGGGTCGCCATAGCAACCGGTATTATTAACCGCGGCCTCGTTGGCGACGCTGAACTTCTCGACGCTGGTGTCGTTGGCCAACAGGTCCGGGCCGTAGAAAGGCAAGAGGAGGCCGCCGATTCTGGCCTGGTGCAGGCAACCCTTCACCCCGGTATCGGCGAGGAACTTTGTAGGGTTCGCCGCCCGGTACGCCGCATCCACGCCGCCGACAAACACGTTGTCGCTGTCCAGCAGGAGGTCGCCCAAGACGACCGGAAGTGACGCGTTGAGCATATCGGCCGGCAGCCCGTCTACGGCCAGCGCCACGCCGCCCGCCGCCGTCACCTCCACGGAGGCGTTATGCCAGGCGGCGTCCTGCAGACCCGCGCCGCCGCCGCCGCTCACCGCCTCGGGACCCGACCCTAGGTCAAAGGCCACGGACACCAACCCGCCAGTGAGCTCCACGGTCAGGAAGTTGGCGTCCCTCTCGGCGACCCCCTTCAGGTGGAGCAGGACTCCATCCTCCCGTGTCCGGAACGCCACGAACAGGGTGTCCACCACGGTGCTGGCGTTCAGGGTGTGTGAGTATTGCGCGAAGCTGGTCGCCCCATCGAACGTGGCCTCAGTGACACCTGGCGGTGGAGATTGAATCGCGTTCAAACACAATGGTAACATACATCATTTTGGTCCATCTATCTTTGATGTAATTTGTTACATCCCACGAAATGGATTATTATAGTAAATTGTAGGCGTGAGTCATACGTGAGTTATGCCGTAACAATGATTTTCCCTAGGATGGCAAAACGACCATTATTTTCAACGGTTACATTATGCTAGTAAAGACTATGGCACTATTTTATTCCGCAACACATACACACTTGTTTATCAATTACATACTTGGTAGAAGACTATTATTAATCAAGGTGTACCCTCCGCCATCGGACAGTATGAAAGCTACCATTGAAAAAGAAAAGGTGTATTCACCTTAAAAGGGGTAATCCCCCCAAGCCTTAGAACGCAAACAGCTAGTGTTACTCACATTCGAATCCGTCCTCCAGGCTGTTGCACACAGAGTCTCCGGGACACTCGTTGTACACGCAGAAGTCCAGTTCGTCGCAGTTTCTTCCTCGGAATCCATCCGCACAGACACAGCTGGGAGTAGATAGATTAATTGATTGACTGTTTGATTGATTGATTGGGAGTATGACGCTTTAACCTTCGCAGGTGTTATGTCGCGACAATGGGGAGGGTCAAGGTAAATATCTTGTGCACATATAGATGTTTGCACAGATGGGATTCGAACCGCGCATCGGCCGCAGATCATGCTACGCCACGGTGTGACGCCCCCCCCCACCCCCACCTCCCACGCATTGCATCCCAAGCCACTAATAGGAAACAAGGTAAGGAAAGGCGATCACTACAGACGGGCAGATCAAACCTAAAATATACTATACAGAACCTAAGTCTATTGGATAAGTAAAAAAGGGTAGCAATAGAGGAATAGAACCTTAGTTTATTGGATAATTAAAAAAGGATACTACATTCCCACAGAATTATATACCGGGTGAAATTGGGATAGACACAATAAAATGGCGGCGGTTAGGATTATTAAGAAGGCCGATTATATTATATCAAATTACGGTTTTATCGAGAGGATATTTGCATAGTATATGCAGTGTTCCAATCGTTTACAATAAACATTATGATTAAACTATAGTAATCTGTAATGGGATGATTACCAAGGGTAGACATAGCAGTGAGCCTTATATTAAATTATTGGATAATTAAAAAAGGATACTACATTCCCACAGAATTATATACCGGGTGAAATTGAGATAGACACAATGAAATGGCGGCGGTTGGGATTATTAAGAAGGCCGATTATATTATATCAAATTACGGTTTTATCGAGAGGATATTTGCATAGTATATGCAGTGTTCCAATTGTTTACAATAAACATTATTATTAAACTATAGTAATCTGTAATGGGATGATTACCAAGGGTAGACATAGCAGTGAGCCTTATATTAAATCATTGGATAATTAAAAAATAGCAATAGAAAAATAGAACCTAAGTTTATTGGATAATTTAAAAAGGTAGCAATAGAAGAATAGAACCTTAGTTTATTGGATAATTAAAAAAGGGTAGCAATAGAAGAATAGAACCTAAGTTTATTGGATAATTCAAAAAGGGTAGCAATAGAAGAATAGAACCTACGTTTATTGGATAATTAAAAAAGGGTAGCAATAGAAGAACAGAACCTTAGTTTATTGGACAATTAAAAAAAGGTAGCAATAGAAGAATAGAACCTTTGGATAATTCAAAAAGGGTAGCAATAGAAGAATAGAACCTAAGTCTATTGGATAATTTAAAAAGGCTGGCAATAGATTTGATTTGATTGGGGCTTAACGGCACGGGTAGCAACAGAAGACTAAAACCTAAGTTTATTGGATAATCAAAAATGGGTAGCAATAGCAGAATAGAACCTAAGTTTATAGGATAATTAAAAAAGGTTAGCAACAGAAAAATAGAATTAAAGTTTATTGGATAATTCAAAAAGATAAGCAACAGAAAAATAGAACCTAAGTTTATTGGATAATTCAAAAAGGGCAGAAATAGAAGAATAGAACCTAAGTTTATTGGATAATTAAAAAAGGGTAGCAATAGAAGAACAGAACCTTAGTTTATTGGATAATAAAACAAGGGTAGCAATAGAAGAATAGAAGTGAGCCTGACATTAAACTAAGACTTAATGGGATGATTAATCAAAGGGTAATATAGATCCCCTCCCCACCCCAACCCCCTCACACACGCATACACCCCCCCCCATCTCATACACACATGCACACGCCCTCCCCCCCATCACACACATACACACGCCCTTCCCCCCTCAAACCCCCCCCCCCCGCCCCCTCACATACACACGCGCTTCCCCCCTCAAACCCACACACACACCCCCCGGCCCCCTCACATACACACCCCCTTCCCCCTCCCCCGCAATGGGTGCTGCAGTACTCACACGTAGTCGTTGAAGAAGGCGTTGGCGCACGTGGCGTTGTTCTGGCAGGGCTGATCGAGCAAACACACGTCATCACTCTTCTCGCCTTCCACCACGTTCTCCCGGACCGGGTCGTCGAAGGACGAGAAGCCGCCCGTGTCGTTGCGCGGGAAGAACTGCGCTAGCACGTCGTTCTGCCGGGCATCCTGCAGCGTGCCGCGAAGAGGCTCTGTGTCATTCACCCCCAGATAGGTCGCCACCGCGTCCGCCGCCGTCGTCGCCACCCCCTCCGCCTGCCGCCGCCGCCGGCGCCGCCCCTCTGTCGGCTGCACGTGCGCCGGTAACCCCCCAAACAGGAAGCTGTCCGGGGCGAGGTACTTGTCGATGTTTACCACGGAACCGGTGCCCGTAATTCCGCCATTATCGCCCACGCGATCGGCGCGCTTCACCACCCACGTGACTTCGTCGTTGGACCGAAGGACGTTGTAGTAATACTGCTCGCCGTCGGCATAGTAACCGTCGACGTCAAAGAGCTCCGTGACGTCACTGAGACGGACGCCGATCTGGAGAGCGCCGTCGACCATGTGACTCATGACGAAAGTGTCGGCGTCTCCCAGATAGAAAAGGAGACCGTTCGGAGATCGCGTGCGGAAGAAGAAGGATATGTTGTTGGTGGACCTGAGCTCGTTGTCGTCGGGCGGGTTAAACAGGGCGAAGCTCGCAGACCCTTCGAATCCGAAGGTGGCCGCGGTGAAACCTGGAGCGAAATCAAGTTATCGGCGCATCTGTCAAAAAGCCAACTTTATTATTACGATACTTCAGAAATTGCTGAAATCAAAAGAAGCAATATGACATATGTGAAAGCAAAATAGAAATACATTACATGGAAACTATTAAACAGAAGTAAAAAACGTATCTACACAAGAACCAGCTCCGCTACGAGGACTTTAGGATTATTCGACTAAACTTGTCGTAAATTTGTCTCCTTAATTTTAAAAGCTGTATGGCAAAGGGTGAAGAATATTGTAAAATAAACTGTTGTCGTTTATCACAGATATCTCTCAAACATTTCTTTAAATAATATCGTCGAGAATTATGTGGCGAATAGTTAACGAAGCATTACCAGGGGGGGGGGGTGCGGGGAGGGGGGGATGGGGGCAGGCTACATGAGGCAGTATTACTCACTGTCGTTGCACATGTCGCCAATGTACGGTCTCCAGCACGCACACTGGAAGTCGAACCACAGGTCGGTGCACAGGCCGTGCCCGCCGCAGGGGTCGGGGCTGCATTGATCGGTGCGCGCGCACCCGGCCACCAGCTGTTCAGTCTCGCCCGCCGCGGCGATGTAGGCGTCCGGGACGATGACGTCATCTAGCACGGTGACGTCACGCAGGCAGCCGGTGAAGGGCGGCGCGTTGCCCAGGTCACCGACCGCTTCCCCGGCGGCGTTGGCCCCGAAGTAGGTGACCCCGAGCGGGTGGTGGCGAGCCTGCGCCCCGTCGGAACCCAGCATGTCGCTCGCCTGGCAGACCCCGTTAACGCAGTCCGGGTGCCACAGCATCAGCGTCAGCCTGAGGTAGGTCACGTTGAGGGTGACCCGGTGCCACTGGCCGTCGGCCAGCGGAGCCGCGTTCGGGGTGCTCACGGTCAAGGTCTTGGCCGGGTTGGTCAACGCGTTATTGTAGGCCATCTCCAGGCGCGTGCCGCCCGCCAAGGTCAAGGTCATGTAGTCCACCGGCAGCGGCGGTGCGTTCTGCCGGGCGTTCACCAGCAGGACGGCGTCCGGCAGCGTGGTGGCCAGGTCAAAGGTCATCTGGATGTCCGAAATTCCCTCCGTGGCGTTGTACCGCAGCCAGGAGCTCCCCACGAAGGAGGCGGCCGTGCCCCACTGGCAGTAGGCCCCCGTGAAGCCCGGCGTGCACTGGCACGTGTAGTTGTGCACGTTTTGCACCTCGTCCACCAGGGTGGGCAGGCACGTGGCGCCATTAGCGCATTGGTTGTCCTGGCAACCGATCAGCGCGATGGCGCAGTTCTTGCCGCCGTACTGCTGGCCCTCGTAGCTGGCCGGGCAGTGGCAGGAGTAGTCGCCCACCAGGTCCTCGCAAACCGAGCCGAAGCGGCACGGCATGAACACGACGCACTCGTCAATCTCGGTCTCACAGAGGGCGCCCGTGTAGCCCGGCCAGCACTCGCACGTGTACATGGCCACGCCGTCCGTGCAGTTGCCGTTGACGCACGGGGCCGACACGCAATCGTCGATGTTAGTCTCGCAGTGGTCACCTGAAGAAATAGCGGGTGTTTCTAGGCCACGTACTCTTCTCATTTCGAGAGTGGACAATCGGACCAACATCAAACACGTCCACTAAAAATGTTTGGTCTTCTAAATCACTTAAAGGCTAAATTGTGACCATAAACCTGGGGTTAATCAAAACGGGGTTGAATGAAAGATGCCCCGGATGTAGGTCTAGGGTTCGAACTCACGACCTATTGAACTGCAACTCAGCTTGTTTACCAACTGAGCTGAAAGATCACCCAAAAGAAAGGACGAATCCGCGTACTACAGCGCCAGTCAACTCGTGCTTAACGAACGTTGTACTACATGGTCTCAGGCTTAGGGGATGGAATACACTCAACCGCGATTTTTTTTTTTAAATGGAGTTTAAATTAAATTTCATCGCAAGATGTCGAAATCCTTGCAAGGACAATAACCTTTCCAGTACGACAAGGGGCTTCCATAATTTCGCGTTTTTATGAAGTATGAGATACAACAGTGTTAAAAAGATCTTCAGAAGCAATCATCGGTTGATAGCAGATGACGCCTTTGATTTAGTCTAACGGCAGGCGGCGCTCTGACCTGTGAAGCCGACCAGACAGTCGCAGTAGTAGCCCTCGGCGGTCTGGTGGTCGAAGCCCGGGAGAACGGAGTGCGAGTGCTCCTGGCAGATGCCGCCGTTCGAGCAGGGGTTGGACATACACTCGGGGACGTCGATCTCACACCTGTAGCCGGCGTACCCCGGATGGCACTGACACGTGTAGTTCTGGGGAGAGAGACCAACATCAGCGTCATCGTAACCGCGGCGAGGGGTGGGGGTCAGGGGTGCATTTTCGTCTTAGCCTCACCAGCTCCTTGTGGCGGTGTTCGGAATCAAGAAATCCTCTTCCAAGGTAATTTTAGTGTTTTCTTAATTCAGAAAATCCACTTCTCGGGTGACTACTTTATGAATTTTGAACCCGATAATCGCTCGACGAATCTCCCACTTCGCGCTAAGTCTAGTGGCGTAGCGTAAGTGGCGATTATGAATACGGCTCCTGGTGATGGTGTTAGAAGTAGTTCTGGGTGTGACCCCCCGAAGCACAAGGGAGACGTGGGTGGTACCTGGATCACCTGCGTATTAGCCAGATAATACTGGGTTTTCTTTATGTATCCAAACAACACGGCTCCAGATTTTCAGGTTGTCGCACTTTGAACTCGCAATTTATAAGTGTATGAACATCAGCAGTTCTCATCGTCATACAAAATTGTGAGCACTATGATTTCCTTCCAGGCAGCGTGGAAAAAGGCCCCGTTTTTGACGAGTAAATAGCAGCTGGGTGCTCGCCTGCCTGAAAAAACTGCCCGCCACTATTGAAACTACCCGGCCACCCGGCGGAAAGGCGGGTCGTAGGCTAATACCCTGGGCCGCGGCACTCACCTTCAGCCCATGGCAGACGCGGGCGGCACTCACCTTCAGTCCATGGCAGACGCGGGCGGCACCCACCTTCAGCCCATGGCAGACGCGGGCGGCACCCACCTTCAGCCCATGGCAGACGCGGGCGGCACTCACCTTCAGCCCATGGCAGACGCGGGCGGCACCCACCTTCAGCCCATGGCAGACGCGGGCGGCACCCACCTTCAGCCCATGGCAGACGCGGGCGGCACTCACCTTCAGCCCATGGCAGACGCGGGCGGCACCCACCTTCAGCCCATGGCAGACGCGGGCGGCACCCACCTTCAGCCCATGGCAGACGCGGGCGGCACTCACCTTAAGCCCATGGCAGACGCGGGCGGCACCCACCTTCAGCCCATGGCAGACGCGGGCGGCACCCACCTTCAGCCCATGGCAGACGCGGGCGGCACTCACCTTCAGCCCATGGCAGACGCGGGCGGCACTCACCTTCAACCCATGGCAGACGCGGGCGGCACTCACCTTCAGCCCATGGCAGACGCGGGCGGCACTCACCTTCAGCCCATGGCAGACGCGGGCGGCACTCACCTTCAGCCCATGGCAGACGCGGGCGGCACTCACCTTCAGCCCATGGCAGACGCGGGCGGCACCCACCTTCAGCCCATGGCAGACGCGGGCGGCACTCACCTTCAGCCCATGGCAGACGCGGGCGGCACTCACCTTCAGCCCATGGCAGACGCGGGCGGCACTCACCTTCAGCCCATGGCAGACGCGGGCGGCACTCACCTTCAGCCCATGGCAGACGCGGGCGGCACTCACCTTCAGCCCATGGCAGACGCGGGCGGCACTCACCTTAAGCCCATGGCAGACGCGGGCGGCACCCACCTTCAGTCCATGGCAGACGCGGGCGGCACTCACCTTCAGTCCATCGACACACGTGGCGCTGTGTTCGCACGGCATTTCGGCGCAATCGTCCACGTCCAGCTCGCAGAAGGTCCC
This sequence comes from Arenicola marina, assembly GCA_964019135.1. Taxonomy (NCBI): domain Eukaryota; kingdom Metazoa; phylum Annelida; class Polychaeta; family Arenicolidae; genus Arenicola; species Arenicola marina. The sequence goes on from OZ025264.1 coordinate 19,651,156, forward strand.
GTTGTACCCCGTGTCGGTGCAGTTGCACTCGTACCTGCCATCAAATAACAACCACCAAGCTTAAAATTACAGTTCCCTGCGCGTTTTCCATGTTCAGGTTTTCATGTTAATATGCCATGGTAATCAACATATTAAATATGCAGTTACTGTTCTGCTAGTTAAAATCGCAAAATGTACAAAAAAACAGAGGTCTCCACTAGTTGATATTGAATAGTACTTAACACATTTAAGCAGTTCATTTGCAGTTGGGCTGGTTACAACCACAAATTTTAAAACATAGCTATCTCCTCATCAATTTTTTAATGTTAATATTCCACATTAATGAACACAGTTTTTATAGGCAGTTACTTTTCAGTTGTGTTAGCTATAACCACCAAGTTTGCAACGGAACTCCCTGCTCGTCAATTTCGTTACGTGGATATTCAGAGTAATCAACACATCTTAAATAGTCAGTTCAATATTCAGCTATGCTAGTTAATACAGGTGTATTATGTTGAATTGAGTACTGCCCTACAGTCATATCCTTCAACGATATTCTTGGAATATTAACACTGCCTCCTTTAAGTTAAGTTGCGCTATAATAACACATAAAACGTGATCACCAATAGGGGTGCCAAAAATGTTTCGCTCCGCAAATTATACATAATCTCCAGAATTCTTTAGTGGTCTTTTATGCATATTATCGAACGAATTTGCAAGATTTACCATTTACAATTTATCTTCTATAAACAAACAAAGTAAATAAGGTCTTCGGAAGTGAGAAAATTTTATCTCCCTCATAACATAATCTAAAATGTCTTCGCCTCGTTGATGGTCGTCGCCTAAGATGCAATTATACATTGATCGTCTCAAGCTGGTATTAATGTACAATTTCGCCCACGATTTTTTTCATCGCTTTGCAACATTTGCGACAAAATCTAAGAATCCATGCAACATTCTCCAAAGACGCATTCCTTTCTGCTACAACAGATTCGTGCACTAGACACATGGGAACACAGGTAATAAATGCACACAGAGATAACAACTCAATCACTGAATCGTTAGGGACCACAGGACGCTGTGGGTTGTACAAAGTGTGCCAATAGCTGGTCCCACGCATGCTGGAGATGAGGGGGAAACCCCTGTCAACCAATTTATTTTCTGGGCAAGCACCCACCGATAAAGATAAAACGACTAACACCATCGGTGTGCTACCGTCACTGCTCTGGCGACACGAAAATGATAATGACTATTTGTATAACTATGTTCGACTACATTTAAGTTGTCCATACATAATTTTTTTTTTTTAAAGTCCAATGCAAGCAGCGACCAGATGTATTTAACGATGACTTATATATATAGTTACATTACACTCATTGTGCTGCTTGCCTTCAATGAGGCAATATGACCGCCCTATTATTTATTTAAGAGCATATTCCCACGTCATGTGATGCTACATATCATTCGACACATAACGCCCCCGCCAAACCGGCCCTCTAGCCAAAGCGCCGCACCCGCCAAACCGCCCTATTCACCAAACCGCCCTGCTAGCCAAAGCGCCCCACCCGCCAACCCGCCCCGCTAGTCAAACCGCCCCACCCGCCCCTTTAGCCAAAGCGGCCACCCGCCAAACCACCCCACCCGCCCAACCGCCCCATTCGCCTAATCGCCCCATTTATCAAAGCGCCCCACTAGCCAAAGCGCCCCACTAGTCAAACCGCCCCACCCGTCAAACCGCCCCACTAGTCAAAGCGCCCCACCCGCCATACCACGCCACCCGCCAAACCGCCCCTCTAGCCAAAGCGCCCGACCCGCCAAACCGCCCCTCTAGTCAAAGCGCCCGACCCGCCAAACCGCCCCATCTAGTCAAAGCGCCCATCCGCCAAACCACTCCATCCGCCAAACCGCCCCACTAGCCAAAGCGCCCCACCCGTCAAACCGCCCCACCCTTCGGATGGGCAACCTGATAATAACGTACCCACGACTAACATGTGAGCCACGCCAGGTCGTTGGATTGGTGTTTGATGCCACCTTTGTGCATACATGGGTTTAACCGGTAAGTGAGGAACCCATAGGACAATGCGATACAAGGATGAAACGGACTCTGAGCGAAGTCAGAACGCTGAGGGGGGCCAACCAAGCAAGGTACTTCCTGGAGTAAACGTAATAACCACAGACCGATAGGGGCACGTTGTACAGGTATCCTAGGAGGTGATAAGGGTGGGAGATGGAGGTGGGTAGGGGGAGGGGGCGGGTCTAGGGGGTAATCTGAAATGTATATCACCAGCACTATGTGAACTATGGGTTTAACAGCGGAGATTCACTCTCTGCCGTGATGCTAACAAGATGTTCAGATGCTAACAAGCCTTATTAACATGCGGGACGGACGGCCTTACTATAGTACGGAATAACGCATGCCCAGGAAGGTCTTGGTACCACGGACTGAAGGTCGGAAGAGACAAAAAAACAAATTCTATTTTAAGGCAAGGAGTCTTATATCATGCCAAGGGATGTACGGAAAACATACTTACATTCAAAAGTGACTGGGGGTGGGGGAGTAGTGTGTGTGGAATAGGGGGGGGGGCCACGAGATTAGTAATTATCTTAATCAGTGCAGTGCATAGTGAGACACACGAGACACACGCGAGATTTGCACGAGAAGCCACAGGTTTACGTCTGAAGACAATGAACCTATTTAACAGACATATATCTTCTGGCCGTAATATTATATTCTCTAAATCACCTTTAGACTAGCTCAGCAAGCGATCGTCTTCTATGTTATGTCAGAAATGAACGACTGCGTGCACCGAACTCAAACACAACACAACATTGAAGACCAGTGAATATATGCATATTCTTTGGAACCGCTGAAGAAACTGTGCAAAAATCGATTTCTTCGGACTTCCTCGAATTTCACCAAACGATGTTAGAAAAGCTCCAGGTAATTAGTAGTAAGGGGCGAGATCTTACAGCCATTTGGTTAACCCATCAAACACTGGTTAGCGCGGTTAGTCCCTAACAATGCACATACAATATGCTTATGACCATAGATCAGATACTCAACCCTTCGAGCAAGACGGCCGTACAATTACAGCTCCCTCTGTTAACCAACAGAAAGCACAAAGACAATACAGACAAGAGGATGAGTTTACAATATTCACCTTTTCCCTAGAGAGTACACACACTTAGGGAGTTTCAATAGTAACACGTGGAGATAGAAGGAGCTGGAGCGGACAGCGTTCGTCATCAGTAGAAGTACCAGCCACCATTGTTAACAAGTGAGTGAACGAAATTACAAGCTACATAAAAAAAAAAGGCGTGTCAATCAATATTGAAATTACAAGAGCGGTCCGAAGGCTAGCTCCCTCACCCAGCCAGCGTGATTACGGCCTGATTACGGCCTCATTTCGGCCTCATTTCATCATCATGTCTGCGCGATGACGCAAAAATTTCAATTGGATTAGAATTCTGTCAAGAAAAACATTCAAAAAAATATTTAAAAAAAATTATTACCAAAAAAAATCCTTACCCGTTAAGTTGGTCGACGCACGTCCCGTGTAAACATGGCGACGATTGACACTCGTTGATGTCGACGTCACAGATGACGTCAGCATATCCGGGGGCGCAATCGCAGAAGAACCCGTTGACAAGGTCCACGCACGTGGCGTTGTTAAGGCAGGGGGAGGAGGCGCACTCGTTAATGTTCACGGTGCATCGCGGCCCTGGATATCGCCAAACACATCAATATATATATACACTCCTCAACAAAAGTAACCTATATGCACCATCATGGCCTTAAATTGTTATATTGGTTTTTAAAGTGTATAATATTATTGTAATGGGGGGCCATTTGTGAATCAATTGCCAGATTTTGATAAACAAGTACAGTAACAGATGAACCATACAACACAGTAGGGGTCCAAAATAAAAGTCACAGTTTTTATTTTTCATATGCCAGTCGGGCATAGAATTGGCCGGAAAATAATAAATCAGGCTTATTTTTTTTGGGAATCTTACTCAAAATGAGGTCGCACAGTTGTTAAAAGACAAAGAAAAAAGTTAACGTAGACATCGGACACGAACATACTTAACCACATGCATAAAGATGCCCAAGAGACTGTCAACCCACAATAAAAATATTAAAACATTTGGCACAACATATTTACAAAAAAAAATTGTTTGTGGCATATAACCCGTGGACACGCCGTGGGCGGCGCCACCGCTCGCCTGGGCCACTGACCGGTGAATCCTGGGACGCAGTTACAAAGGTACTTGTCGCCGACGTCTGTACACGTGCCCCCGTTGTGGCAGGCTGGGGGGTCGGGCTGGATGTTGCAGAAGTCAGTCCGGTACTCGCAGAAACGACCTGGAGAAAGTGGCAAATGATGTTTGGTTGGCGTAAGACGATGGGTTTGTAGCATACATACATGTTGTATTTGTAAAATTACTATTTCAACAAAATCTAAACAAGCGAGAAGGCAGGGGCCCGCATTGACTTATCTTCTGACTAGTCTTAGCATCACAGATATCGATCGAGAATTCTTTTCTCAAAAAGTGGCGACCGTGGGGAGAACCATTTTGTAAGAATTTAAAACTCAAAGTTTACCTTTTACATTTTTGATTATTTAAAAAAATAGTATTTAATAGTAATTAAATTAATTAATTGATTCCCCCACCTGTGTAGTAGTCACCGCCCTGGGGACAGTAGCAGCGGAAGCCGTAGGGGGTGTCGTCGTCTTGGCCACAGATGCCTCCGAACAGACAGATGGAGCCAGGGTAAGAACACTCGTCCACGTCAATCTCACAGTGAACGCCACTGAAGCCGATCCTAAAGGTCACAAGTAAATACAAGGTCAAATATTAAAACCCAAATCAATCGGATCAATTAGTGGGTCGGTGAATGGACGAATGGATGGATGGATGGATGGATTGGTGGATGTATGGAAGGATGGCTGGATGTATGGATGGGTAGGTGGGAGGGTGAGGAGTTCGTGAATGGAGTGTCAGATTGATTAATTGATTGATGGATGGATGGGCGGATGATTCGGACAGTCTCGACTGATGCAGGAATGTGCAACCGATGAAAAAAAAAACACCGTAAGACCACACGTGAACACAAATCTGACTTGTACAATAACATGCTTTCAAATTAATGTTCTTACATATATTACGTAGAGACCCAAATAACAAAACTAAAAAAACATAATTTGGTATGACGGAGGGAGGGAGAGCGGAACAGCCAACCACGTGGCAGAACATAACACTTAAACAGGCGTTCCCCATGTAGCTCCCGCCAAGATCACCTGATCCCAAACCAAAACTTAGTCTCATTTATCAACTGAATGTCTCAAAAATCACCCAATTCTCCAATCCATTTCAATTGTGCCAATAAATAAATGAAAGTGTTATACGTGTTTCCGAAATCATGGCGGTTAATATGAAGAGCAATGCCAGGCGATCTATGGAGACTCGCGGATCATTAATTAAATGATTAAATAATTAAATAATCGAGAAATGAAGGTACCAAGTCTGCATACCATATTTACGCATGCATGTCAATTATCTAATAGTATCTCTCGCGCATAATGCCTTCAATAATTAATTAATGGCGGAAGAAAGCCACCAGACCTGTATATATACCCTATGTACACATACGTTTCCTTTATTTAGTTAGATGTCTCGCGGATTTTGAATTATTCCATTGGCTTATTCATTCAGTAATCATGGGGCTACCCTGTTTGTTGATCCTATTTACCCATATGTCGGGAGATATTTTATATATCCCTGGGATAATTCATGAAATAATTAATTCATGACGGAAGGAAGCTACCAGACCTGTAGACAATATTTACCCATAGGTTTCTCATATAATCGTACCCCGCGCGGATAATTAATTAATTACTTAAATTAATTAACATTTTTCAGTCCGCATTTTATGTACGTTTGTCCTCAGCCATCGCCCCGGTCTTACTCACCTGTAGAAAGCTGCCGGGTCGCCATTGTAGATGGTGTGGTTGACGTCTTCGCCGATACATTCACAGCGGTACCCCCCGGCCACCCCCATGCACGTGCCTCCGTTCTGACAGGGCTGGCTGTTGCAATAGTCGACCTGCATGTCGCAGTTGTCGCCGCCCAAGCCTGGATCAAAAAGCCACCCAGAACACTCAAAGACGCGGCAACACAAACAACAAACAAACAATAAGTTTTATGCTGCAATAGTACCGGTATGTATTAGATAAATGAAAAGTCACTTGTAAGCACTAAGGGTTGAATACAATTGGGAGTATTTCTTTAATTATTTATATGATAAATATAGGATAGGTGACTACAGTAACTGAATCACATCAACATTTTATTAAAACAATACTAAGGGTAGGGCGTGTGACGTGAGGTGGGTTGGTGGGGTGTGGGATGTGTTGCGGCGTTGGGGTGTGGGGAAGGCTGCGGGGGAGGCTGTGGGGGGTATATTTTGCGTATGTGTTTCCCAGCTGGAAACAAGTGTGTGTGTGTGGGGTCGGGGTCAGGGATGTGGGGTGCTTAGCGACGCTGGATGGGGGGGGGGGGATGTAGATGGGGACCCGTTGAATCCTTTTTTCATCGCTTTACATAATTTGAAGGATAAGTGCTGTTGTTAGTCTCCGCATTGTGAAACGTCGCATGTATTTTGTTTTGTTATGGATGCAATAACAAAAATTAAAAACAGATCAGTGAGATGCTCTGCGAGCTGCGGTGCGGCGTTCGGGGTGTATGCAGTAGAGAACTGGGGGTGTGTGTGTGGCCGAGGAGCGGGGGCTGGGGGTAGTAGACACGGGGGTCGGGCAGCTGGCTCACCGGCGGGGCAGGAACACACATAGGAGGCGACCCCGTCCACACAGACGCGCGGGTCGTCGCAGGCGGCCTGCAGACAGTCGTCAATGTTGTCCTCACACAGCTGGCCTTGGAAGCCCGTGGGACAGGTGCACGTGTAGTTGTGGGCCCGGGGCTCCGCCTCGCACGAGCCGTTGTTACGGCACGGCTGGCTGGCGCACGCGTCGTACGGCTAAACACCGAAAAGACGATGAAAGAAGACAAAATTAGGTTAAAAATATATATATGTGTGTATGCTGAGATGACGATGCTTGGTGCAAACTCGGCCCGTAAGTTTGACACGGCTGGGCGGGTGAACATCTCGCCGACGGATAGGACATTAGAATACATAGATTTGAGCGAAATATTCGGCCCGGGCCGTTTCGAACTTCCGTGACACGCGCCATGGGAGTAGACGAAGCTATGAGACATGACGATATGTTCTTATTCCATCACAAACACGAAAATGTAATGGGAATATGATAGCATAGTGTATAAAAAAGCTACAAACGTGTGGGATATAGTTCAATTTTAACTTCGATCGTAGATTAACATCGATCTCCCACAAGACGACTAATTCGAGGTAACTATTCAACGCTAATTCATGCGTTCAAATGCTATGAATTGGGTGTTTAGGTCGCCTTTGTGCACACAAAGGCTAAACTAGGCGAAGGAACCTCCCACGACAATGACCGATGAATGGATGAATCATTCCCCAGATTAAAACCCCTACGAAGACGCGAGTGCCCCCAGACCCGAAAACCCCTACGGACACGCGCGTGCCCCCAGACCCAAAAACCCCTACGGACACGCGCGTGCCCCCAGATCCGAAAACCCCTACGGACACGCGCGTGCCCCCAGATCCGAAAACCCCTACGAAGACGCGAGTGCCCCCAGACCCAAAAACCCCTACGGACACGTGCGTGCCCCCAGACCCGAAAACCCCTACGGACACGCGCGTGCCCCCAGACCCGAAAACCCGGACAAACACGTGCGTGCCCCCAGACCCGAAAACCCCTACGGACACGCGCGTGCCCCCAGACCCGAAAACCCGGACAAACACGCGCGTGCCCCCAGATCCGAAAACCCGGACAAACACGCGCGTGCCCCCAGATCTGAAAACCCGGACAAACACGAGCGTGCCCCCAGATCCGAATACCCTGACGAACCTCTGTACAGTTCTGGCCCATCCATGCCTCGGTGCACGTGCACAAGAATGACGTCACGCTGTCCATACAGCGCCCCTCGTTCTGGCAAGGCTCTGGTTCGCAGTAATCGATGTCCTCGTCGCAATTGACACCTGCAAGTCACGGTTATTAAACTGTCAGGCGCCCCACGATTAATGCAAGTAGAAAACCACACATTCAATTCATAACTTGGGAAAATGCAGCTATATATATATATATATATATATATATATATAACCTGCTATATATGGTATTAGTATTGCAAACAGTATATTATGACAATGATTTGATAGATATGATAACGAAGACAAATTAATGTATAAATCAATCTATCTTCACTTGCGAGATATGCTAATCTGTACAAACGACAACAGTGATGATTCAGTATCATGAGGTAAACCATATAGATTATTCGTCATTAAAATGAAAAAAATTGTTGAACGAGATACGCTGAACACCGTTAACGCATGTCAATGTTGAGACTAAGCGATTCTTATTAAATATTGTAAATATTATTATAAACACCTGGATTATACAAAAGACAAAAGACACCACCAACAACATGAGTACCAACTTTGACGCAACGTAAAAAGAAACACTCAAACCTGAAACACTTAAGTGTCTTGCTGACGTAATGACAACAAATCTTATCGATGGAGGTTCAAAATCCCAACACCTCCTATAATACAGATTCCACTTTTACCTCAACACGAAAAAAATCGCCATCACTTCTCCACACTTTACATATCACCCCCAAAAGTCAAACTGTCCTGAATAAAAAACAGATCACACCGTCGTTTTGAGAGTAGAAACTCTACGGTACAAAATTCTTTAGGATATATGTCCCCACAGACAGCTGTATGGGAGACAAAACACCAGCCCATGAGAGGAGGAACACAGGGAGAGTCGTTCAACAGGGGCAGAATCCTTCCACCAAACCACAGTCGACCGTGGTAACATTAATATATTCCTTGGAACACTCACGCGAAACACACGTGGTAGGTAATATTACAGTTTACCAAACGAATCCACGGAGTGATATAAGGGACACAGAAAACTTAGGCGGGATTAAATGTAGGGCGGATTATATATATTATCAGCACGGGTACTGCGTAGCCGCTTCATGGGGGCTTGTTGGGTAGCGTCAAAACACGCAATGGGGATTCGAACACTAAACCAGGCTGGTTGGATAGCCTCGTTGAGTCAACACACGTCAAAACACGCACTGGTGATTCGAGCCCTAAACCAGGGTGGTTGGATAGCCTCGTTGCTTTATAACACACACTGGCAATTGCGAGGGGAGATTTGAACCCTGTGCCAGGTCGTTTTTTCACGTTAACCATTTTTTTCAGCATGGCTCAGGCGAACTCCCGACCTGTTGATCTGCGCAGCTCAGCCTGATTGCCCATCAACTGAGCTAGGGGGGTTCCCACACATGGTGACCCACCGCTTCATCTCTTAATAAACTATGGTATGCGTTTAGCTCAGGCGCCGAGAGGTTGCCATGACAACCAGTTACATATTGACACATAGCGTAAGTATTTACTCCGTGTCAGTACTCGGTACAAATGTAGAAATATGATGAATCTGGCCTTATTGAGAATCACGACGTATACAAATTATGCATGCTTGTTACGGCAATTGCTGCCTGTATTGCAGCCACCCCTATACCGCCGGCATAGGAGTGGCTCGCAGTAGCTAGTCTTAGAAACAAATCAGTTATCCATACATATTATAACAAATCTAACACGCCATATTGAGTATAAAGAACGAAGTTTGTATCATAGAACACAGGGCCACGTTTTAATTTAATTTAATTTAATTTTTAACTTACAATTTTACATTTATATAGGGGGTAAAATAACTGAAGTTGTCCAACAAAGCCAACAGAAGAGTACCAGTGAATCCCGGGCGACACGTGCACCCCTCCTCCTCCATCGCGCCCTCCTCACATCTCCGCTCGCGGCCTCCCTCCCCGTCCAGCTCGCCGGTGACGTCATCCAGCATCTGGTTGATCTCCACCTCGCAACGCGACCCCGTGAAGCTGACTGGACACGTGCAGCTATAGGTCCCGGCCTCGGGCCCACCGGCCACGCACCTAAAGAGGATCAAGTATAAAGCGTAATTAATTAGTATTTGTTATTCTTCATATACTTTCCACAAATGAATTAATTATGGTAACAAATGTCTACACAGGGCAGTCAGGTATAACTGCAGTGACGTCAGTTACGGTGACGTCATCGCGGTGTCGCGGCAGTGACGTCATCGCAGTGAGGTAACCGCATGTGTTGCCAGTGACGTCATCACGCTGATGTCGCAGTGGTGTTGTCGCAATAACGCTGCCGACGCGCCAAGCCGGCTGCCCTGGGATCGATTCCCCGTGGCGACGTCATTTCCGAGTTTCACATATCTTCTTGCACACAAATTACCATCCAAATGCGTTATTCTAAAGCCCCATTAAACGATTTAGTCTAATGTGCCAGGGCGTTTCTCAATAAAAACCTCCCACGTACCCTGTTACCGTCCTGTAGGTGGGTAAGTAGGTACGACAATACATCTTATATATGAGGCCCTCAGGCCCATAGTCAATATAGAGTTACATAAATATCTCGGTGCCACAGGGTATACACCTATAATTATCACCGCACTAGCGTATACACCTATAATTATCACCGCCCTATACTACACAGTAATTCCGGTACCACGAGACTCACGTGGCTCCATTCCGACACTCGTTGTTGAGGCAGCTGGTCACATCCTCTTCGCAGTTCACGCCCGTGAACCCTGCCAAGGCAAGGGGGAATAAACCACCTGATTACCTCTCTACATAATGATATCATAAATTAGTATTGGGCAGGACTCACTCCTCCTCATGGCCCTCTCTGAATAATGATATCATACATTAGTATTGGGCAGGACTCACTCCTCCTCATGGCCCTCTCTGAATAATGATATCATACATTAGTATTGGGCAGGAATCACTCCTCCTCATGGCCCTCTCTGAATAATGATATCATACATTAGTATTGGGCAGGACTCACTCCTCCTCATGGCCCTCTCTGAATAATGATATCATACATTAGTATTAGACAGGACTGCCTTCTGTTCACGGACCTCTCTGAATAATGATATCATACATTAGTATTAGACAGGACTGCCTTCTGTTCACGGACCTCTCTGAATAATGATATCATACATTAGTATTAAACAGGACTGCCTTCTGTTCACGGACCTCTCTGAATAATGATATCATACATTAGTATTAGACAGGACTGCCTTCTGTTCACGGACCTCTCTGAATAATGATATCATACATTAGTATTGGGCAGGACTCACTCCTCCTCGTGGCCCTCTCTGAATAATGATATCATACATTAGCATTGGGCAGGACTCACTCCTCCTCATGGCCCTCTCTGAATAATGGTATCATACATTAGTATTAGACAGGACTGCCTTCTGTTCACGGACCTCTCTGAATAATGATATCATACATTAGTATTAGACAGGACTCACTCGTCCTCATGGCCCTCTCTGAATAATGATATCATACATTAGTATTGGGCAGGACTCACTCCTCCTCATGGCCCTCTCTGAATAATGATATCATACATTAGTATTAGACAGGACTGCCTTCTGTTCACGGACCTCTCTGAATAATGATATCATACATTAGTATTGGGCAGGACTGCCTTCTGTTCACGGACCTCTCTGAATAATGATATCATACATTAGTATTAGACAGGACTGCCTTCTGTTCACGGACCTCTCTGAATAATGATATCATACATTAGTATTGGGCAGGACTGCCTTCTGTTCACGGACCTCTCTGAATAATGATATCATACATTAGTATTAGACAGGACTCACTCCTCCTCATGGCCCTCTCTGAATAATGATATCATGCATTAGTATTGGGCAGGACTCACTCCTCCTCATGGCCCTCTCTGAATAATGATATCATACATTAGTATTAGACAGGACTGCCTTCTGTTCACGGACCTCTCTGAATAATGATATCATACATTAGTATTAGACAGGACTGCCTTCTGTTCACGGACCTCTCTGAATAATGATATCATACATTAGTATTAGACAGGACTGCCTTCTGTTCACGGACCTCTCTGAATAATGATATCATACATTAGTATTGGGCAGGACTCACTCCTCCTCATGGCCCTCTCTGAATAATGATATCATACATTAGTATTGGGCAGGACTCACTCCTCCTCATGGCCCTCTCTGAATAATGATATCATACATTAGTATTAGACAGGACTGCCTTCTGTTCACGGACCTCTCTGAATAATGATATCATACATTAGTATTAGACAGGACTGCCTTCTGTTCACGGACCTCTCTGAATAATGATATCATACATTAGTATTAGACAGGACTGCCTTCTGTTCACGGACCTCTCTGAATAATGATATCATACATTAGTATTGGGCAGGACTCACTCCTCCTCATGGCCCTCTCTGAATAATGATATCATACATTAGTATTAGACAGGACTGCCTTCTGTTCACGGACCTCTCTGAATAATGATATCATACATTAGTATTGGGCAGGACTCACTCCTCCTCATGGCCCTCTCTGAATAATGATATCATACATTAGTATTAGACAGGACTGCCTTCTGTTCACGGACCTCTCTGAATAATGATATCATACATTAGTATTAGACAGGACTGCCTTCTGTTCTCGGACCTCTCTGAATAATGATATCATACATTAGTATTAGACAGGACTGCCTTCTGTTCACGGACCTCTCTGAATAATGATATCATACATTAGTATTAGACAGGACTGCCTTCTGTTCACGGACCTCTCTGAATAATGATATCATACATTAGTATTGGGCAGGACTCACTCCTCCTCATGGCCCTCTCTGAATAATGATATCATACATTAGTATTAGACAGGACTGCCTTCTGTTCACGGACCTCTCTGAATAATGATATCATACATTAGTATTAGACAGGACTGCCTTCTGTTCTCGGACCTCTCTGAATAATGATATCATACATTAGTATTAGACAGGACTGCCTTCTGTTCTCGGACCTCTCTGAATAATGATATCATACATTAGTATTAGACAGGACTGCATTCTGTTCTCGGACCTGTCTGAATAATGATATCATACATTAGTATTGGGCAGGACTCACTCTCCCTCATGGCCCCCTCTGAATAATGATATCATACATTAGTATTAGACAGGACTGCCTTCTGTTCACGGACCTCTCTGAATAATGATATCATACATTAGTATTAGACAGGACTGCCTTCTGTTCACGGACCTCTCTGAATAATGATATCATACATTAGTATTGGGCAGGACTCACTCCTCCTCATGGCCCTCTCTGAATAATGATATCATACATTAGTATTAGACAGGACTCACTCCTCCTCATGGCCCTCTCTGAATAATGATATCATACATTAGTATTAGACAGGACTCACTCCTCCTCATGGCCCTCTCTGAATAATGATATCATACATTAGTATTAGACAGGACTCACTCCTCCTCATGGCCCTCTCTGAATAATGATATCATACATTAGTATTAGACAGGACTGCCTTCTGTTGACGGACCTCTCTGAATAATGATATCATACATTAGTATTAGACAGGACTGCCTTCTGTTCACGGACCTCTCTGAATAATGATATCATACATTAGTATTAGACAGGACTGCCTTCTGTTCACGGACCTCTCTGAATAATGATATCATACATTAGTATTAGACAGGACTGCCTTCTGTTCACGGACCTCTCTGAATAATGATATCATACATTAGTATTAGACAGGACTGCCTTCTGTTCACGGACCTCTCTGAATAATGATATCATACATTAGTATTAGACAGGACTGCCTTCTGTTCACGGACCTCTCTGAATAATGATATCATACATTAGTATTAGACAGGACTGCCTTCTGTTCACGGACCTCTCTGAATAATGATATCATACATTAGTATTAGACAGGACTGCCTTCTGTTCACGGACCTCTCTGAATAATGATATCATACATTAGTATTAGACAGGACTGCCTTCTGTTCACGGACCTCTCTGAATAATGATATCATACATTAGTATTAGACAGGACTGCCTTCTGTTCACGGACCTCTCTGAATAATGATATCATACATTAGTATTAGACAGGACTGCCTTCTGTTCATGGCCCTCTCTGAATAATGATATCATACATTAGTATTAGACAGGACTGCCTTCTGTTCACGGACCTCTCTGAATAATGATATCATACATTAGTATTAGACAGGACTGCCTTCTGTTCACGGACCTCTCTGAATAATGATATCATACATTAGTATTGGGCAGGACTCACTCCTCCTCATGGCCCTCTCTGAATAATGATATCATACATTAGTATTAGACAGGACTCACTCCTCCTCATGGCCCTCTCTGAATAATGATATCATACATTAGTATTAGACAGGACTCACTCCTCCTCATGGCCCTCTCTGAATAATGATATCATACATTAGTATTAGACAGGACTCACTCCTCCTCATGGCCCTCTCTGAATAATGATATCATACATTAGTATTAGACAGGACTGCCTTCTGTTGACGGACCTCTCTGAATAATGATATCATACATTAGTATTAGACAGGACTGCCTTCTGTTCACGGACCTCTCTGAATAATGATATCATACATTAGTATTAGACAGGACTGCCTTCTGTTCACGGACCTCTCTGAATAATGATATCATACATTAGTATTAGACAGGACTGCCTTCTGTTCACGGACCTCTCTGAATAATGATATCATACATTAGTATTAGACAGGATTGCCTTCTGTTCACGGACCTCTCTGAATAATGATATCATACATTAGTATTAGACAGGACTGCCTTCTGTTCACGGACCTCTCTGAATAATGATATCATACATTAGTATTAGACAGGACTGCCTTCTGTTCACGGACCTCTCTGAATAATGATATCATACATTAGTATTAGACAGGACTGCCTTCTGTTCACGGACCTCTCTGAATAATGATATCATACATTAGTATTAGACAGGACTGCCTTCTGTTCACGGACCTCTCTGAATAATGATATCATACATTAGTATTAGACAGGACTGCCTTCTGTTCACGGACCTCTCTGAATAATGATATCATACATTAGTATTAGACAGGACTGCCTTCTGTTCATGGCCCTCTCTGAATAATGATATCATACATTAGTATTAGACAGGACTGCCTTCTGTTCACGGACCTCTCTGAATAATGATATCATACATTAGTATTAGACAGGACTGCCTTCTGTTCACGGACCTCTCTGAATAATGATATCATACATTAGTATTAGACAGGACTGCCTTCTGTTCATGGCCCTCTCTGAATAATGATATCATACATTAGTATTAGACAGGACTGCCTTCTGTTCACGGACCTCTCTGAATAATGATATCATACATTAGTATTAGACAGGACTGCCTTCTGTTCATGGCCCTCTCTGAATAATGATATCATACATTAGTATTAGACAGGACTCACTCCTTCTCATGGCCCTCTCTGAATAATGATATCATACATTAGTATTAGACAGGACTGCCTTCTGTTCACGGACCTCTCTGAATAATGATATCATACATTAGTATTAGACAGGACTGCCTTCTGTTCATGGCCCTCTCTGAATAATGATATCATACATTAGTATTAGACAGGACTGCCTTCTGTTCACGGACCTCTCTGAATAATGATATCATACATTAGTATTAGACAGGACTCACTCCTTCTCATGGCCCTCTCTGAATAATGATATCATACATTAGTATTAGACAGGACTCACTCCTCCTCATGGCCCTCTCTGAATAATGATATCATACATTAGTATTAGACAGGACTTACTCCTAAGTAATGATGATAATAATGATAATAACATGACGCACGAGTTACACTCAATAAGATTACTATTCACAGACCTAGCTGTATCAGGATATATTTATGATATGCGGTTTTGGAACTGAAAGCTCAGGGAGTCGGGAACAATGAGATAGAGAAGGGAAGAGTAAATTGGAAGTAACAAGGTTAGGTTGAGCCATGTCCCCGGGAGTAAATCCATACTCATAGCGAACTAAGATATGGGACCTCTATCTATCTTCTACAAACACAAGACATATTGTACAGGTAGGGGATTTGAACCATGCACCAGCCGCTTGGGCTGCCCCAGCAGAGCACCTTCGACCGGACGCGCTACCGACTAGGCCACGGGGAACCTCTAAACAATACGTGGTAGTTGCGTCGTCCATTTTCCCAACTGTATAACGACTGTATTTTCTTGTTTTCAGTCTAAGCCACGCGGTGACCGCTCTAGGCCGTCTAGATCTCTGCGGTGGGGGGGGGGGTGAGGTCAGGATCTTACCCTCAGGACACAGGCAGGTGTATCCGGGGGTGCCATCTGTCGGGATTTCGCATGTCCCTCCATTCACACATGGCTGGAGAGCACATGCCCCCTGTCCTGAAACCGACAACACAACCATCAATTAACACCAAGCACAGTGCCAAATAGATCGCTTCTTCCAATTAAGAACAAATTAATCGTCTCTTCATTATTTTACTTTGACCATACAAAAATGTCTTTATCGCCAGTTAATCAGCTGATCCGCGAGGATATGCTACTCCTGTTCGAAGAGGTTTTTTCCCTTACGTACCCTCCGGATAGGGCAAAAATACATGTTAGATGGTCGTGATATAACAGGTAAAATAGTGGCGGCAGACATGAACTGGAATCACTTTCGGCGAGATCTGACTTCGATATCCGCCAACGGAAAAGTCCGAGATCAGCCAACGGAACAGTCCGATATCAGGCAACAGAAAAGTCCGATATGCGTCAACGGAAAAGTCAGACATCAGCCAACGGAAAAGTCAGATATCTGTCAACAAAAAAGTCTCATATTCGTAAACGGAAAAGTCTGATATCTGTCAACGGAAAAGTCTCTTATTCGTAAACGGAAAAGTTAATATCCTTCAACGGTAAAGTCTGATATCTGTCAACAAAAAAGTCTCATATTCGTAAACGGAAAAGTCTGATATCTGTCAACGGAAAAGTCTCTTATTCGTAAACGGAAAAGTTAATATCCTTCAACGGTAAAGTCTGATATCTGTCAACAGAAAAGTCTCATATTCGTAAACGGTAAAGTCCGATATCCGTTAACGTAAAAGTCACACATCTGTCAACAGAAAAGCCTGGTATCTGTCAACAGAAAAGCCTGGTATCTGTCAACAGAAAAGTCTCATATTCGTAAACGGAAAAGTTAATATCCTTCAACGGTAAAGTCTGATATCTGTCAACAGAAAAGTCTCATATTCGTAAACGGAAAAGTCCGATATCCGTCAACGGAAAAGTCACATATCTGTCAACGGCAAAGCCCGATATCTGTCAACAGAAATGTCCGATATTCATCCACGACAAAGTCCGATGTCAGTTAGCACTCACCTATGACGTCATTTCCGGCGACGAGACTGAGCAGCCCCGCTAGAATGAGACCTGGAAAAGACAAGACGGACACATTAGGCAAGCACGGCGCCAAAGTGATTCACGAGATTCATATTATTCACTTGTACGCAATACCGTAAGCAATATTATTCGTGTTTCAACAACAACAACCCAATATACCATAGTTGCTCGATTAAGCGCTCCTGTTTAAATAAGCGCCCGGTCAATCAGACACAAAAAATAAATAACTGTTACCTGTTATACACTCACATATCTCTGCATAGAGGTGATCCTTAGCAAATTGTGAGTAGTATACAAAGACGTTTGCCTTCACCATGCATGGTGGCAGAGGAGTAACAGATTGAACACAGATTGGGGAAGGTTTATCCGAATTATAGTAGAATTACACAGTCCTGTTATACACTCATATATGTCTGCATAGTGGTGATCCGTAGCAAATTGTGAGTAGAATATATAAACCACGGACTCGGCTACGTATAAGATGAAAGATCAATACAATGGACTACCAGGCAGAACGTTGTCTAAGCGGTCAAATAAAGCACCAAGCTCCCCGCACGGTGGCGCTACGCAAGCTCTGCTTTTATCGCTGCTGTCGGCCGGGGGCAAATTTCAAGATTCTTGAAAAACGGTCAAATCAGTTGTAATTTTCTGCAACGTTATAGTCTTCAACAATCAAACATAAAAATAACGAGCTTTGTGTATTTAATACAGCAAAACACATCTTGTAACCTTTCGAAAAAGTTATAATTGTGACAGAACTCTTTCTTTTCATCACCTGATTTCAGGCGTTATTAGGCTTAGGTTGGGTCCCAACACTAATTTGTAGAAATGCGCGACGCATTTTTCCTATCAATCTGCGCAGCGCCGCCCTGGCGAGCGAGTGTGAAAATGCATTGAGAACGTAGGCGACAACAGAGATATAATGGAGCCCATACATTTTGGAGTGGAAAAATATGTTATTTGTCAGCGATAATAATAGTCAGATTAACTCAGGGCGTGTCCCTCTATCATAATAACCTCTATTAATGTCTAAATGTTAATAAAATGCGGACACGTAGGCTGTTGTTTACGAAGACGATTCCAGTATGAACTGCGGTCTGTTTACCCATTGGACTGGGATCAGAACAACCGATCAAGAACGCTTCATGAGAGCTAACTAATCTGTTTTGTTACGTGTTTCCCGTCAATCAAGCCTCCAAAAGGTCACACTGGGATCAATAAGACGGCAGCGGATGTGCTTCGGGAATGACGCAGGATGGAAGGCGTGACTCACGCAACCGTTTACAGACCGACATACGTTTTGGTGTTGACGAACTGTTTCCAAGACATTTGCATAATGACTCAATAGCAAAATGAAGTGATGGGTGCTTTTTTAGGCCGGTTTTGTCGAGGCTAAACTGGGACAAGAGACGTTCCGGGACAATGAAATGGGGACATGTACACCCCAGATACAGGTATCAGGGTCCGAACCCACGACCTGCTGATCTGATGCTCAGCCTGCTTACTATCAAAGTAGGAAAATGACCATATTGTGGCTTTGTGCACACGAGGGCTTAATTAGGCCAGAGATCACCTCCCGGGATAATGAAAAGTGTGTGTGTGGTGGGGAGGGGGGGGGGTATTGCTCCAGAAGCAGACGCCGGGGCTCGAACCCGCGACCTGTTGATCTACGGCTAAGCCTGCTCACCAACTGAGCCGGGGAGCCCCCCCCCCTCCCTCCTCCCGAGGTGATGGTACCCCGGGGTTGCAGCTCAGTCAGGGTGCAAACGGATGCTCTCATCTTGGGAACAGCAGCAAGAGGGGTGGGAATCCCTTTTCCGATCTCCGCGATTGGTTGGCACCCAGGAATTCTTGAAGATTCGCGATTAGCTGTTGGCAATTTGTGGGGATCGTTATCCGCACAATACCTGGTCCAACGCGAACACCCAATTTCCACGGCGAGGCCACGACTGATGCCCCTGACGCCACGCCGAGGTTTTGAAAGACGGCGGCGCCGCAACACACCGACCGCGTCAACATTGGCCAGTGGAATAATTAAATGGCTCCATCAGAGCGACTGGTCCAAAAAAAACTACCCCATACTGGTCAGATGAGGGTCGACCCCTCTCATCAGGGGGTGGGGGGGGGCTGGGGAGGGGGGCAGGGGGTGGCCAAGTACAGTATATTATAGTTGCGTCGCCCTCAAAAGGTCACACCACACCCCATTTGTCGCCTGTGTATGGAGCTGAACACCATCCCTTTTCACACTTGCCTCGAAATGACGCAAGGAAGGGTGGCAATTTAACCATGTTGAGCGGAGTTTTCTATAACGCGCTGGTCATTTAATCAGTTCATCGTTTTGCCGTTATAACGGTGTACCAATTACCCACGTAAAGACCTCCATAACCTCTTTCAATGTCGCTGTGAAGGAAGGAAAGCTCGCACACGGCGAGTCGAATGGGAGAGGGGTGGGGTGGGGGCTGGGGGCTGGGGGTGGGGGGCTGGGGGTGGGGGGCTGGGGGTGGGGCTGCGGTCTGGGGGCTGAGTGGGGTGGGGTGGGGTGGGTGCACCGACTGGTTCGTTTATGGGACGTTTATGTGGCACTTACGGGCAATAATTCTTGGAAGGAAAGAGGTTCATTTTTGTTCAGGTCATGACCTCTTTTACCCATGGTAGCTTTGTATTTACCAGGTTAATTACAAGAACCCGCCTCTACCCAGCTCTGACACGTGGTTCTCGGTACTCGATGGTTATATATTTTCGCATCAGTGTGTACTGAACCATGCGTCAGTCTGGATATGTGTGAGGATAGTTACGCGATAGAATATGGTTTTGATAATAAGTTACATTGTCTGCTAAGAAACAATCCCCAAATGGGTGAAATATATAAGTAATTTCAACTAAGCTAATTTTCTCAGGCGCATAAAAACAAATAAACAACAATTGCGTGGGCTTACAATAGAATACACGTCGTCATAAAATGACATGTACCGACATTAAGAACATGGTAGCAGTACTTGCTCTAGAACAGTTTTTTCCTTATTTTTTTATAATTCCAGCATTCCCACGAACCCTCCCTGAGCCCACAACACAAATCGTCACCCCACCAGAGTATCCCAACCTCGAACCGCGAAGGAGCAAATACATCGCCTCCCATCGCCTGAGACACAAAGAGTTATTGCTCTGTCCCAGGCCGCCGCTCAGACAGTTGATGGAAGGGCAACAGTTGGAGGCAAGCCACCATCGCACCAGCCCCACTGGGCAATAAAGACTTGGGGCGGTGGGGCTGACTGACTGTGCGGGCCACGCCCAAAGATTGTCAAAACAAGGGGCCTACTCCCCGACCAGCCAACGATTATCATGGCGGAATATACTATAGCTCAGTTTCTTTTTTTCCTTTGCTGCTGGCAGCCTGGATTGTACCCGACCAGCCAAAGATTATCATGGCGGAAGATACTATAAGTTAGCTTCCCTGTTCCTTTGCTGCTAGCAGCTCGAATTGTACCTCACAGCGTGGTATCACCAGACAACGGGACACAGCGTCCACTACGGCACTTCGGCCTCTCAAAGGGAGAAAAAAAACAGGATTGTGGCTAGTTGCTATTATAACAATAAACCGTAGCTTAGAATAGCAGCGACTAGGTACACACCACGGACGTTGTGGGCAAAGTGTAATTCCTTTTCATCATATCATGTTACATATAATTCGTTTTCTGCTTGGGGTGAGATGGGTGGTGGGGCGGGGTGAGATGGGTGGCGGGGCGGCGGGGCGGCGGGCCGGAGTGAGATGGGTGGCGGGGCGGGGGCGAGATGGAGGGAGGGGAGGGGGTCGCGTGTTTCATTAGGACTCGCATGGCGATGATGCATTGACGTCGATAATTGTACGCCAAGCGACACACGGATGGTAATGAACGTTCGCTAACGCGCATTACAAACGGTACGGTATTTACGGTTCATATGCCATTGGGGCGTTTGGTGTTAGGCATTATCTTACCATTAGCCTATACTACTCCTGCAAGGACAATGACACCCTTGTCTCAAAATGGGCCATGGAACCTCCCGGAAACAAAGAGACATGGGGTTGGATGAAACTTGCCCCAGCTGCAGGTTCCAGGGCGCCAACCCACGACCTGTTGATCTGCAGCTCATTCTGCCTGCGACCAATTGAGCTAGGGGGGAGGGGGGGGGGGGTTGTCCCTAAGGATTGATGTGTCGCGGAGTCATTGATCTTGTGATCCGGGCGCTTTCCAGAATGTATCTCGATATCAATAGAAGTCGGGATGAGCCGTTACGGATGATGTATGCCTATTAAGGTGGTTGGTTGTATATTCAGGACGCTTTAACTACTTTTGGTCATATCGCGTCAATGCGAGAAGGGGGGGGATGGAGCCATGTCCCCGGGGTAACCCCCTACTCCTTGCGAAGAAGGACATGGGATCTTTATCCTGCGACCACACAGATATTGGCCACAGCGGGGCTCGAACCATCGATCCACGTGACGTAAGGCTCTCAGGTGGCCAGAGCACTCAAGGCGAACGCTCTAACCCACTGAGCTATCGAGCCGGCCCCTATGCCTATTAAGAAGCTGTCCACACAGCATTTAGACACATCAACGAACGGTTTTGCTAAATGTAAATTGTAAAATATTATTCCATAATAAGACACCGCATGTGATAAAGGAGAGTCAACAATTGGCGTGGAAATGTGATGAAGGCTCCGTTTTGTGTTATTGCGATTGTCATCATCAAAATACGACTGTAGCTGTCCCATACGCGCAACAGTAATTGAAAATAAGGCATAGATATAAGTAAATTTATAAATATATAAGTACATTTTAAACCAACAATAATCATATTTTAGCAGAGAAAAGGTGCTTAATCAGCTTTAAAACATATGATCACTTGGGAGTTATGGTGCGAATATCATAAATGGTGAGAAAATGTCATCCACTTATCATCTGATCATACAGAGATTAAGGATTTATGTCGGAGACAATCATCACTTAATTGATAAATATACTGCTTTGGACGTGAAAGGTTATTAGACAATTTGACGACCTCGTACTTGTCATAAGCATAAGCTCTGCTGGCGTTCGCAAAGGATTTATATTGGACATAATAATTATTATATAGCCGTCCATTGACTGATCTGGACATAACATCTTTAGCAAGTTGGACGGACTCGCAGTTTTACTAACCATAAGCTCTCCACATAGCTGGGAAGGCACGCAGAATACCTTACAGCTCCCGGGTATATATGCAGCAGTCCCTTGCTATAAACTATCAAACGGCTTCTGGCATCCTAAACGTACATACAATAAAGCCATGGCAACGTGAACTGTCCAAAGCACCATGCCGTCATCATGGAAACGCGTCCACTGTATATATCATTTAAATCACTTCTGCACTCTGCCGATCGCCTGCAAATTATCAACTCTTTCAATTATCCTCTACTCGGCTTCAGCGGCAGCCGTGGCAAGTTAAAGACAGCTAGATACATGATGGTGATGACTCATATTATGGCCCCACCCACACTGTGACGCCACGCCGCCAGCCATCAAGCCATCCAGCCCGGCCCCGATACAACATCCGTTGCGTCGGGGTTTCAACAGCAACGAGCCGCTGCTGTCACTGTTATTGAACTACTGGGCGGCTGTGAGCCCCTCCCATCATCACATCGCCAGATGACCCCCATCCCCGGCCCTGTATCGACCAGCCCGTGTCGATGGCTTCGGCTACAGACAGCGATACGTCCCAGTTCAATAACGGCCGAGTGGTACTCAGTTCAAATCGATAGACAGAATGTGTACATATTCTATACTCGTTGGTGGCTCAACTATTTTTGTTTTTATCCAATATGATCGCTGCTGGCTCGTCGGCCTAGTCAGCCAGGGCCATCGTAAACAGCACGAATAGGACAATTAAGCGTGACCATCCCCCCCCCCCCCCACTCCCCCTCTGCGTTAGTAAAATCAATCTGTGCAGTTTTATTGACCGCTGTTATACAGAGATTCACGAGATATGGCAGGAACGGAAATGAAATGAATTGTTGGTCTTTTGGGCTGTCTTTGTGGACATGGAAGGCTAAATTGGCCCAGAATATCTCTCAGTGACAATGACATGTGGTTGGATGGATGAATCATCCCCCAGCCGCACGTGCCAGGGGGGTTTGATCCCCTAACCTATCAATATCTCAGTCCGCTTTCTAGCTGAGTTAGTCGGGCTTCTCGTTCAGGTTCGAGACTATCACCGCCAACAACTGATACCAAGAACGCATTTTAACACTTTATATATAAATATATATATATATATATATATATATATATATATATATATATCGCACCGCGTCCGCAATAGCTTGCAATGGCAATCCCAAATCAACAGATACTTCCGCGGGGGGATCAAGTTAACAAAATTCAAAACAGTTTCCTGTATTCTAACGCGAAAAAAAGAGAAAAAATAATACGCCTGATAAGAGAAACAAGATCACCCGCACAAGCTGAAACCAAGTACTGAGATCGCAGATCGCAGTTCTCATGATATCATTCCCACTGATTACTCCATTAGTTATGAAACCGTGGCGGCCCTGGCTGCAAATAGACAACCGATGGGCGCTGGTGGTAAGTAGGATGCGGTGGCAGGTTGGCACTAAAACCCGCGACAGGCAAACAAACCAAGCCTGAGAAAAAAGAAGCACAGATGTTGCGTATTACTTGTGCTTCATTATCCACTATTGAGCGCGTCTCTCATGAACATGAAAAAAGCTGCTAGAAAATGTTTGGGGAACGCTGAAGGTTATGGTAAAACTGGCCACGGTCGGATCAACGTCCATCGTCGCGCAGTAGAGAAGGCACGGAACCCCGTTAATTAGCATCTAGGTTTTTTAACAGCGATTTTGGTGTCAGAAGTGGCACAAAACCAGAAAACAACGCTCCATAAAAAGTATCCGCTCCGCAAAGTAACATGGTTACTAAACGGTTCTCCAATTGAGTCGCAATCACTAGCGCCTTGAAGCAAACACGGCCTCCTTATAACGCGAGTTCCCGGTCTAAGTACAGACCGATTGCCTGCACATCGAGCAGGATGAATGTTTACAAGCATTAAGGAGAATTAAAAAAGCGAAAAAAAAGATGGCAGACTGAGTATTTGCAAGTTTACAGCTATTTCTTGCTAGAGTACCTCTTTTGGCAGCAGAAGTTCATGCACATTGAATTATTGAGGGCATGCATTTGCATTGGTATTAGAAAGCAGTTTACATGAAAGACAGCGGAATTGGAAAAAGTTTTATTTAATTTGACAATAAAAGGTTTGCGTCATTCAGTTGTGCCCAAAATGAACAATATTCTCAGCAAATCATAAAATTCATACCCTAAATATATCCGTTTAAAATAGCTCAAGAAATCATAAATACTTTCTCAAACAATTAGTAAGAATGTTTTTAGGAAACCTCTTTAATGAACCTCTTCACTTACTAAAAACTGGCTGATCTACCTGCCTCTTAAGACGGGAGACATGGCTTGGTGTATTAAGGCCTAAACTGGGCCACTGGACTCCTTGTGACATTGCCTTAGGCGCTGATAACAGGGCTATCTGCTGCGCGGTGGAGATTGAAGAGAAACAGGGCGTCAAGAAGGATGGTGAGTGGGGGGCGGGGGAGGGGGGGGGGTGAATTAAATGCAGCAGCACGTATACAGAAACCAGTCAGGTACGACAAGCTGGGTCTGGCCAGTGATCGTGTAGCATGTACAATATCTAACATAATCTCTGGTCTGGCGTACGACCGTTGACAGGGTAAGAAGAATTATCCTCTGACTTTAGGTTTTTATGCCCCTTCGCGAACAACGCAACAGCAGTGAACAAGTTGCTCTTGCATTCAGCTTGTGGGAAAAACAGAACAAAATCCTCCGAGGCGTGTTTCAGTGATAAAGGGGTATCGCTTATGCAGTAGTAGTATGTATACACGTATACGCATTGTGACAAAACGATTAAAATCAATAGGGGCGGGGGGAAAGGGGATGGGAGGGGGGGGGGCTCGTGAAATGTGCTCTCTGCGAATCCGATGCTGGTGTCACTATTGCTTCAGGCTGTTAAGGTGATAATTAGAAAGCATACTGTAAATCAGACGTGGACTCCCAGAATAATGGCATTGCGTCGGTCTGTACGTTACATAGTGGCTGTCTGTACGTTACATAGTGGCATTCTGTGGGGTGCGTAGTGGCTGTCTGTGAGGTGCGTAGTGGCATTCTGTGTGGTGCGTAGTGGCATTCTTTCGGTCTGTGTGGTGCGTAGTGGTATTCTGTCGGTCTGTGTGGTGCGTAGTGGCATTCTGTCGGTCTGTGTGGTGTGTAGTGGCATTCTGTCGGTCTGTGTGGTGCGTAGTGGCATTCTGTCGGTCTGTGTGGTGCGTAGTGGCATTTTGTCGGTCTGTGTGGTGCGTAGTGGCATTTTGTCGGTCTGTGTGGTGCGTAGTGGCATTCTGTCTGTCTGTGTGGTGTGTAGTGGCATTCTGTCGGTCTGTGTGGTGCGTAGTGCCATTCTTTCGGTCTGTGTGGTGCGTAGTGGCATTCTGTCGGTCTGTGTGTTGCGTAGTGGCGTTCTGTCGGTCTGTGTGGCATTATGTCTGTGGCGAGCATTGTGGCATTCTGTCGGTCTGTGTGGTGCGTAGTGGCATTCTGTCGGTCTGTGTGTTGCGTAGTGGCGTTCTGTCGGTCTGTGTGGCATTATGTCTGTGGCGAGCATTGTGGCATTCTGTCGGTCTGTGTGGTGCGTAGTGGCATTCTGTCGGTCTGTGTGGTGTGAAGTGGCATTCTGTCGGTCTGTGTGGTGCGTAGTGGCATTTTGTCGGTCTGTGTGGTGCGTAGTGGCATTTTGTCGGTCTGTGTGGTGCGTAGTGGCATTCTGTTGGTCTGTGTGGTGCGTAGTGGCATTCTGTCGGTCTGTGTGGTGCGTAGTGGCATTCTGTCGGTCTGTGTGGTGCGTAGTGGCATTCTGTCGGTCTGTGTGTTGCGTAGTGGCGTTCTGTCGGTCTGTGTGGCATTATGTCTGTGGCGAGCATTGTGGCATTCTGTCGGTCTGTGTGGTGCGTAGTGGCATTCTGTCGGTCTGTGTAGTGCGTAGTGGCATTCTTTCGGTCCGTGTGGTGCGTAGGGGCATTCTGTCGGTCTGTGTGGTGCGTAGTGGCATTCTGTCGGTCTGTGTGGTGCGTAGTGGCATTCTGTTGGTCTGTGTGGTGCGTAGTGGCATTCTGTCGGTCCGTGTGGTGCGTAGCGGCATTCTGTCGGCTGTGTGGTGCGTAGTGGCATTCTTTCGGTCCGTGTGGTGCGTAGTGGCATTCTGTCGGTCTGTGTGGTGCATAGTGGCATTCTGTCGGTCTGTGTGGTGCGTAGTGGCATTCTTTCGGTCCGTGTGGTGCGTAGTGGCATTCTGTCGGTCTGTGTGGTGCGTAGTGGCATTCTTTCGGTCCGTGTGGTGCGTAGTGGCATTCTGTCGGTCTGTGTAATGCGTAGTGGCATTCTGTCGGTCTGTGTGGTGCGTAGTGGCATTCTGTCGGTCTGTGTCGTGCGTAGTGGCATTCTGTCGGTCTGTGTGGTGCGTAGTGGCATTCTGTCGGTCTGTGTGGTGCGTAGTGGCATTCTATCGGTCTGTGTGTTGCGTAGTGGCGTTCTGTCGGTCTGTGTGGCATTATGTCTGTGGCGAGCATGGCATTCTGTCGGTCTGTGTGGTGCGTAGTGGCATTCTGTCGATCTGTGTGGTGCGTAGTGGCATTCTTTCGGTCCGTGTGGTGCGTAGTGGCATTCTGTCGGTCTGTGTGGTGCGTAGTGGCATTCTGTCGGTCCGTGTGGTGCGTAGTGGCATTCTGTCGGTCTGTGTGGTGCGTAGTGGCATTCTGTCGGTCCGTGTGGCGCGTAGTGGCATTCTGTTGGTCTGTGTGGTGCGTAGTGGCATTCTGTCGGTCCGTGTGGCGCGTAGTGGCATTCTGTCGGTCTGTGTGGTGCGTAGTGGCATTCTGTTGGTCTGTGTGGCATTCTTTCGGTCTGTGTGGTGCATAGTGGCATTCTGTCGGTCTGTGTGGTGCGTAGTGCCATTCTGTTGGTCTGTGTGGTGCGTAGTGGCATTCTGTTGGTCTGTGTGGTGCGTAGTGATATTATGTCGGTCTGTGTGGTGCGTAGTGGCCTTCTGTTGGTCTGTGTGGTGCGTAGTGACATTCTGTCTGTCTGTGTGGTGCGTAGTGGCATTCTGTTGGTCTGTGTGGCATTCTTTCGGTCTGTGTGGTGCATAGTGGCATTCTGTCGGTCTGTGTGGTGCGTAGTGATATTCTGTTGGTCTGTGTGGCATTCTTTCGGTCTGTGTGGTGCATAGTGGCAATCTGTCGGTCTCTGTGGCAAGTAGTGCCATTCTGTTGGTCTGTGTGGCATTCTTTGGGTCTGTGTAGTGCATAGTGGCATTCTGTCGGTCTGTGTGGTGCGTAGTGGCATTCTGTCGGTCTGTGTGGTGTGTAGTGGCATTCTGTCGGTCGGTGTGGTGTGTAGTGCCATTCTGTTGGTCTGTGTGGCATTCTTTCGGTCTGTGTGGTGCATAGTGGCATTATGTCGGTCTGTGTGGTGCGTAGTGCCATTCTGTTGGTCTGTGTGGTGCGTAGTGGCATTCTGTTGGTCTGTGTGGTGCGTAGTGATATTATGTCGGTCTGTGTGGTGCGTAGTGGCATTCTGTTGGTCTGTGTGGTGCGTAGTGACATTATGTCGGTCTGTGTGGTGCGTAGTGGCATTCTGTTGGTCTGTGTGGCATTCTTTCGGTCTGTGTGGTGCATAGTGGCATTCTGTCGGTCTGTGTGGTGCGTAGTGCCATTCTGTTGGTCTGTGTGGTGCGTAGTGATATTCTGTTGGTCTGTGTGGCATTCTTTCGGTCTGTGTGGTGCATAGTGGCATTCTGTCGGTCTCTGTGGCAAGTAGTGCCATTCTGTTGGTCTGTGTGGCATTCTTTCGGTCTGTGTGGTGCATAGTGGCATTCTGTCGGTCTGTGTGGTGCATAGTGGCATTCTGTCGGTCTGTGTGGTGCGTAGTGGCATTCTGTCGGTCTGTGTGGTGTGTAGTAGCATTCTGTCGGTCTGTGTGGTGCGTAGTGGCATTCTGTCGGTCTGTGTCGTGCGTAGTGGCATTCTGTCGGTCTGTGTGGTGCGTAGTGGCATTCTGTCGGTCTGTGTGGTGCGTAGTGGCATTCTATCGGTCTGTGTGTTGCGTAGTGGCGTTCTGTCGGTCTGTGTGGCATTATGTCTGTGGCGAGCATGGCATTCTGTCGGTCTGTGTGGTGCGTAGTGGCATTCTGTCGGTCTGTGTGGTGCGTAGTGGCATTCTTTCGGTCCGTGTGGTGCGTAGTGGCATTCTGTCGGTCTGTGTGGTGCGTAGTGGCATTCTGTCGGTCTGTGTGGTGCGTAGTGGCATTCTGTTGGTCTGTGTGGTGCGTAGTGGCATTCTGTCGGTCCGTGTGGCGCGTAGTGGCATTCTGTCGGTCTGTGTGGTGCGTAGTGGCTTTCTTTCGGTCCGTGTGGTGCGTAGTGGCATTATGTCGGTCTGTGTGGTGCGTAGTGGCATTCTGTTGGTCTGTGTGGCATTCTTTCGGTCTGTGTGGTGCATAGTGGCATTCTGTCGGTCTGTGTGGTGCGTAGTGCCATTCTGTTGGTCTGTGTGGTGCGTAGTGGCATTCTGTTGGTCTGTGTGGTGCGTAGTGATATTATGTCGGTCTGTGTGGTGCGTAGTGGCCTTCTGTTGGTCTGTGTGGTGCGTAGTGACATTCTGTCTGTCTGTGTGGTGCGTAGTGGCATTCTGTTGGTCTGTGTGGCATTCTTTCGGTCTGTGTGGTGCATAGTGGCATTCTGTCGGTCTGTGTGGTGCGTAGTGATATTCTGTTGGTCTGTGTGGCATTCTTTCGGTCTGTGTGGTGCATAGTGGCAATCTGTCGGTCTCTGTGGCAAGTAGTGCCATTCTGTTGGTCTGTGTGGCATTCTTTGGGTCTGTGTAGTGCATAGTGGCATTCTGTCGGTCTGTGTGGTGCGTAGTGGCATTCTGTCGGTCTGTGTGGTGTGTAGTGGCATTCTGTCGGTCGGTGTGGTGTGTAGGGCCATTCTGTTGGTCTGTGTGGCATTCTTTCGGTCTGTGTGGTGCGTAGTGGCATTCTGTTGGTCCGTGTGGTGCGTAGTGGCATCTTGTCGGTCTGTGTGGTGCATAGTGGCATTCTGTCGGTCTGTGTGGTGCGTAGTGGCATTCTTTAGGTCTGTGTGGTGCGTAGTGGCATTCTGTCGGTCTGTGTGGTGCGTAGTGGCATTCTGTCGGTCTGTGTGGTGCGTAGTGGCATTCTGTCGGTCTGTGTGGTGCGTAGTGGCATTCTGTCGGTCTCTGTGGTGCGTGGTGGCATTGGGTCGGTCTGTGTGGTCTGTAGTGGCATTATGTCGGTCTGTGTGGTGCGTAGTGGCATTCTGTTGGTCTGTGTGGCATTCTTTCGGTCTGTGTGGTGCATAGTGGCATTATGTCGGTCTGTGTGGTGCGTAGTGCCATTCTGTTGGTCTGTGTGGTGCGTAGTGGCATTCTGTTGGTCTGTGTGGTGCGTAGTGATATTATGTCGGTCTGTGTGGTGCGTAGTGGCATTCTGTTGGTCTGTGTGGTGCGTAGTGACATTATGTCGGTCTGTGTGGTGCGTAGTGGCATTCTGTTGGTCTGTGTGGCATTCTTTCGGTCTGTGTGGTGCATAGTGGCATTCTGTCGGTCTGTGTGGTGCGTAGTGCCATTCTGTTGGTCTGTGTGGTGCGTAGTGATATTCTGTTGGTCTGTGTGGCATTCTTTCGGTCTGTGTGGTGCATAGTGGCATTCTGTCGGTCTCTGTGGCAAGTAGTGCCATTCTGTTGGTCTGTGTGGCATTCTTTCGGTCTGTGTGGTGCATAGTGGCATTCTGTCGGTCTGTGTGGTGCATAGTGGCATTCTGTCGGTCTGTGTGGTGCGTAGTGGCATTCTGTCGGTCTGTGTGGTGTGTAGTAGCATTCTGTCGGTCTGTGTGGTGTGTAGTGCCATTCTGTTGGTCTGTGTGGCATTCTTTCGGTCTGTGTGGTGCATAGTGGCATTCTGTCTGTCTGTGTGGTGTGTAGTGGCATTCTGTCGGTCTGTGTGGTGCGTAGTGGCATTCTGTCGGTCTGTGTGGTGTGTAGTGGCATTCTGTCGGTCTGTGTGGTGTGTAGTGGCATTCTGTCGGTCTGTGTGGTGTGTAGTGGCATTCTGTCGGTCTGTGTGGTGTGTAGTGGCATTCTGTCGGTCTGTGTGGTGCGTAGTGCCATTCTTTCGGTCTGTGTGGTGCGTAGTGGCATTCTGTCGGTCTGTGTGGTGTGTAGTGGCATTCTGTCGGTCTGTGTGGTGTGTAGTGCCATTCTGTTGGTCTGTGTCGTGCGTAGTGGCATTCTGTCGGTCTGTGTGGTGCGTAGTGGCATTCTGTCGGTCTGTATGGTGCGTAGTGGCATTCTATCGGTCTGTGTGTTGCGTAGTGGCGTTCTGTCGGTCTGTGTGGCATTATGTCTGTGGCGAGCATGGCATTCTGTCGGTCTGTGTGGTGCGTAGTGGCATTCTGTCGGTCTGTGTGGTGCGTAGTGGCATTCTTTCGGTCCGTGTGGTGCGTAGTGGCATTCTGTCGGTCTGTGTGGTGCGTAGTGGCATTCTGTCGGTCTGTGTGGTGCGTAGTGGCATTCTGTTGGTCTGTGTGGTGCGTAGTGGCATTCTGTCGGTCCGTGTGGCGCGTAGTGGCATTCTGTCGGTCTGTGTGGTGCGTAGTGGCTTTCTTTCGGTCCGTGTGGTGCGTAGTGGCATTATGTCGGTCTGTGTGGTGCGTAGTGGCATTCTGTTGGTCTGTGTGGCATTCTTTCGGTCTGTGTGGTGCATAGTGGCATTCTGTCGGTCTGTGTGGTGCGTAGTGCCATTCTGTTGGTCTGTGTGGTGCGTAGTGGCATTCTGTTGGTCTGTGTGGTGCGTAGTGATATTATGTCGGTCTGTGTGGTGCGTAGTGGCCTTCTGTTGGTCTGTGTGGTGCGTAGTGACATTCTGTCTGTCTGTGTGGTGCGTAGTGGCATTCTGTTGGTCTGTGTGGCATTCTTTCGGTCTGTGTGGTGCATAGTGGCATTCTGTCGGTCTGTGTGGTGCGTAGTGATATTCTGTTGGTCTGTGTGGCATTCTTTCGGTCTGTGTGGTGCATAGTGGTAATCTGTCGGTCTCTGTGGCAAGTAGTGCCATTCTGTTGGTCTGTGTGGCATTCTTTGGGTCTGTGTAGTGCATAGTGGCATTCTGTCGGTCTGTGTGGTGCGTAGTGGCATTCTGTCGGTCTGTGTGGTGTGTAGTGGCATTCTGTCGGTCGGTGTGGTGTGTAGTGCCATTCTGTTGGTCTGTGTGGCATTCTTTCGGTCTGTGTGGTGCGTAGTGGCATTCTGTTGGTCCGTGTGGTGCGTAGTGGCATCTTGTCGGTCTGTGTGGTGCATAGTGGCATTCTGTCGGTCTGCGTGGTGCGTAGTGGCATTCTTTAGGTCTGTGTGGTGCGTAGTGGCATTCTGTCGGTCTGTGTGGTGCGTAGTGGCATTCTGTCGGTCTGTGTGGTGCGTAGTGGCATTCTGTCGGTCTGTGTGGTGCGTAGTGGCATTCTGTCGGTCTCTGTGGTGCGTGGTGGCATTGGGTCGGTCTGTGTGGTCTGTAGTGGCATTATGTCGGTCTGTGTGGTGCGTAGTGGCATTCTGTTGGTCTGTGTGGCATTCTTTCGGTCTGTGTGGTGCATAGTGGCATTATGTCGGTCTGTGTGGTGCGTAGTGCCATTCTGTTGGTCTGTGTGGTGCGTAGTGGCATTCTGTTGGTCTGTGTGGTGCGTAGTGATATTATGTCGGTCTGTGTGGTGCGTAGTGGCATTCTGTTGGTCTGTGTGGTGCGTAGTGACATTATGTCGGTCTGTGTGGTGCGTAGTGGCATTCTGTTGGTCTGTGTGGCATTCTTTCGGTCTCTGTGGTGCATAGTGGCATTCTGTCGGTCTGTGTGGTGCGTAGTGCCATTCTGTTGGTCTGTGTGGTGCGTAGTGATATTCTGTTGGTCTGTGTGGCATTCTTTCGGTCTGTGTGGTGCATAGTGGCATTCTGTCGGTCTCTGTGGCAAGTAGTGCCATTCTGTTGGTCTGTGTGGCATTCTTTCGGTCTGTGTGGTGCATAGTGGCATTCTGTCGGTCTGTGTGGTGCATAGTTGCATTCTGTCGGTCTGTGTGGTGCGTAGTGGCATTCTGTCGGTCTGTGTGGTGTGTAGTAGCATTCTGTTGGTCTGTGTGGTGTGTAGTAGCATTCTGTCGGTCTGTGTGGTGTGTAGTGCCATTCTGTTGGTCTGTGTGGCATTCTTTCGGTCTGTGTGGTGCATAGTGGCATTCTGTCTGTCTGTGTGGTGTGTAGTGGCATTCTGTCGGTCTGTGTGGTGCGTAGTGGCATTCTGTCGGTCTGTGTGGTGTGTAGTGGCATTCTGTTGGTCTGTGTGGTGTGTAGTGGCATTCTGTCGGTCTGTGTGGTGTGTAGTGCCATTCTGTTGGTCTGTGTGGCATTCTTTCGGTCTGTGTGGTGCATAGTGGCATTCTGTCTGTCTGTGTGGTGTGTAGTGGCATTCTGTCGGTTTGTGTGGTGCGTAGTGGCATTCTGTCGGTCTGTGTGGTGCGTAGTGGCATTCTGTCGGTCTGTGTGGTGTGTAGTGGCATTCTGTCGGTCTGTGTGGTGTGTAGTGCCATTCTGTTGGTCTGTGTGGCATTCTTTCGGTCTGTGTGGTGCATAGTGGCATTCTGTCTGTCTGTGTGGTGTGTAGTGGCATTCTGTCGGTCTGTGTGGTGCGTAGTGGCATTCTGTCGGTCTGTGTGGTGTGTAGTGGCATTCTGTCGGTCTGTGTGGTGTGTAGTGGCATTCTGTCGGTCTGTGTGGTGTGTAGTGGCATTCTGTCGGTCTGTGTGGTGCATAGTGGCATTCTGTCGGTCTGTGTGGTGCGTAGTGCCATTCTTTCGGTCTGTGTGGTGCGTAGTGGCATTCTGTCGGTCTGTGTGGTGTGTAGTGGCATTCTGTCGGTCTGTGTGGTGTGTAGTGCCATTCTGTTGGTCTGTGTGGCATTCTTTCGGTCTGTGTGGTGCATAGTGGCATTCTGTCTGTCTGTGTGGTGTGTAGTGGCATTCTGTCGGTTTGTGTGGTGCGTAGTGGCATTCTGTCGGTCTGTGTGGTGCGTAGTGGCATTCTGTCGGTCTGTGTGGTGTGTAGTGGCATTCTGTCGGTTTGTGTGGTGCGTAGTGGCATTCTGTCGGTCTGTGTGGTGCGTAGTGGCATTCTGTCGGTCTGTGTGGTGTGTAGTGGCATTCTGTCGGTCTGTGTGGTGTGTAGTGGCATTCTGTCGGTCTGTGTGGTGTGTAGTGGCATTCTGTCGGTCTGTGTGGTGCGTAGTGCCATTCTTTCGGTCTGTGTGGTGCGTAGTGGCATTCTGTCGGTCTGAGTTACAAGCCAGAGAGCAGATGAACTGCACTGATGTGAGAAAGAAACTGCAATTTTATAAGAGCCGCAAAGAGAATGTTTGGTCACATTTAAAAGTGACACAACCTTGGCCGTTAGCTACAGATGCCATGTGCCAAACGTGCCGTCTATTGACCACATTGACAGGGGCATGATGTTGACAGTCACGGCGACCACGTGGCCAAAACAGGGAGCAAATGTTTTAACTCAACTCCTTACTGGCATCTTGAGATTGCAAAAGCTAACCCCTGATCTTCTACAAGGGACCACAGTGTTACACCACTGACAAGGCTGGAGCCAGCTGGTTGCAATTTGGTTCACCATACAGTTGTGGCGGAGGCCCCCAGAAAAAAATGTCATTTACGCCAAGCTGAACATAAGTTTTCTGTCATGGTTTCTTCACAAGATTTTCCTTTCTGATGGCTTTATTTTTCAAAAAATCTCTTGAACACAGGTGTTTGACATATATACCAGGAAGTTCAGATTCCCTTTTATCTTGAAATTACCAGCAGGAAAATATGCCCTGGCAGATCACCTTGGCACTGGCAGCTACCAGTATATCATGAAACTTAGGTGCATCCACTGATCAACATGGATTAAGAATTTTAAACATGTACCATTCCCGTTCACTATCAAGATAATGCAATTTCAACTTATTTGTTATATATTTAAACA
Organism: Arenicola marina; assembly: GCA_964019135.1. NCBI lineage: Eukaryota > Metazoa > Annelida > Polychaeta > Arenicolidae > Arenicola > Arenicola marina. The sequence continues at coordinate 19,685,840 of OZ025264.1, forward strand.
ATAGACACTTATATTCACGATTATCATATACATGACAATGTCTGAAATAAAGATCCTGTATTGTGATAAAGCTTGCAGCTGACAATGTCAAGGCTCAGTAGCAGAGCTATTATCATGATTGTGGACATGTGTTACCAGTTAGCTGATGACAGGTTAACAATAACACCGCCCAGCTGGACCCAGTGATTCTGATGCACAAATGTCTGTAGGTTGAGTTCCAGTGTCCCAGGGCTAAATTAAATATGGAATGTCATAAAATATTGTGGGACATGAAAGGAACATTACAGAAAGAAAGATTCAACCAATGGGTGTATTGAAATATTAGCACTGGCTGCAAAGCTCACACAGCAGTCACATTTCACCACATCTTTCAGACAGAGATTACAGGTATTAAGATATAAAAGTGTTTAGGTCGTTTACATGGTTTAGTCATGAACATGTAACTGCCATCAACAGATACCAGTACTTTGAAGTCACAGTTAGTATGAGAACTTTGCCCAACAAGTTGCAGTGCAGCTTTAATTAAATAATGCCCACTTCCTGGTTCCAAGTGTGTATGGTGTGTTGGGGAGTTAGGAGTTATGTCTTGCGAGGAGATTTCTGGGCAGTGAGGAGGATATCTTGTAATTTAGAAGCTATAAATAAAAGGAGGTGGTGTATAATATGAAATTGTGAAATACATTCTCCTGTACCATGGCAGCACAAAATATGAGATGAGATGCCAAACATACTTCAATCATAGTCACTGCTGTCAATCTGGCAACTGCTGTATGGGAACAGTGTAGGATTATTCTGCCATGGGATATATGTCCACTCCATTAATACAAACCATATACAAGAGAAGACATCAGCCCATCAGGCTTGAATCTAGGGTGGGGGGAGGATGGCAGGAAAGGAATTGTACATATCCAATATATCATACATACATGCATAAATTTGCTGTTGTGAACCTCATTAATAAATACAATTTGTATATATATTTAAGAAACAAATTGGGATAGACACAATTTTCAATCTGGTTCAGTGTTAGCTACTTAACAAATGTATACATCTTAAAAATCGATCCGGATTATTGGTGTCAAAAGACCTTAACAATAGCCACATTTTGATGGCATAGTATACAAGAATGCCACTTTTCAGTGAACCTTGCTGTAGTCTGACAGAAAAGATCTTTTTAATATTTAAAACTATAGATCTCATGTTTAGTTATTGTATACTATAGCATTGTCAGACTCTTTATGCGATAAGAACCTCAAAAAAGGCTTCCACCTGATACAGTTTTAAATTTCTTATGGGAAAAATAGTGCAAATTTTACATTAATATACATGTCAGCATGGTCAGGCATAGGTTTTAGCCATTAAGTAGTGTACAACATAATATAAAAAGCCCTGAAACATGTTGAGAATTTTTCAATCGTTGAGGGTCATCCTAGCAAGACTCATACTTAGGGCAAAACAGCATATGCTATATGGCCCTAAGTATAAGTCTGATATAAGTGTAATATATAATATATATTTGTAATATACAGTATAACATTTGTGTTATATATAATATACTACCTGGTATATATACTGAACAATTGGTCACACAGTTGTAGTCAACATTGAATCCAAAGATCGCATAGTACCTTACATAATTTCTGGTGGGTTGGTGTGCAATGTAGAGGGGTGGTAGCTTGAGTGATTTTTATAAAAAATTGACCATTGTATAGAGGGGAGTCAATGGGAACAAGCAGAGCTTTCTTTTGGCCAGACCCCACTATTGTGAAATTTAGAGATCAACCAGATAGTGATGGAACGCTGCAATATTTTGCTATGTAATATGAAAGGCCCTGTGAGAGTGTTGGTACTACTTCATAGATCTGGAAATATCTACTTTTAAGTTCAATTTTCAGTATAATGTTTTGTAGTAGATGGGAGTTATAAAGTATGCAACTACAATGATAACTAGGACCAGATATATCTAATCTGCTCTCATTTACTTATTTCCCCACTATTTCCTTGACATTTCAACAATAGTCGCTGGATAAAATCTCCTGCTAAGCTTGATACATATGAATATTTCATTGTATTAGATCTATTTGTACCAACATCTGATTATGCCATAGCTGATACCTGTATTGTAGATTACATATAAAACAAAGATGATGTCATAGGAATTCTACTAATTATAAGATTGAATTATTATATATTCTATATAGGTCTATATATAGAAAGCTAACCAGTGATTGCTTAAGTAACACTTTTGTGTATTGGACACACTATCTGACTGAATGAATATTACATCTGTACAGATCTACCGAATATATATATATATATTAAAAAAATACAAAACATAGCCACAATGCCTAACTTTTATGATATATACAGTATATAAGAGAGCCATACTTTCCTCAGATGAGATGCAACAGTTTTGCTAAGAAAAGTGTCATGACATTAACATGTTATTTCTTGTATAGAATAAGTGAATTTTTATACAATAAGAATCCAAATAAGTTACAGGATTTCCATTGAAATATTTTTGAAGATTGGCATAGAAGATATTGCTGTATGAGTAACAACCCTTACTTTGGCCATGCGACATGTTGACATGAGCTGTTCCTGCATCAAGACACTCAGCCAATGGCAATGTGTGTAGATTCTATATTACTATAATATGTGTATTGGAAGCCAGTGAGCAGGGAGTTCGATCTCTCAGCCAGGTGTAGACAGATTAGCCCATTATTAACCTGTAACCTGATTACCTGGGTTCTGTCTGATTGCAGATAACGAAATCATGGAAAGGAGTTTGCTTCGTCAGTCAGTGACTCACCCAGTATGAATAACATGGGAGTTTACCTGCTATACGCCGCAGGCATGCGCAGGCCGACAGGCGACAGGCACAGGTCACAATGCCCCCAAAACTGTCTGGGGAAAGCCGCTTGCGGGCAGAAACGGAAACAGACACACAGATTTACCACCAGAAACGTTCAAAGTAAACACCTGTTTACTTACCTGCTAAACAAGCAAGAAGTTTTCTACAATCCCCCATCCTTCTTCAATCTATTCCACATGTCTAATTTACTCCACAGTGCACAAGAAAACCTATGAGTAATGTGCCATGTACACTCAGGAAACGCGGTGGTAATCCAGTCAAGTAGCGCACAAATCGATTGCACGGCTGGTGGTGGTAGGGGTGATACAACAAGTGTAGAAGTGGAACAGACTCACCCACCACGCTCAGCCAACCAAATGCCACTGGGTTCAAAGCGGTCACGTGACCAAGCCGAGGAATGTGTACTGGCGGTGGGAGGGAGGGGAGGGTGCGGCTGGGGTTCGGGGCGTGTCGGTCAACGAAAGTCATCACGTCGCGGATTATGCATGGTGACTGTATGACTGACTCCCAGGGTTAAATAACCGTATATAATAAATCAAGGTCTAACAAAACGGTTATAAATACATTTTTTTCTGTTATTCGGATATAAGTTACATGCATATATATATATATATTGCTCATGTACGGTACTCTTATCGGTTTATCGCATATCGATGCTTAGGATAAAAATAAATGTGTTGTACTATATGACACGCAGAGACATTTTCTCAGATGTGAGGTCATTATCTATCTACATATATAGACGCTGAAGTGGCAACTCTGAAGTAGGGCCCCTGAGGGGGGGTAGCCATGTCGCGTGTCGATTTTAAGAAAAAGGTCCATGTCGCGTGTCGATTTTAAGAAAAGGTCCATGTCGCGTGTCGATTTTAAGAAAAGGTCCATGTCGCGTGTTGATTTTAAGAAAAGGTCCATGTCGCGTGTTGATTTTAAGAAAAGTTCCATGTCGCGTGTCGCTAAGTCTTATGTCGCATGTCGATTCTAAGACAACCCCAATGTCGCGTTGTCGATTTTAAAAATCGCCGTGTCGCCGTGTCGAAAAAGCCCCTATGGGGCCCTTGAAGTGGTTGTTGTCGACGCCAAATTATGCAGCGGCTGTACGCGAGACGAACAGGATCGAAGTTCGAGGTGTGAAATCGTAGTTTTACGGATCACACTTGATCATAAAGTCAAATCAACGGTCTCTGATATTGACGAAAAGGTGCAATATCGTTTTGCTCGCTCTAAATTGAGCGGTAACTTCGTTTATCGGCGTCAGAGAAGAAATATGCTGCCGTAATGGTCGCTAATGGGTACTTTTTCCTAATCGACATCGTATCCTGTTCAAGTATCATTGTCGACCCATACCACTTGTTCTTTATCGCTGATCCGAACTACAGACAAGTACCAGTTCAACTTAAAACCTCGTTGTCACGTACGTACGTTCTACTATATATAGAAGGGCATAAATCGAAAAAAAAAGTTTGCGCAATCAGAGCCAAATTAACTCATTGACCACATGTAATATAACAATTACGACCATAATGGGCGTTTTGGCATAATAACATATGAATGACACGCAGTAACGTTATATGGTATATCTATACCTGCCACACATACTGGTTATTTTAGCAGCATTCTTTGGCATCCACCATTGGATTTAATTCTACAGTGGACACAATTTGCACTGCGCACCCATGCTTAACTGTCAATTAATTTAAAATCATAAAATTCGCATACTGATCAAAATTCTAAATTTGTATGGCGAAAAAAAAATGTGGTTATGGATATGATTCATGTCCAACGAAACCCAAACCCTTGTTATGTTTATGTTTTAAGTGATTAGAATCCATGCACACATGCCTACATATATACTACTTCATGTTCTCTTTAGATAAATCCCCCATCCCCCACCCCCGCCCCGATGATTTAAAAATTAGGTTTGGGCGTTTTCATCCTTTACCCACTTCCTCCCCCCACGAACAAAAACGCCTGCATTGACCCCTAAATTCATTGGTTTATTTCACGTAAGAGATGGCTTTACACCACATGCTCCCTCACCCTCTACCCTGAACGATACACATTATAAACTAAAATAGGCATATGCATCAGCCATTTTGGTATTTATAGTTTCTCAGGTTCGCAAAACAAACTCAATTCCAAGGACCACGTGTAGTACTGTGTATTTATGAAATAGAGCAACATAAACACTCAAATAACAAGCATAAACAGACTATGAGCCTTTGCATGTGAACAAATATGCGATCAATACGCGCGTGACTAACAACGGGTCGTGCAAACAGCGTGGGCGATAATAGAACTACAATACGGCTGAGATTACCCATACCCCTGGTCACGTCGTTATCTTTTTATGACACCCCTCCCACCCCCACCCCCGGTTGTAAAAAATGGAGTACCAGGTCCACCCACTAGGATCACCTCATATTCTATTTGTCTCATTCCTCTTCAACGGCCTGTAGTCCGTGTAAAAGAAAAAAACAAGTAGTTTGTTGGATATTGCATGATATACCACACATTTATGTGGGAAACAAGTCTTGGCGTACATAATACAGACTTAATTTAATAACCATTTAATCTAGCCAGAGCAAAAATCTGTTCCACGAATCTTACCGATTACGTGCTAAACATCAAAGTCATGCAGGACGCTATAGGCTAACATGTTGTACAGATTATAAACATACCGTTTCTCAATGGCTTATCGGAGAACATGTCCAAATGCCTAAGGGGATTCGTAGTTTGATGTAACAACACGATTGAAAACATACATATTGTTTCTATTCTCTCATGCGATGTTACTCAGAACTATACCCGGAATCATATCGCCGTAAATGGGAAACACAACTCCCCGACTGAGATAAAAAAATACACCCTAAACCTCCATTTAAAGCTGCACTGAAAGCTTCTTGCAGGGAAATCGTGACAACTTAAGCGTGAATAATAACGTCTTATTCGAACCTTGGAAACTGGTCCAAAACACATATCTTACTATAACAGTTACGAACATAATTCATTGCGAGTTCATACGATCTACCGGCAGAGGGCGCTCCGCGAACGCTATAGACGGGAAGTAGAAACTTGTGCGTCGAAAAGGCAAACAAAAAAAACATAAATAATCATCGGGGACAGTGGATGGCCCCAACGTAGATGACGTCAACAGTTAAGTTCTCAGTTACGTGGGGCGGAGGTGATGTAAGGAACGAGTGACCTCTATTTGGAGATCTTTTGTGGTTATTAATTACCATTTATGACAACAGATCGCTTGAGTGATCCATTGTCCAAAGATGAAGATCCCTACTATGGTAAAGGCGACGCAAATTGTCACTCGGTATATCCACACAAACAGCTAACATGGCTTCCCGAAAAAAAGCAGTAAAACATTGGCTTCCCAATGGTTCCATTGTTTATACCATCTATAATCAAACTCATACAACTGTATAATTCCCATTTCCCCTTGATACATACAATGTAACAAGTGGACCTATGAAATATATTTCTCATTTGATTGTCCTGTCACTTCACTACACGCCTTTGATGTACTTCATTATAAAGAAAAGCCGTTACTTTTAATTTTGCAAAAGGTTTGCATTATGACGGGACCAAGCCCACTTTTTTTCCCAAAATGCGCTATATGAATGAAACAGGCGAGCGCAAAGGACAAGTCGATATCATAATAATAATTACAAAGGTACACACATTCCAACTTATTCATCCATTTGTTCAACAATATTCTGTGCGGCGAATCCATCATTCTTGCTAAAGCAATAATTCCACCAAACATGTACACCACCACTGTATCTTCGATTCTACTCACAGGACTGTAACATTGCGAGCGGAGTCTGTACGACTGACATCCAGACTGACCCTGTTAGGAACTATACATGACTGAATGTAAACTAACTAGTTAGAAAGAATCCAGATCGATAACACGTACAACAGCACTAAACATGCATTAGACGTTAATTACCAGCAAACTTAACGAGGAGAGTCTCATGATAAGTCACATAAGCCTACAGTGCCTTTTCAAGCCGTTTGGCTGATAAAATATATAATAAAAATACAGAGAGAAAAAAGGATATCTCAAAACAACAAGTTATTTACACCAAAGAAGGATAAATCAATCACTTTCAAAACTGCAACACACAGCAGAAAACCTACACACTCTATTTTTCACTTTTTTCATATTTCAGCTAAGTGACCGGACGTGTGTTACCACTTTGGCACCGAAAACTTTGTGAATATACAGATATATTGCTTGAGATTGTTGTTTGGTCATTATGTAGATAGCATCCACCAATCAGTATCAATGAGCGTGCATGATAACTGTTCACGTAAGCCTGAAGATCTGGCTTGCTAACCTGAGAACACAAATATGGAGTCGTTTGAGAAAGGTTGGCCAACAACGCCTTCAACATCGTCCATCTATCAGTACGAAATAATGTAAGTCATTTATTTGTCGATTATATATATCAGCTAAGTCCCAAGACAACGATATTTTTTTTTGCAGCATCGTACCTGCAAGCCATGTCGTAAGCGATCTGTTACGTTGGCAATCCCCTTGTCACTATTACTTCAAAGATGTCCGCACAACCATTGTCATATGTGGGTCGATTTAATGAGTCAAACGGCCTCACAGGACTAAGCGACCCATATGTGCTTATGACACCCAACATCCCAAGATTATGTGGAGACAGATCATCCATACGTCCCGTCATATACTATAGAGCCAGCGATCAAGCTCAATCAATGTAAGCCATCCACTTGTCATAGTGTTCAGTGGCGGATCCATTTATGTAAGTACTATCCAGGCGCGGAATGAGTGGAAAACTTGCGAACGGAAGAGGGGGGGGGGGGGGAGGGGGATAGTGCCCCCTTCTTCATAGAAAGAGGGGCACGTGCCTATTTTGATTTTGGTCTATATTCCAGCGAAAATGGGAGGGGGGGGGCGTGCCTCCCCTGCATCCACCACTGAGTGTTTACATGTCAGATTATGTACGAAAATATCATGACACTAAGTCGAGGGGGCACACGGACCGAGCTGGTGAGCACGGTCGGTGTGACACAACCGCTGTAACATCATGTGTGCACCCTGATCTATATTTCCACGCCCGCAAGCCAGGATTCTGGGCCTGTCGCAGAATGACATATTTGCTGTATTTGCCCCCCCCCCCCCACCCCGCAAGAGAGACAAGGGAACTTGCTGGCCGGAATGCCGGATTCCTAGCGCTTAGTCTATTGCATTGACGTCCTACATATGTAGTTGAGTATATATACATGCAACAACGCTCACTGCATCCTACCGGTATATTATATTTTACAGTTATATCACTGAACGGCATATACATGACTGGTGCAGCCGATTTCTATATATCACAATCCTACCACAAAGCTACGACACGTCATCTAGCTTGCAACAGTTTTATGCGCCAATAACGTACTAACGTACATGAATCATTTGCATACCGGAATATATAGCACTGAGGTACACATACTCAGGCAGATTTGACAGCCCCGAGTGGCATTATTCCGACGGGATGACTGTGACGGGAACTTTGCTATGGTTGATGATAAATTCGCTGACGCTGCCCAAGAATGTGCGACGTAGCTTGCTGAGTCCTCGCGACCCCATGACAATCATCGTGGCGTCTGTCCGGATGGCGTAGTCGATTATCACCTCACCTGGCACACCAATAAATGCCTGAACGCTACCCTTGACCTGCAACGAACAAACAACACCGTAACCTGAAGTTACACAGTTTACACAGTCCCTCAGAGTGTCGATTACGTGATTTAACAATCAGAAAGTGCCGTTAACGGCAAATCAAATCAAGATGGCTGTAACTCGCCATAATCAGGCCAAAACAAGCGCATATGTTATTAACACTTAAATCACTTTAAGTCACTTGAACAGATGTGGATTACTTCAAACATGTGGGACTACACATAGTTTTAAACATGCAATGCTTTACATTTACTATAAAAAATAGACAAAAGATAAAGCAACAGTAATATGTTACAGACAAAGATCTTTAGCTTACCCCATTATCCACCAACTTCTGGTTGTATTTGTTCACTAAGTACTCTGAAGCTCTTTTCTTCTGCTCCAATTCATCACTGAAGGAGGACTCTATGAAAGAAAATCACTATGTCTAAGCTACAGTGTGGCACCTATTGTAAGAACAAATTCTATACATATCAATTAGCACAGATTTTAAATATTTATTATTTAACATTGAATACTTCAATTGCAATCAATGAAAGTTCAAGCAGCAGAATCTAAATGTATTTCGAAAGTTATTTATTTTATTGATAATTCCCAGATATACGATATAGTATTGAATTGTCTATTTACTTAACATACTAATACCAAATACAATTTATATTATTGCATTGATATTAAACTAATACATGTATATATATCAATGGCTATACAAATCCTGTATAGTTTAATTACCTCTGACATCAAATGATCTAGTAAATTGTAGATCTACACAGTGCACTATCCTGGCAACATTATTTGCTTTATGGACATGTTGTAAATACCCTGAAAGAAAATAAAACGAAACATTAATTTGCATTCTGACTACCATCATTTATGTATGTTTTAGTTCACCACAGATTGTGGGTAATTTTTTAATATCAAAGTTTTAGTACACCCTAATTTTCTGGCAAGTATTAGCCTCCGATCCAGCACCCTGTAAAGGAGTTGTATTTGTTTCTGGGCATATCAAATGTCAGTCACAACTCGGGGTGAGACCCTCTGTGTGCACTACAACCTACCTGTTTGACCACCTCTCTCTGCTCCACCCTCGCCCCACCCCTCCTGCCTAACCATGTGATGCACATTTCTCACTTCTCTTCTCTCCATCAGAGCTGGTTGACTGACAGTAATTCTGACCCCTGTCCACCCCACCCTCATCGTCAGAGGAGGGCCATTGCTCTCAAACGGCCAAGCACCTGGGGGGATGGAGAGGCTAAGTTTGTAACACCTCCCCCTCTTTTTCGATCGATCACCTTACACTTGTATTAGGCTTGTTTGACCGGAAACAAGGAAGCCAAATACTGAGGGCAAGCTGACTGGCTACCCTCTACCCCCCTCCACCCCCCCCCCCCTAAAAAAAATGTATACAAGTTTTGAAACAGCTGGAAAAACATTTTTGGGGGGGGGGGGGGGAGGGGAATATTAGAGCTTTTTTTCCAACCAGCCAAACGTTTTGTATCAAAGATCTGCTCAAAGAGTGTTAAATCTTGCTGCATGCTCGACCTCTTTGAGCAGTATCATGGTGGCCGGATCGGCATAAAAACGTCTGGCTGGTTGGAAAAAGGCTCTAATATTCACCATAGCTTCCTGAAAACGGAGTATAGTAGCAATGAACATATACGCTATCCATACTAGATTTGTCAAGCGTAGCTTGAGAGGGAAGACGAAAATCGGGGTATAGGTGCAACTGACCTTGACCCGATAACTATGAAAGGTCGCAGATGAAGTTCAGAGGCCGTATTAATAAACCCGCGTATAACATAGCTGGAGGATAGCGAGAACGTATGAATCTCAAAAAAAGTCACTGAGCGTCAAACCCGTACCGAACGAGGTCTATTGCGAAATCGGTCACCGCGCTGGCAGTCATTTGGCCTGTCGATGCTTCACAATGGGATTGGCCATGTTAAAGTAAGATTATTTTTTTGCGTCATAACTACCGGTTCGATTTCGATGGGATTTGGCACACATGATGTCAGTAATATTAGGACATATTCCACCACACATATTTAATCTAACTACATGCATGTTGTCACATCGGTTTTTGTATCATTTTCGTTAAGTGAAAATTAGATCATCTAATAACTCGAAAACTATAAATGTGACTTGAAATCTGAGACCACATTTCCTTTGCGCCTCACTCTGAGGAATACTCTGAAACAAACCGCGGATCTCTAGACCCAATATTAACGGAGTTACTGCTAAAATCATGTTCCGTGACCTTGACCTTGATTTGACCTTGACCTTTTATGCGTGACCTGGATCAGTATCGTCATCCGACCCTAAATACTAATCTTATGTCCTATGCAAAGCGTCGTTTGTCTCACTTGTACCCTTCATGGAGAAATTGAGGAGCCATTTTCCCGCCAAAATCCTCTCATAGGGGTCAATGTTAAAAGTTTAAGAATTTTTTGCATGAAAACTATTCGGGCGATTTGCAAAATTTAAAGACGACATACATGGTACTGATAGGCCTAATGCGTGAAATAATTTGCAGCGCGAATAAATGGAAACTGTGAACGTTATCGCGACTTGTCCGATTTTTGGTCCTATCTATCAATGGTTAAGCGAATTTCAAAAAATTCCTGTGACCTTGAAATTTGACCTACATTGCCCATCTGATAATTGGGCCTGACGATGGCCACTCCGCATCTTTTTGTGAATTTGGAAGTCGATATCGTGAGGCGTTGGAGAGATAATGCGTGACAAGACAAACAGACAGACAGACAGACAAACCGAACACACCGACATAAGACGAAAATCGCAGATTTTCGTCTTAATAAACGACTCTTTATAACATCGCCCCACTGTAAACGGAAGGGGATCAGATGATCGGAAGTACATCGGTGATTTACCATCAGCCTTTTTGGAACATGTAAATAACAATGAAACTCACACATCATACGACTTCAAACCTCCAGAAAGAAATGGACTATACACTACTCCATCCACGCAAGCTACTATACTGCTATGCGATACATATCAATCATATCACTTTTCGACTTGGTAAACATACCACCGGGAACTCACACTTGAAAGCGAGATCTGCGTGAGCGCTGTCGTCCACAGGTATCAAAACCACATCGCCCTCAGCGCATTCTTTCGGCTGCCATTTCTCTGTCAGCTTACAAATTGCTTCCTCATTGCAACTTGACTGCTTGCCTGTTACGGAGGAAGACCAATAACCTCCCATAACGGAATATACGGGTAAATTCTCGCCTTTTCAATCTTCACCTTGCACCTCGCCCAGTTTTGTTTTGATTGAAGGCGTCATAACGCAAACAGACTCAAGCAGGAAACGAATTACCGGAAAAATCAAGCTCGTCAACTATACCCAACAACTTTTGCGTGATGCACGCGTGCACGGATTTCGTCTACCCATGTCAGCACAAGCACAGTAAATCAGTGGAGGGTAGGGGCCCCACAACGTATACTAAACATTAGTATGCGCTGCGCTTTGGGGTTCCCTACCCCCACCCTCCACTGATTTACTGTGTCTGTGCATGTCAGCGTTTACCATCGTTTACTGTCACTCGAGCCTCCTCCTCTTCTCCCAGAACCAATTTAGATCTATTATATAGCCCCCCCCCCCCACCCCCCTGAACCTTACATATAATATAATCACATACACAAACGTAGCCGGGGCGGCCAACTAATCACACACAAACAATAACGTGACGTCACTCTTTATTATGTGTGAGCCTTTATGACTGTGTTTCGGCATTACAATGCATTCCGGTTGCAACCATGACAACGAATGTTTTGGTAAGAGAAAAAAAACGCCACCTCAATGTTTTTTCGTGTGCCATGGCAACCACAATGCAAGACTCACTTGGACGCTCAAAGATTTCAGATAGTCTTAGTCCATATAGGCAGCGCTGTCACGTAACCATGGATACCGCGCGCAGACATGCGAGTCATGATGATTATAACGTCATACGACATGGAAAACCCTACCAACAGACGCTGCAACAGACGGAACCGCACGCAACTGTTGACGGTTAACCTCACGATGGTTTTCGATGGTTCTTTATGTAGAAGTTTATATTTTTATCCAGACTTTGCAAAATGTAGACATTCTGTTGTCGTACGATCACAAACGACCAGTTATAATCGAAAAAATATTTAAAAATAACGCGGGTAAAAGTAAAAAATGGTTGACGCCTGTAAACATGGTTCAAAAGTAACACTACAGCCTCTAATCAGGGGGGGGGGGAGGGTGCTCTTAAAATGTGCGTTCATAGAGCGGGTTTGCCATGAAAAAAAAATAAGCCGTGTCGGCATGGAACTGCGACATAGAGCGCGAGTCAATGGACAAAAATACCCCGACCGAGATGATTTGGGCGGTAGAAACGCCCCGAGCAAATATTGGAGGAACCCTCCAAACCCAGCAATGTATTAAGTACCCCCCCCCCCCCACCCCCCTATCGGTATGGTAGCATAGTATATAAATGCTACAAGTATTTGATGTCACACCTATACATAAAAATATATTTTCGATGACATTCATTTTCTTTTTGCGGGCTGATGATTAACGCCATCTGCTGGGAGATCGTTCACGGTCATGACCATCAATCGCATCAACATCCTTGACAACGACCGACGACTTTCAAGATAAACAGATTGTTGCTCAGTACGGGATTCTCCTTTCAATAAGGTTTTTGCCGCACAGTCCCCAAACTGTTAATTTGTAATAGAGCCAAGCCATAATAGAACCACAATTTTTTTTTTTAAATTTACAAGAAGTGTCCATTTCTTACTTTTCTCTTGTTTTTTGCCTCTATTTCATGTACGGCATGTTGTTTTGGCCAGCAATGCCATATTTTGAATATTAATTAAGTTATTACCTTTGTTAACACACAGTTTTAGTTTTCATGAAGGCGATTGTTCGACATGAACAGATGGTGTAACTTTTGGCATACTAATTCCGACTTACGTTAATTGTTTTATGCGTAACTGTGCAAAAGTGCTGTGATTTATTCAGAACCGCGTCATTTAAATTACTAACCCCACCCGAGAAGGAGTAATCCGGCTTACGGGTCCCATTCGGAAACGTGTTGGGGATTCTATCATATGCGCCTGCGTGCTTAATGATACTAGCTATATATGACCCCAGTGATGACCGTCAGTGGAACTTACAATGTTTTCCTAGTGGGTGAATATTCGTCATCGTACAATCACCCCCTCTATTCGAATCTTGCCTTTCATCATAAATAAAAGAAAAATCTCCGCAAATACCATATAGACCCTTGTGCATACAACCAATTTTGACGTTTCCGAGGATATCAGAACCGTATATTAACACACACACCTGTTGAGAGTGTCGGATCTGCCTTGTCTATAATATAAAGGGACAAAAATCACATAGATCACAGCGGAAGGTGAGATAAGAATGTGTCCACACGCCAGGTAGTAAACGTACGGTCTCTGTTCTTCTAGCTGGACACATTTCGCTCAGCTAGGTTGGACTTTAACCAGCACTCCTTCACTTGTCAAATAAACCACTCGTTGACTGGACGGTGGGTGTGGAGGCGGGAGTCGACGCGGGGAGCGCATTATTTACGTCGGGCCTTAGAGGTATATAGCTTCTAGAGTACCCACCGATTGGTTCCGGGTTGGTGTGTATTTTAAATCGTGATCAGGTAGCGCAAATCCCGCAAGAGGTTAGCACCGACAGAAGTGACGCTGACAGGACACCGGACATGTCAGTGAGCGATCGGGAAGGGTGAATGAATAGCCTCCTCTTTCATCATTGGTCGGATCTATCTCCATCCATCTGACGGATTTTGGATATCTCCTTGACATGTAAGTACACCCTACAGCGTAAGATTTAATAATGTAATGATTGACCCCCCCCCCCCCCCCTGCCTTCCCACAACCACCTCAACCTCTCATGCCGGGTTCCTAGTGATAGATCTGTGGATCTAAGTATACATAGTAAGGTCATTATGGAACAGACGCTCGCGTCTACGATACCGTCGTTGTTTCGCCTCCAATTAATCGCGATACATTAATTAATTATACATTAATTAATTATTCCGAAATGATTGCGAAAGCACCATCGAAAATTGTAGCTCTCGCATGGTGTTTCATGTCATAATTCTTCATGCCAAGACCCGACGGAAGGATAACCAGGTGGCAAACAAAGCAAAATGCCTATAGTGTATAGGACGGCCGAGCCAAGGAAAATAAATGTGATTGTAAAATCAGGCAGTAAATAATGCATTGCTGGATTAACGCACATATTTTTCGAACGGATAAATATCATGCTGACCCAAAACAGCATAGGCCTATCGCAGTTTTATGCGATGAACGGAGGAGTCTTCCCCCCCCCCCACCCCCCACCCCCCATGTTATTTACAAAAAAAGACATAAGATCTTTATCCTGCGCAAACATATACGCCTGCACAGGTAGGATTCGAACCGAACACCGGCCGCTTGGGCAAGCCCAGCCGAGCCCACTCCACAACAGCCGGACACGCTATACCAACTAAGCCAATGCAAGCTTGGGTATGGGCAGTCCGTCGTGGATGACGTCTCACCTGACCCTATCATGTTCTACCCGATAGGGAAGTGCCGATATCTACTAATGAGGGGTGACTGCGCTGGCTGATGGCACATGATAAGAGCTGATTAATCCGGCACCACTACGCACAGTGGTGACTCAGTGTACAGAGTGCATACTGAGATACGGACGGGTACGATTAGGGCGTGACGCCACACGCCGCCCAGTGTTTGGCCGGGAGGAAAATAATAAGGCACTATAGGCAGTAATATATCCATGGGGGAAATTCCTGGGGGGCGGGGGTCTTTAATACATTGCTAGGTTTCGGGGTGGCGGTATTCCGCGGTATAGCCCCTCCTTTTTCACTCCCGAAATCCGTTCGGAAGGGGCTTTTTACGGCCAAAATCGGCTCGGAAGGGCTATTTCTTTCCGTTGACCCGCTCAATTTACTCTTTTTCACGGCAAACCCGCTCGGTTTACTCATTTTTTTACGGCCAACTCGCTCAGTTTACGTTTTTTGTCTCTGCAAACTCGCTCTGTGAATGCTCATTTAAAATAAAATGCGGTTATAATGCCGAAAAGCTTGAACAAAATGTGTGGGGATAGCGTATGCATACGTACAGATATCTAATCTACGAAAAGGTGGGAGGTTGGTGGAGCTTATAGGTGTCTCTGTCACAAAGCCCCTCCCCCTCCCGCCGTTCATCGGCGCCCTATCTAACCCCCCCCCCCCTCACGTCCTCCCCTATACCCGCGGGCATGTGGGGTTACTCAGAATGGAATGCAGCAATGCGACCTTGGCGACTCGGCGACCCAGCCTTATCAGTTATTGTTGGCCACTCGGACTCCACTACACCTGTTTGCCTTAACGGTGGGCTGCGAGTATATGTGTCACGGGGCTATAGCTGAGTCAACAGTTTGGTAAAACACCAACTACAACATTGGCTTAGCAGGGCTTTTAATGTGGAATCTTTGCTGCGTAGTCATGCCAGGTGCGAAATAATGTTAGTAATCTTACTGAAAGGCCAACTTCACTCCACCCCCCCCCCCACCCCTCCCCCTCCCTAATCGTACCCTTCTTCACCTTTATTCTCCTTCCTGAATTTCCAATGGATCTACTTATCAGGAGAACAGACGGGTACAAACTTTAATTCAGCCGCTTCTCACACAAGGTTTGTCGAAGTATGTATATAGCTTGTGTGTCGACCTCACTTTGTGCACTTTTCTTTATTTGAGTGGTGGCGGTCAGGAAATCACACCCTGAAGAAATATCAAAGCAGAAATGCACATATTCAAATATATGTACACAGTTTAGAAATGTGTAGGCCTACCGACTAAAACTTTTTTGTGTGCATATGTCGTAGTTTTGATTTCAATATCTCGTGCGACACGAGATCAATAATTATCACACGATAACAGTAGAACACCGGAAGGCGACATTTTTCAACCAGGTAAGTTGTTTTCTCTCTGTAAGGCCTCCACCCATCGCCACATACTCACGAATCTAGATGATTTGATCCGAGGCTCCAAACCCAGAGACGCATGTGCCAATCTCCCGGCAGAGGGCGTCCCGTTAACGCTGTAGTCCATCTGCCCCACGTAAAATTAGGCCACATTTAATCTTCATAATTATCAAAAATACGAAGACATTGAAAAGTAATCAAATCGAAGATACATCTTTAATTTGGCATCAATAAACCTTTTAATTTACAACATGTACTGTGCTACTGGTAGAGTACCTGGCAAATGCCTTCAATTTTTATTAAATGTGAGGCCATATGTTATTTTCGAACCGTATTGATCAAGGTCAAAATCGTTAAGCGCTTTAACTCTAACCCATTGATTGTTTTATTTTTTAGCTTAACGCCTCCTTTGTGATCGTAGGCATAGAATAACGGAAACATACGTTTTTAAAATCTGTAACGACAATGTAAAATTCAACTGAAGCACGTACCCTCGAAAACCGCTGGTGATTATAGCGTGACTATGCAGCTGGCAAATTTGAACAGGAAATCTGGTAACGAATTATGCAGCTATAGTAGGGATGATTGGGGGGTGACTCTGTGGCCTAGAAGGTAACGCGTTGTCAGCCAGAGGCCTGAGAGGGGGCAGAGAGAGCACCACCCTCGTTAACCTTAAACGGCTGACCAAACGAAGCAAATTACTATTGCAAAAACACCAGCGGTAAACAGATAAAAATATACATACAGTCGATGAGTCAGAGTGTAACTAATCGCTTCCTGGACACAAGTATATATTATATATCAGAAGGTTCTGGCATGAATACGTACCTGATATCAGATTAATTTATTTGTGCTGTATTTCACTGAAGGGCCTTTTGAAGTATACGTAACAGCACGACATCGTGCTATATAGGGTCACAGGGTTCAGGTGCGAAATAATTGGTAGGCATACCAAGGTAAAAGGTGTGGCGGGTGGGTGGGAGAGCAGATGAAAATGAGAGTCTGCTGTGGGAATTGAGTATAATTTGGACGGATCATATATTAACCCCGCGTCAATGTTGCCGCTGTTGTTTTCGGGAAACTCCCTGAAAACGGGAGGTTTGGATCCTTTGATCTTCTGCGCTACTGCCCCCCCCCCCCCCCCCCTCCCCTCCCACAACCCCAAACCTCCAACCCACCCCCACCCTTTCTGGATCAGTCAGTGCATATATACACAGGGGGGAAATGTTATGTATTATGCGACTTCTACCTGCTTTATTTAGCGTTCGGTATAATCAATTTGGTCGCATGCCGGACAAAGCCTCGGGTGAAGGTCATTAAACCAGGAGTGGGACCTTAATGAGCGCCGCTCCCGCGATGTGCCCGACCAGTCTCCCCCGGTAGGGGGCACTGAGCGTGACCCGGCATCAAACGGTGATCGGATTGCTGTGGTCGGTGGCTGCGTGGTCACTGAATAACGAGTGCGGAATTCTCGGTATATACATGCTGAGCTGGCGGGGGTGTTGAGGGGGGGGGGGTGAGGAGTGGGGGGAGGGGGTTGCATGGGTGAGGCGAGTCAGCGCCGTTTCATATACATCAGAGGCCAATAGGCAAAGCTACAGGTGGGCCTCAACCTCTACCCTAGCTGTATTCCCGGCGATTAGTCACTTTGGGCTCCAGTTCATCCGGAGCCACGGTAAACAATTTTGGCGAGTGTAGTAATAAGTTTACATGGACTTTCGCCAGGTGGCGCGCACATCTATTAATGGGCGCGCCTTCGCGGTGGGCTTAATAAGGTCACGTGACACTTGAAAGAATAGAAAGAAAACCGCTGAGTGCGACTTGTCATCGAGGGTTTGTGTGCCGGAGACCAGCAACACATGCGAGTCACGGATGTATAGTTATCTATGCAGCGTGCACGGACTACCAGATGTATTAGACACGTCTTATTGTGACTACCATTCATTGTCTAACCAAGAAATATCCAGGCACCGTGGTAATATTACATGAAGAATGCAACTTGTACTCTCATTCTTTAAAATAGGAATATTAATCATGGCTGGATGTGTAGCATTATCCTGACCATATAGTACATTTTAAAGTTCTGTGTTTTATCCCGCGACCACGCAGACATGGCCACAGCGGGGCTCGAACTACTGATCTACGTGCTGGTAGGCTCTCAGGTGGCCAGAGCGCTCAATAATTCACCGTTCTAACCGACTGAGCTATCGGACGGCCCTCGTTCTATCAAGTATGCAAGACATGCACACATTCTCGTGAAACACGTTGATTGTTGTCAGCATGTATCATATCGAGATTTATAGTTAATTACAACACTGACATTTTGTTTATCTCATTACAGAACCCGGAAGCAGCGCCGAATGACCGTCAGGCGGTGCGTGGCAGAAGAAAATGTGATGATGACGTCACCGATGGTGGACCCCAACGCCCCCTGGCGGAGCCGTTCCTTCCACGCTGACCTCCTGGAGGCCGCGCCAGTCTACATCGACCTGCTCTACCACTGGAACCAGCTAGACGTCCTGGTTACCGGGCAACCCACGCTCAGGTACATTATCCACAGATACGAGCGCTGCTGGCTCCCTCTAGTGCGAGATTATCGCGAAAACGCGTTGGAGCCGCCGTCGGACGTGCAATGGGTGTGGCATCTCCACATGCTGATGCCCAAGCTGTATATAGACTACTGCAGGTCTCTCTTCGGTAGGATCATCCCGCACAGAGTCCGCTTGTCCGAGTCTGAGGAGAGCCTCGCGAGAACGCGCACAGAGGCCTTATGGAAGGACCGCTATCCCAGAGAGCCATACGAACTGCAACCGGATGTCCGGAAGGGGTCATTCCGCGTCGTCGGGAATGGGACGAAATTGGATATCCTGGTCAATATCGCCGCGGAGGCGCGGGATTTTTTCCACCAGGTGGCGCTGCCACACTATCGGGACGCAAATTTCCTCATCCGGGCATTGGATCGGTATAAGCAGTTTTTGTACTTCAAGCGATGCCGCCCGCACAGCCCGCTGTACCCACCAGTGGATATCCAGCTGATGTGGCGAGTCCATATGCTGCACCCGTCCGACTACCATCAGGAGGTGTACTCCACCATAGGGCTGCACTCCGTGTCCGAGGCCGGCATAGACGGCCGCTCGCTGCTGTCATCCGACGGGGGTCACAACCCCGAGCAGGTCTGGCGGACGGTGATCGGGGAACCTCTGTTCGTGGCGGCCTCCCGGTACCGTGGGTCCCCGCCGGCGGCCTCCCACCGACTCCGACCCCTGACCCGGGGCGCGACAGGCTCCAAGGTGATCACCAGCTGCACGATCCTCTTCGACGAGATCTGCGTCTCCGAGCTGTGGTCCAAGGACAAGAAGATGGTGGTGGAGGCGAGGCGCATGGGGGACACGTCCTTCAGCTACGAGACGATCTTCCGCGTGGAGGGCCGCGCCGGGCTGGCCATTCGGGGGAAGGCCGGGGCGCCCAACTCACTCGGCACGGTCTTTTTTGATTCCCAGGAACATCGGGGAATCGAGTTTCACGTGTTCGGGAAATCCGGCGGCAGCGCTTTTGGCGGTTGCTGTTCGGTGGCGGATCAGCACGTCAACTCGCTGTTCTACAACCCCACGGACCCTTTCCTCAACAGGTCGTTCGTCACGAGGGACATGACGCAAGTGGTGACCAAGGTCTCGTACACTGACCCCAAGGTGGCCTTCCGCTGCCGCGTGCAGGCGTCCGAGCCGCAGCCCTACCTGCTGAGTATGACTAGAGATCCCTTCTCGCCTGGGTCACTTCCGGGGGACCTAATGCCCTTCGTTCGGGACCTGGGGCCCTGGCAGGACGCCATGGAGACAGTGGTTGACCCACCGGATGACGTCAGAGGTCAATGGCAGGTCGCCAGGCACGGGTAAGTGGAGGCACCAGGGAAACTAGACTTGGGTGAAACCAGATACCAGGGAAACTAGACCTTGGTGAAACCAGAACTCGGTGAAATCAGACCTAGATAAAACCAGACCTGGGTGAAACCAGACCTTGGTGAAACCAGACCTCGGTGAAATCAGACCTGGGTGAAACCAGACCTGGGTGAAACCAGACCTGGGTGAAACCAGACCTGGGTGAAACCGGACCTGGGTGAAACCGGTCTGTGTGAAGCCAGACCTGGGTGAAGCCAGACCTGGGTGAAGCCAGACCTGGGTGAAGGCAGACCTGGGTGAAGCCAGACATGGGTGAAATCAGACCTGGGTGAAGCCATACCTGGGTGAAGCCAGACAAGGCTGAAGCCAGACATGGGTGAAATCAGACCTTGGTGAAACCACACAGGACGGGTAATATCAACCAGACATCCCATGATAAAGATATCGCAATCATATAATTGCTGTTTTATAGATCGTTACTCGAACAATGTGTATGTCAGTATGGTTTTTCCGATATAAAAACCGACAAACGTGGAAATCCCGCCGTCCATGCCCCAACATCCTGGGTCTATTGCTATTACAGAAGTATTCTTCCGAAAGTGGGGTACTTAATATATTCCTGGGTTTGGGGGTAAAGCGGTAAAGCCCCCCCCCCCCCTTTTTCACAGATGAAATCCGCTCGGTTGGGGAGTTTTACCGCTAAAATCCGCTCGATCGGGGTTTTTACCGCAAAAATCCGCTCGGTTGGGGCGTGCATTATCGCCAAAATCCGCTCGGAAGGGGTATTTTTTGGTGGCGAGATTTACTTGTGGGTCGAACTTGAATCCGCAGTTAGCATGGTAGTTCACTTGCCTATCATATATTGCGTCCATATAGTACAACAGTCTTACCCAGGTCGCTTATGACAAGGACCTGACATGTACAATTAGCGTTCAGTGTGCATAATGTGGTATGTTTACATAGGCAGTGGCTCCACCCAGTGACCGATTCGTAGTTGTGTGTTGACTTATTTTGCGGAAGAGTGCGTTATGATCGGGATTGTGATCCTTCCGTATGAGCGCGTGGCGATACCATTATGGTGGCATTTATTTCACTAACAGTTAGTCCTAGATCGATCAAAAAATTAAAGCAATTTTTCTAATAACGATGTAACAAATATATAAATGCGGTTAAACAAGGCGAAGGTTTTCAAATTAACATAACTTCGATGGCCGAATCCCTTAACTTGCAGGATGACAAGTCGCCATGGTTACTTGGCCTTCGGTTGCCAGATGATAAGCCACGAGGTGCAGGATATGTGCGCCGTCCTGCTATACCAGAACAACGAACACCTGGTGGCCGCCGCCCACACTATCGGCGCCGAGACCCTGGCCTCTCCATCACAGGTAACACCTCACTCTGCCGCACGGTGGCGCACAATTAACAGCCATACTGATCATCCAGTTTTACCTATCCCAATGTACTCGGCTGCTTAAAATGACACTGAAAGGCTTTCGATAACAAGAAGTTATAATTCTTTTTAGAGTTAACGTATATAATTTTATATAAAACGTCAAGAGAATATCTCCAGCTATTCCATCAATTGTGTTTTCAATGTGAAAAATAAAATGCAATTCCAGTTGAGTTCCCAGTGTCCTGTGACCTTTGACCCTGATCGCGGGGAACACGCCATGATGGTTCACAACCACCTGGGCGAGTGGGCCGTGTGCAAAGCGCGCTGGATCACCAACCAGACTTACGGTAAGCGGTCCCAATGCCACGTCAGGCTGCTTGCAGGTCGGCAGAACACCTGCAACATAGCTGAAACGACACCTGAAATGGTGCGTGGTATTCTATGTCAATAACACCTTGGGCAGTGTCAATGTTTTTTGTTGATTTTTAATACCGACGTTACATATAGCTTTTTCTTACCGTCGAGAAGCTATAACCACCTAGGAATGTCACCTACTGCAAGACTTACCGCCAGTGGTCAGGCGGTTCTCTAAGAGCTACGGTCGCGTATCCCTCTGATCGTCATGCCACTCTGGCCACATGCACGGCCACATGCACTGTTAACATCGTGTCTCCATTTTATACAACCTTGGGTAATATTGAATACCGTTTTCATTACAGGAGAGGGGAAGGTTTTGGTCAAAGTGTTCTTTCTCCAGACCAACAAGAAGGACGATTTTGTGATCAGAGACGACGAGCTGCAGACCATTAAATTCGCTGACGTCAGCATCGACATGCCAACAGGGAAGGTGACAGTGGACTCTCGCTGCGACTCGGTGGCAGAGATGGTGGCTCTGGCGTACTGCGTCGGCTCCCTCTTTGTTCTCTGTCAGCAGAGAGTCCCCCAGAGCCGCCAGATGGTGGAGACCAATGGGAGTCTACGCAGCGTAAAGTCCATCCAATCAGAAGGCAGGCTTGCCGACGCCCCAGAACCGGACAGCCAATCAGCGAACTCGTCTCTCAAGTACGGCGCTGGAGGCTACGCGAGACTCTCGGCTAAGATGCGGAATAGGAAACTGACGAAGCGGCGGAAATTATCGGCCAGCTTCACCTTCCTCTTGGCGTGTGGTCTCCAGATAGGTGTCGCCCTGTACGGAACGCGCAGCACGTCGAGAAATTCGTCGCTGCGGGAGAAGCCCAGGCCATCCCTGAGCGGCAGTCTCCGGAGCGACACGGGACTCCATGGCGACGACCGGGATGGAGAGAGTTCTGGATCGTCGCTAGATATCTCCCGCTCCGTCCAGCCCTTCTCGGACACGCTCGGCGCTTCCTCCCTGGGGGTCTCACACATGGGCAACGGCGGGGGTCACTCCAGCCACGCGATCTACGGGGTGCCTAACTGGACGGGGCAGCCGGCTTCCGGGCAGCTGCGGGCGGAGGGGGCGGGTCATAGCCTGACTCAGCCTCACATATACTACGTGCAGACCCCGGCGCAGCCTCCGCCATCTCATGGCCCACGTGACACATATCACTCTGCGCATGCGCACCACTCTAATGGCGCGCGCGACATCTCTCAGTCTGCGCATGCTCAGCGTTCATATGGAGCACGCGACATCATCGATATAAGACTATGAATGAGTTGTTATGTATACAGATTTTGAACCAAGTAGAACTTTCACGTGCAACATATTACATGAATCTGTATCTCGTTCCAATTTGCTTCATCGGCAATGTTACTTGTTTTTTCCCCCGCTTATTTACTGCGATCCATTGGTGTATGACGTACACAACAGGGGAATATGCGTCAGAAATCCGTAATATGCGTTCGATGGTATAGACTGGAAACTTGATGGGGCAATACAGGATAAACACGCAATCTATTTTCATGCAGATTTCGTCCACTTTTATTTCGTCTAATTTTAATAGCGTAAGCTAATTTTCGGGATTATTAAAATCCTATACGTATATAGTGTTTGCAATCAGCCGACCAAAGAGGTATATTTCTCTCTTGTGACAGCGGATAACATAACATTTGCAATAAATAAGGTAATCAGGATATAGGCTCCGGTAAACTGGTATTGAAGATGTACAGCAGTGAGACGATCGATGTCTTGGTCAGACAAAGCATGCGATTCGCGCTCTTAGTCTGAGTTTAATCGAGTAGGTGAGTTGATTTCACACGGATTATAAAGGTAGTTATACGTCTTGTTGTGTAAGGAATTCCTAGAAATAGACGTATCAATGTAGATTAAACTACAGACTGGATATTGCAGTGAAGCTTTTCTTTCAAATGTAATCGATAATAAGCTAGGCCTAAATATATGTAGAGTAGATTTTATAATAATTATTAGGCGTGATACATTAGGCGCCTAAATTGAATTTGAAGAGAAGGGACACTATTATTTATGTCATCATTATATGCAGCAATCAAATATTGCAGTATGCTGGTAATTTAATGATGTGGAACGATTGAAGGCTGTTACCTCAATATGGGAGAAAACTGAATATAGGCTGCATCACGTCATCAACAGACTTTTGTCTTCATATGTGGTTATATTTTATAGCTGGTCAGGCATTTCCTATAGAGCAAGATCAAATAGTACGGCCAGTGAAATATTAATATGTTTTTAACAAAATATAAAAATATGCAATTCGAGGAACCAAAACCCCCAGTACGGAAGTACAGTTTTGATCACGTCTTTTCGCATCATCTAGAACCTCCGCCAGCTATGATTGCTCTCCAAAAAATACGATGTGCAAACATTGTGAGATGCAAAGGAACATTTAAAATATCCCATTTAAGCTGCTGAGACATATTTTTACATCCTGGAATGGTCTGGTGAAAACCGTCAATTCCTTGTACATGAAGACCTTTTTGTCAAATAATAACTTCAGAGATTGCCTTAATTATAGTTTGGTTATATGTTGGGGCAACGTGAGCACTCATTGGCTGTGGTTTATCATTAGATGCCATTCAACTTTGGAAACGCGAAGTAACATAATGGGATACTTTAATATAAACGCAATATCAACATTAATGCAATGTAAGAACCTGGTCATCATCAGCCACTACAGGTGATGATTAATTGATCATTAGATGCCAATCAAATGTGGAAACGTGAATTATTATAATAAGACGCGACTTCAATATCAGTGGTTTTGCAAGGAATGTATGAACAAAGTTATCTTGGAATGAATGTCACCGTATCCTGAAGTTGGTGATGCTTGTATTACATAAGACTTACATATGATTTATACATCATGTATCAATAATGTGAGTAAGGAGTCAAAGTTTTCATTGCGCTTTGTATCTTTTATATATTTATGAACACGAAAAGTGTCTATATACATCTTTCATTTCGTTGTTTGTACCTCTATGTATACATGTATATAATCGTTTACCGGTTTCTGTTCTCGCTTTGGGGGGGGGGGGTGGGGGGTGGGGGGGGGTGCTGGAGGTTCAATTGAGCAAGACCTTAAATTTGCCTGTCAGCTTCTCTTTGCATGCTGTCATCCAGTGCAGTAACTTCTGACAAGTGGGTAGTGCAGATTGGTTTGGGACTGATTGGGGTGGGGGGGGGCTGGCAATTCACGTTTCTCGTGAGCCTTCTTTTTCCTTTTACGCCATTTGAGAACAGAATAAAAAAAAATCGTGATTCGGGAACAAGCAATTCCTCACACTTACAAGTAAAATCGTCTATAATAACACCGTTGAATTGGTAATCGTGGTAGCTGATCAAATGCTATTTGAAATGATAAAGCTGGAGATCGGTGGAAATACTTAGTTATGTTAGTCACAAAAAGAATCTTCGACTCTGAGACTAGAGTTCATGGTGGCACAAGTAGCAATATATGATAGGCAAAAATTTAGTCTGAAAATGCCTTAAAATTATAACTTTAAGAGTTGAGACAATCACAGATGAAAGGTAATATTCTTAGGTCCAGGGCAAAATGGTATGAAGACGGTGAAAAGGCAAGTCACTATTTCTTGGGCTGGGGAAGAGAAATGATCTGTGCAAACTGGATAGCAAACTAGCAGTAAATGATGTCAAAATTGTTTGAGCCGACGGAAATCCTGATCCAGCAAAAGAAATTTTACTGTAATTTGTACACAAACGCGGACAATTTTAAAGTATTTTTTAAAGCCCGCATTTATCGCGCGATTAACTGAGCAACACACGGCATTGTGTGAAGGACATATCTCTCTGGAGGAGGTTAAAGCGGTAGTGAAAGGAATAAAGAATAATAAATCCCTAGTTCCCGAGGGTTCCCCGGTAAATTTATCGGGGAAGACATAGGTGTTTTCCTGGTTAGATGTTTACAGCATGCGTACAGCACTGACGACTTATCAATTACACAGACACTGGGGTTTATCACATGCTTACCCAAGGGCGACAAGCCACGGGAATTTATAAAGCACTGGCGACCTATATCGCTGTTAAACGCTGATTTTAAAATATTAACAGACGCCGTGGCAAGCAGAATGAGACCTGTATTGCCAGATGTTATTAGTATAGTGACCAGATGGGTTTTCTGAAATGTAGATTCATTACGCGAAATACCAGATTAGTTTACGACATAATTCATTACCTCTAAGGTATTAATAATTCTGGTATGTTAGTCTGGTAGATTTTGAAAAGGCGTTTTTTACTTTGGGCTGAGAGTATTTATAAGGTCAGGTTTTGGAAGCTTATGGGATTGGCTCGTTCCTTATCCAGTGTTTCAATATAGTATTTAAAGAACCAAACCGTTGTATTATTAACAACTGTATTATCGTAATGTTTGAATGGATTACACTAGGCATATGTTGTAGGCAAGGAGAATCTGACAGTTCAGTGAATGGTATTATTATTATGATAAATTATATTGTTGGTAAGTACGCCGATGATACCTTTTTTAAACTGGACGGCAGTGAGGAATCGCTAAGACTGGTGTTAAAGATTATGGAGGATTTTTATATTTGTTCAGGATTGCGCGTAAACGTAGATAAAACTCAAGCCATTTGGGCTGGGAAAGAACATCACGTTTTGAGAGTATGTACGGATATTCCACTGGAGTGGGTCGAGGAATATGTTCTCTTATGTATTCGGTTTAGTGCTAATTTAGACCACATGATTGGGTTAAATTATGATAGTAAAATAGGGGTAGAGTGACAGTTGCAAAGTCACTGACCTAACCAAAGCTTGTAAATGTAATGCCAGTGCTACCCTAATGCCAGTGCTACCCACACCAGGCCAAGCTTTTATTTATCAGCTTACTAGAGTCATCCGCAATTTTATCTGGAAACATATGGGTAGAATGTGTCAAGGGGTAGACTCGGGAGGTATAAGGGCCTCCCCCGTGTCCCACCGTTTATAAAAACACTTAAAATAGCATGGATTAATAGATTATAAACGCCTGTGGTACGTGGCAGCATTTATTTTGTTAAACGATTATCCAGTCTGTTACGTTTTCGTAAAATGTCAAACCCTTTTTGGGCTGATACCTCCAATGCCTGGCATTATTATCGAAAAACTGAGGTATTAAGGTACCCAATATGGAACGAATATCTCTTGACGAATACTGACATTTTATCTAGGAAGAAAGAATTTTAAGAAAAGAGTTTAATGTATTTAACAAATGAAAACGGAAACTTATAAGGTTGGTTTGAGTTTAAACAACGATATGAGATTGACATTCATTTTGCTGATTTTTATGGCCTCATATATTCGTTGCCCCGTGGATGGCGACTAGTGTGTAACCACGACAATGCGCTTGCTAATGATAGTTTTAATAGTCATTTAGATTATTCAGAAATGCAAAAGAAACACGTATGTCAAATTGACAATGGCGACGAATTTATAAACGTCCTTATAATTGTACACTATTTAATACACTGCATATAATAACAGCAACAGTGCATTTTTGAACCAATGCAAAATGAAGGAAATAGACCGATGCACTTTCTGTAACACTGAGCCAGTATAACGCTGCCCATGCAAAAACTCTTTGGGAGAGATTGGCGACATGGTCAGAGTTAGTTGACAGAATTAACAAATAATAATTTGTTCAATCATGTTGTGCTAATTTTTAAGAGCCGTATTTGTGCATAAAAAATGAAGAATTAAAATTAAAATTTTCCAATGGGGTTTAAAATTTAAATAAAATCTACATTTTACTCATAGTAATCACCTTAGGAAATTCCAGACTGAGTGGCAATCGATTCATGGATTATGAGACGAAGAGTTCCATCTCTTAATTACCGACAAAGGTTGATGTAGAATATACAATTATAATGTTATGTAAATTGTGCGTGATGTAAGTTTTCATGTGCTGTAATTGAAATAAGACAAACACACTTACAAGTAAGTTAATATATAGACCGTTCCAGGGGAAATTCCGGCAAGCGCGTCTATCGGGTAACTCTAACTCGTTCTGTGCTGCATAACATGCCAAATGCGAGTACTGACTTATAGCTGCATAATTTTCAACAGTATATCATAGGTTAACAAAAAAACAGAACCTGATATAAAGGCCAACCGGCGAATGTAATGACTGCCCCCTGCGGAGGGGGCGTGACGATTTCATCATTTTCTGGATCATCAATATGCAAATATATACAAGCAATATGTGTTTAAGATGTCTCTTAAGAGACGCCGACCTTGTTCCGCTCGATGACAGTTGTGACCCAGTGGACCCAGAGTAGTATGGCAAGCGAACGTGGAATTTAATAGAATATGTATTTGCACATATATTTAAATATTTTCACATATGAGCGAATCAATTATACATGTGTGCAATTCAATTTCACATATGTAAAATGAATTTAACATATATTCAATTCCATTCTATATATGTTCATATACCTTTATTTGTACATATATCCAAATGAATTGGACATATATCCAAATTATTTGAACGTATGTGCAACTGATTTCGACATATTGGCAAACGATATGGACATATGTCCAATTCGTTTGAATGTATGTGCAAATGATTTGGACATATGTGCAATTGATATTGATTTGGACATACTTGCAAATGATCTGGACATAAGTGCAACTGAATTGAACAACTGAATGATGTGTACATGTTTCTAATTCAATTAAAGATATGTCCAAATAAATATTACAAATGTTAATTTAATTACACATATGTGTAATTCAATTTCAAATTGATTTGGATATATGTGCAGATATTTGAACATATGTGCAAATACTCTATTTAACTCCACTTTGGCTTGCCATAGAGTATATGGAGTATGTCATCCTAGTCTGGTTATCGAGCAAACAGAGTGTATTGTGCCGCATCGGTAGTCCACGCCAGGACTGTCGATGTCTTCACCATAAGTTGTTTCGGGATTGTGTGGATAAAAGTATAAAGGTACATGAAACAGCTAAGGATATTTCAACGTCGGAATACTTTCGGATATTCATTCACAGGTATTTATATATGAGGCTCCCCCGGGTGGCAGATCAAAGAGGGGCGGGATTAAACCCATCCCTTTCAAGCAAGGGGATGTAAAGATTAGGGCCCCAGAGGGGCTTTTTCGACACGGCGACACGGCGATTTTTAAAATCGACAACGCGACATTAGGGTTGTCTTAGAATCGACATGCGACATAAGACTTAGCGACACGCGACATGGAACTTTTCTTAAAATCGACACGCGACATGGACCTTTTCTTAAAATCGACACACGACATGGACCTTTTCTTAAAATCGACAACGCGACATGGACCTTTTCTTAAAATCGACAACGCGACATGGCTACCCCCCCTCAGGAGCCCTAAGATTTGTTGCAATCAATTACCCTTATTGGGGAAGAATGGCTTTTCAAGGCCATCTGAGGTGTAAAGAGTTCAAACTCTTATATTTTTATCTTTGATGTCTTATCTTGCAATGTTAGTGTTGTACAGTAACAAAATGTTGTAATTTTTTTTCTGTTTTACCTAGTGCGGGAGAAAATTAAAACACCAAAGCAATAAACCAGCGGTTTCCGCCATGCGGTGCGTTACAATATCCGTGAATGTCTGCCTGGCTCTCCTCTGGGACGTCTCACTGGCTTCCAAAATCCTCTTCCTTCCACTGAACCACCACAGTAACGTCAACTTCTTCGCCGTGACGGCTGTGGGTTTGCGGGAAGCGGGTCACAATGTGACGGTGCTCACAGCCTCTCGCAACCGTCCAACATTAGAGAAAATGGGCCTTCCGACCTTGACTTTTGAAGGTGAAAGTTTGCAATGGAAAGAGTTCGAAGGCAAAATACATACTGCTGCTTTTGATGGAGGCATCGTCAAGATGTTAAACGCGTTCAGAACGGTTACAGCAGCAACCCGAGAAGAGGCGGAATTGATGCTCAGTAGCGATGCCGTCATGCATCAGTTGGAGACTGGTGGGTACGATTTGGCTGTTGTCGATGGTATGGATGCAGCACGAGTGTTTTATATCATCCCTTACCGACTGGGTATCCCGTACATCACACTGACAGCTAGGCAGGACCCATGGAGGGCTGGTGTCCCGGCCCTACCCTCGATAGACCCCGTACAGGTAACCCCACCCTTCGTGGAAGATTCTACGATCTTTGAGCGACTGCGAAATTTGTTGGTATTTGTGACGATGTACAACTTGATACAGCCATCCGCAGCTGAAGAAGCGCTGATCCCTCGCCATGCACCCAATAGACCCCCAACGACGCTGGAAACGCTGCACAAACGTTCCGAAATGTGGTTGATAAACATGGAAACCCTTTGCCTGGACTGGCCGCGTGTCCATGGATACCATTACCAATTTATCAGTTGCCTGAATTGTAAAGACGCTGATCCACTACCGAATGACCTGGAGGAGTTTGCAGCAGGTGCGCGGGACGGACTGATCGTAGTGACGTTCGGGTCGGGCCTGAAGAAGATACCTCGTGATATCATGGAGAAGATGCTGGCGGCCTTCGGGTCCATGGAGCAGAGAGTCATCATGCGGTATGACGGGGTGGATCTGTCCGAACTGGTGCCGCCCAACGTCAAACTGATGAAGTGGCTGCCCCAGAACGACCTCCTGGGCCATCCCAAAACCAAGCTGTTCATCACCCACGCTGGAGCTAACGGCCAACACGAGGCGCTCTACCACGGGGTCCCCATGCTGTCTGTCCCATTGTTTGCAGATCAGCATTATAACTCGGCCCGGTCGGCCAAACATGGCTACGGACTGACCTTGGATATAACGACCTTCACCAGTTCGGAGCTGGCGGAATCGATGCGCGAAGTCATCGGGAATCCGGAATACGCCACCAAAATAAAGGAATGTTCAGTGCGCATGCGCAGTATGCCGACTCCCAAGGAGAAGATCCTTTTCTGGGTTGAGCACGTGATCCAACATGGCGGCCAGCACCTGAAGCCAGTCTTTATGGACATGCCGTTGTGGAAGGTCTTCATGCTCGATGTGCTTGGGGTCTTGCTGGTCATCGCTGTGGTCGTCATGTGCTGCGTCGTCAAGACAGCGAGCTGGATCCTGAGGAAAGGTTGCTCCAGAACGGTTGCTTCTCCGGCAAAGAAGAGAAATTGAGGCATCGGTGCGAAAGTGTCGTTAAAATGTCAAATAGTTCATCTCCAGATAAACATGCTAATTGTATCCAAAAGCAGTCCATCGTTGTCTGTATTGGTTGTTTGTATTGGTTTACTGTCAGACCGTTGGCCCAATGGTAAATGCAGGAATTTCAACTACACATTTGAGTCAGTTTACATGGCATAATGCACTAACAAGATACCCTGCTAACAATTAACCGTCATAACGTCTTAGTGCTATAAGAATAGCATTTGCTCAATAGACTGTTCCATATACCCCTGGCGACATCTATCGTGAAAAATAGACACTGCGTGTTTCGGGTTGGAAAACCGATTCCCGCAGTGGTTTACCATGCATCTGTATGGAGTTGGTTCAGGTGCTCGGCTTCAGTGTTTCTTTTGTCAGGGGTAGGTTGATTTTATGGCCTTGTTATGCACAGACCAAAAGCACAATATATTTCTATAAACGTTCCTGTAAGTATGGCATTATATAATGGAATCACACCCTATGCGTTACTAGATTAAGAACAGTTTAACAGTCCTATCTATGAGGCTCCCCGTTCGACATGCCTGGTTGCTCTTCAACAAGACCCATGTCACTCGAGTGCACTCAGATTCGCATTGAAAAGACAGTGTACGCCGGTCTATATCATTGCTTTATAACAAGTTATAATCGGTAGGCCTACACATTGGGTACCTGGTTATGTATTCTGTAGAAAACAGATTCATGGATTAGATTTTTAATATATCTAGACAAAATAGACGCCAGAACTAGCATTATTTCCGCTAAATTTGCTGCTATGCACAGCGTAATGAAAGGCGTTACATTCATCGGTTGGCATTTGTATCAGCTATTTTCTCGGTGTATGTGCCTTTATCTCGTTTATAATTAAAATGGCATTATTTGATAGTCAAGATATCTATCTGTACAAAGTGGTTTTTGTTTGTTTGTTAACCTATGATAAACTGTTGAAAATTATGCTGCTATAAGTCAGCATTCGCCTTTTGCATGTTATGCAGCGCATAGCCGCAGACTCCCCTCTGGGTCGTAAATTCCAGCCATCACGCCCCAGTAAACACAGCAAACTTCGGCAGTTCGGGCCAAAGCGGTCATTCAGTATGCAATGTCGCACCTTTTGAAGTGCATTTCCTGGTTAAGTTATCTTTAATGAACAGATTTATCTATTTGTCGCTCCAAGCCTGCGTATTCTTAGTGGCGCGGCTTGTCGTCCATTATCAACTCCTACGACAGTAACGTCTTGTTTTCAGGCAATATAAGAACGACCGGTCTGGCTGTGGTATCACTAGACCGGATAAGGGCATGCAGAGCCAAGATCACCCCCCTCACACATACACACAATAAACTGAAATCGTTCCCTGCACCATGGAGACAAACAGTTGTGAACTGACAATCGACAACTCTTGATTCACTTTAAAATTCATCGTTACCTGGGAATAAGAAAATGTATTCTTCGTGATCTGGGAACACGACCCCTCTTGCCCCCCTAGTCTGTGTCTGCCGCAAGCCAAACGTGTTATAATTCATGAAACCGTGTTTTCTCATTTTAATCATTTTATAACCTATGTTACACTGAAACTCTATTTCCTTGCCAGAAAGTAGGATTGGAGCGGTTAAAATTACAATTGTAGTATTTTTACAGTTTTCATACATTAGACATTCGATCTAATACCATAACAATAACGACATCACAATAAACTCGGTCCAAGATCACTTATCAAAGGTATTTCAGTAGACTTGCGTAGAACGTCGATGGCGCTGACGAAAAGACTACCTAAGCTTCACACATCACCTCTGTACCGACCAACATCATATGGAGCTTTGCTTCTACATAAGTATTGGGAATATTTATGGTATGGGCGTCTGTATAAAATAAGATAAATGTCCGTCAGTCTGTCGACCTACAGCTACGTTAGTCCGTACTTGTCAATGTCCAATTAGTTACTGTTCGTATTTCGCGCCGAAACCCCTCTCGTCCCCCTAGTCACGCGATTCCGACAAACCCCGAACCCTTATTTGCATAGTCGTGTATT
The DNA here is from genome assembly GCA_964019135.1 of Arenicola marina. Taxonomy (NCBI): domain Eukaryota; kingdom Metazoa; phylum Annelida; class Polychaeta; family Arenicolidae; genus Arenicola; species Arenicola marina. Next base: position 19,719,349 of record OZ025264.1, read on the forward strand.
TCTGGATGTCCTAGATTTCCCGCGTCACTACACAATCATGATGCATTTGGCGTTGTAAAACTGTGTTGCTTTTTTGAAAGCCTGCCTGCTTTCAAACCCCGCTTTCATGTTGAAACAACTTTCTTGTCAAAAACATTTTTCGTATTTGGAAGCCCGTTATGACACGTTTCGCATTTTACATTTGACATTTACCTCCACAATGACATCCCATTACCAGTTTTATTTATATTTTAATGATTTAAACAGCACACCGCAGTTGTCACTTTACAATGGGCCAATTTTTCTATCATGCATTTGGCAGCATTCATATACCTCGCCGACATAACAAACATCACTCTGACGTCATAGATTACTTAAAAACCAAAATAATGATGGACCAAATATCACGAGTTGCACAGTAGAGCGCAATTGTCACGCCCCAGCGAACTTGTGCTCGTCGTATCTTCAGTTCATTGTCGGTGATTCTATTGCAATGAGTGGCTTTTACAGTGCCCCCATTTGGCGTTTGACCACAAAGCAAATGCCATTTACTATTAGACCTGTTGTCGATGAGGCAGAGCGGGATTTATCAATAAAAAGGCGGGGAAGCAACTTGTGTGAGCGGTCGTTCACCCGGTTCCTACATTGAGAATGATCGATCAATCCTTTAAAAGGTCGTTGGCGCAATTGTACCGTTAAACTTTCGATAATTCACAAAAGATACACTGTTAAAGTCGTTATCGCTTACAGAAATAAACTCCTAAATTCACGATCGTTTAAAAAAATTCATTGATAAATTTACGATCGTTTACAAATATAAACTTTTTAATTCGCTATCGTTTGAAAAGATATTTTCAATGTCGAGATTGATAGGAAACGTAAGGTCAAAGTATCAACCCCTATTGAACATGTTAGGGAACGCATGTTGATTAAGTGTGAATACAATGTTACGTCCTCGTAAGTATGCGCTACCCGACCAAGGATAAACTGTGTTACGTCAATTGTCACATACTTTCCCCCGCCATGCTCGCTAACAGTTTAATTTTAACAGCGATATTGACAATCAAAGGATTGCTGCTCTGCAATGTATATTTTAATAATATTATAAACATAATCATTAAATTACATTAAGTATGCAAATGCAGCTATCATGAGAGCTATCATGATTCATGAAACACATAATTGAACTACAGAGGTAAACAATTAGTGGAAAGAAACTAATACAAAATACTGCTGCATGGCAATGATACATACTATAGATAACATGAAAAACTTTGTAATACATGCATATAAAAATACAGACCTTAAATCATATAGGAGATTCATAATTGTGGTCATTTAGTCACACTATCAGGTAGCAGACATTGTAATTCAAGGCTATTATCGTAACAGGTACCCGTTGGCAAATATGACAGTTCACAAGTGAATATTTCCTGCTGTACAATACTACAAAACAAGTCTTGATATATAGAGTAAACCTAACACCATATAAAATATGTTTAAAGTTTTCTCTCGCAACAAAAGGAAAAGAATTAACAATGATGTTTATTTCCTACTTATTTCGTAAGCGTCGTAATCTCACGTCTTATGAAGTTAACAGCATAGTTACTTTTGTTTCTTGTATCGAATGATTAATGTTGAACAGGCATATGGAGATATGTTGGTACTTTACTATCCTTCAACTTTGCAGACGAATTAAATTTGGTGCAGTCCATGGGTATATTTTATTCTGAATAGTCGCAAATGTTTGAAAAGTGGCTTAGTCGGTGCGTTAGATTGTGTAAAGCTGATAATTCTGATCGTTTATTTTCAGTTTTGAAAGGTAGCTTGCTTTGTGCCCCAAGAGCAAGATGCCCTAACGTGGAAGAAAGATCTGCAATCCCCATAGTATCAGTAATATGATCCAGTAGGCTTCCAGCTGGTAACCAATGGCAAACCTGTCCTCTTCCGGCGCCGCCTCCAGCACTATTTGGCCACCGGTGTATGTACCACACGAGCCAAAAATCTCTTTTCAGTTTCTACATATTGTAGTATGTTATTTATGCAACAAGAAGATCAATATCTGGATTTTTAAAAACGCCCTTTTTATGAGTACGTTCAAACTGCTCTTAAATCAAACTTTCCTGATAAATATATATTTGTTGAAACGGAAGGCAAATTATTTAGGTTCTTATTGCATACATGGAATAAATTATTTGGGTGTTTATTGCATGCATGAAAATATGTAGTATGCAATATATAACATAATAATATAACGTGTTGTTAAAGGCCTTTTTTTCAGATCGGTGCATATCGCGTGGAGAAAGTCTGGTTTCCGTATTTTTCTAGTCTAGGTAGTTACGCAGTTAGCTTTATATATGAGATATATAACCTAATGTGCATATAAATAGTTTGTCCATTTATTAATATATAGTTGTGTATACATAAATGCGTCACTGTTGACTATGCGAGACATGGCTGCTCTGCAGTCCCTTTTAATGTTTGGCCCCAAACGTGTCGCGCTGTTGCCGAGAATAACACTACTGTTGACATTTCCATAGATGACAATAATGTTGAGGAGAGTTCAATTTTCAGTGGCAAAGTTGAAACAAAGTGCCAAGGCAGGCTTAGAATGGTTTACATTTCTGCACGGAATTGGTCATTTCAATATTTTTACCGCCATTTCCGGTAGTTTTTTTGCCTATGGCGCATGCGCGTTAAGAGTGCATACAGTGTCACCCTCTGGTGAATGCGGCAGTGATTGAGACAGCACGTGCATTTCTATCGCCAACTGTACAAGTACTGCGCATGCTCAATAGGGCATCTTGAACAACAAAAATGACAACACAAAACATTTCTTGACGGAAGCAGGAGGCGTCTCGGGATCAAATGTTCTTGGCCGCAAATAAATGAAACATTTCTCCCTTCATGTCACATTTTTCAACTGAATCCTCATCAAAAAGATATCTTCTTGCAATAATTTGATTTACATCATGCAGCCTTGTATTGCGCAAGGCTGTACGATGGAACTACTAAATGTTGTGATATGTTTTTTTTTTTTTTTTTTTTTTTTTTTTTTTTATTTCACACTTGACAGGTTTAAAAATACATCACATAAGACATGTTAATTACACAGTAACAATTATACATCAGCTAATATAAAGATGGCAGTAGATCCTTCCATTTTTCCTTATATTTCTTTCTTCTACCCGATGGATAATCTGTGTTTTCCCCTATATGACCTTCTATCTGGTAGTTAGCTTTTATTACTCTAAGTGCTCCCTGCATGTTCGGCTTGTGTTCTATCCACTTGCAACGATATATATACTTCTTGACCATTAACAAAATATGATTTAGTAAAATACTAGGGCTATTTATACTCCTAATACCCAACATTACAGATTGTAAATTTATAAAATCATCAGCCGCTCCACCATATAGAGACAAAGCTGTGTGCAACCATAAACTTATATCAGACCATAACCTGTTTACCCCAGCACAACTCCAAAATAAATGTTCGACCGTCTCCACCTCTGCCTTGCAAAAACTGCACTTGTCTGTATTTACCAGCTTACACTTGTACAAAAAATTATTTGTTGGTAGACATCTATGTATAAATTTAAATTGAAAGCTTCTTATTCTTTCATCCGAGGTACAGCTAACTGGTAAAACATAGTACTCTTCCCAATTCTGTTCGGTAATTTCTGTATCTAAACTTTCAGACCACTTAACTTCGTTGCATTTACTAAACTTCAAACCTCTCAACAATATTTTATAAAAGGTATTCACAACACGGTCTTTAGTTGAAATCAATAAAACGCTTGCGTGCTGTACAACTGTCAGTCTAAATCTGTCTTCCCGGATTTGTTGCTTCCACTCTTTAGGAATACATGAAATAAGACTATAGAAGTCAGCAAAATTGATTTGAATAGCATATTTGGTCTTAAATTGTTTCCAGTCGTATATATCACCTTCATCATTAATTAAATCATTAAAATAAATGATGCCCTTTTGGATAAATTCACCTTTACGTTTTGTTAAGTTATCATTGTTCAAAAAATAAGTATTCCACAGCGGCATCATTCTGTAGTCATGTGTAGGCTGCAGTGCTTGCAACCGTGACCAAGCTCGAAATACCTCCGCCCAAAACGGGTTTGATAGTTGGTGATACTGTCGAGTGGATAACACATCTAATTCCCAGCACAGTTCTTTCTCCTGACAAACGAAGGTACAAAATATATCCTGCCAAGAGCCTGTCTTTTTAAGCAGTCTTTGTATCCACGACAGTTTTAACGCTTGCGTAAAAGTTTCAACGTGTGGAAGAGCAACACCTCCCTGCTTACACATCTGAGCCATGCGATTTTGCGATATTCTAGCTTTTTTTCTCCATATGAAAGAACGAATAATGCCGTTTATTTTGCAGAAAAACTTTCTATCCGGTGCTGGTAGCACTGATAAAACATGAACTAATTTCGGTAATGCTAATGTTTTTAACACCGTTATTCGCCCTCTCAATGATAGATTCCTTTTCTTATATAACTCCAGCAGGCTCTCAATTTCAACAAGTTTTCCGATGTAGTTAAGGTCGGGCATTTTCGTGAGATCAACATCGAATTTGATACCTAAAAGGGTAAAACTAGTGGCCCACGTGATAGGAGTATCCGGACAAAGTACTTCCTCTGAGTTGGTTTTCCGGCCAATCCAGACCCCTACAGTCTTTTCTACATTTGTCTTTAAACCCGAACATTTTCCAAAGTTACATCGCGTATTTAAAGCATTCTTTAACGATTTGACACTACCATCAAGCAGCAAAAAGGCATCGTCGGCATATTGACCAAGTTTAACCTCTTGGCTTCCCAAGATCACACCCCGTATGGACTCATTATTTTTAATAGCCATCGCAAGGGGCTCTATGGCCAGAATAAACACATAGGGGGATAACGGGTCACCTTGTCGACAGCCTCGACCTAAGTTAAAAAAGGATGAAAATTTTCCATTGTTCAACACACAGCTAGAGGCTCCCCTGTACAGAATATTGCACCATTTCATAAACGAGTTCCCGAATCCATAGGCTGTTAAAACTTGCGAAACATATTTCCAGCTAAGCGTATCAAAGGCTTTTTCAAAATCTATCAGTAAGAGCAATCCACTTAACCGGCGTTCCTGCAAATAGTGCATTACATCATAAAGAAGTCTGGTATTTTCTCCAATATATCTACCTCGCAGAAAACCTTTTTGGTCAGAGCTAATGACATCTTGCAGGAGTTCTCTCATTCTGCGTGCCAATACACCAGATAAAATCTTATAATCGACGTTTAATAGTGTAATGGGCCGCCAGTTTTTCAGAAATTGTTACGGTTTGTCGCCTTTTGGTACACACGTAATAACACCCTGTTTTTGCAAAAGAGACAGGTGCTCCACCACATATGCACAGTTCAAACTGTCCAATAAATATTTACCTATGTCATTCCAAAAGAACTTATAAAATTCCACAGGAAAACCATCATTGCCTGGGGTTTTACCATTTTTCATGTTCTTTATTACCTCTTTTACCTCTGCCGTTGTTATTAACCCTTCGCATGATTCCTTTTGTGTATCATTTAAGACTTTTACATTTTTGTCGTTCAAGAATTCCTCAATAGGCCCGGATGAATCTACTTCACTGTACAAGTTTTTATAGAACTCTGTTTGAGCCTGTAAAATTTTTGTCGGTTCCCGTATCGTTTGGTTATTAACCTCTATTCTATTTATAACTTTATTAACATAGTTTCTTTTTTTTAATGCACAGAAGTAACGCGTGGGCTTTTCCCCCTCCTCATAGATTCTAGCTCGGGACCTTAATAAAGCTGCCTTTACCTTCGGTAATCGAACTTCTTCTAATTGGCAATTTAAATCCATTATTTCATTTTCAATATCAAGTTTCCTTTTTTCATCATGTACTTCCAGCTGTTCCAAGTTATTTATCTTTTTTTCTAAGTCATTTTCAGTTTTCTCCATCAGCTTCTTTTTATGACTGCTATAGCTTATTGTTGCACCCCGTATCTCCAGCTTTAACATTTCAAAAAATAGTTGTCCGTTGACGTCACTTTCTTGGCCTAACCCTGGTCCCATATACGGTTCATAAATAGACTTGACGTTGCAGATACACTGTTTAACGATTTCCACGTACTTGGCATCCTGTAGTAAGGACGTATTCAATTTCCAGAACCCTTTCCCTCTCATTTGAAAGTTAAAATCAATTAGCACATGTACCAACGAGTGATCTGTTCTATAGCCCCGTGACATATCGGTTTTCTCAATCATAGCATGTATATCCGCAGATACCAAAAAGAAGTCAAGCCTCGCCCGCTGTGTCTTCCGTTGTTGATTGGTCCAGGTGTACCTTCTTGTGGTTTCATGGTTAACTCGCCAGGTATCTATTAATTCCAGACTCTCAGCCATATCTACTACCCTCCGTTTAGCTTTGACATTATTTTCCCGCAAATACCCAGTCGTATCAATCTCAAAGTTAAGTACGAGATTCCAATCCCCGCAAATTAAAGTGCTCACATTCCCAACGTCTTCCACTAGTCTCTGCAAATGGTCATAAAATCCTGGGGAATCTTTGTTCGGTCCATATATATTGACTAACGTGAAACGTGTTTCATTTACTGTGAGATCTAATATTAAGATATTCCCCTTATCATCTTTATTTACTCCATGGACTACACAGTCCAAAGACCGGTCAATAATGGTTGCAACCCCTCTAGCTTGAGTAGACACTGAGTTAAGATAACAGTCTGCTCCCCATTCATCTTTCATTGAGTTCTCTAAATTTGGGTCGAGGTGGACATCTTGTAGACAAATTATTGAGAAATGTTTACTAATTAGCCAGTCTTTTACGTCTCGTCGCTTTAGCACTGAGCCAATTCCCCGTGCATTCATGCTGCATATAGCGACTTGATTACTCATACCTTGCTAATAGATAAGGGTACATTTCCATCGCTCCAGTCCGCCATGACTATGCGTATAATCATATCCAAGTATATAGACCATGCCCAATTGTATGTACCTTCCAAGTAAGTAATCATCTCCAAGTATATATACCATGTCCAATTGTGTATAACTTCCAAGTAAATAATCGTATAAAAGTATCTAACCATGTCTCGTGTGAACTTTTAAGTAAGCTGAATACTATACGCTCATACAGAAATACAAGAAAATAGGAAAAAAAACCCAAAAAAAACACAAAATCAAAGAAAAAAACAGGCGGTTGTCACAGGAGACACCCGAGGTGTTCTGTGATGCGTAGGACATTATAAACGCCAAGCCTTAATTACAGTCTTGTTATTCCATGCGTTTAGGGGTCGTAATTCTGAGTTGGCGGCGGGGGCGGGGGGGGGGGGGCAAGGGGTACCATGACTTCCAAAAAGCGCATGCCCGGTCTCTTAGGGCGACCGCTGTTCGCTGCAGCATATCCCGCGTATAGCCGCCCGCAGGTCCCGCGAGGCGACGGCTGTCGACCGCTGTTCGCTGCCGCATATCCCGCGTATAGCCGCCCGCAGGTCCCGCGAGGCGACGGCTGCAACCTCTGTTCGCTACCGCATATCCCGCGTCTAGCCGCCCGCAGGTCCCGCGAGGCGACGGCTGTCGACCGCTGTTCGCTGCCGCATATCCCGCGTATAGCCGCCCGCAGGTCCCGCGAGGCGACGGCTGTCGACCGCTGTTCTCTGCCACATATCTCGCATCTAGCCGCCCGCAGGTCCCGCGAGGCGACGGCTGTCTACCGCTGTTCGCTGCCGCAAATCCCGCGTATAGCCGCCCGCAGGTCATGTTGTGATATGTTAGTTGTGGTTACCACGAAGAGGTATATATATATATATATATATATATATATATATACAGCCAAACGTGTGTTTGCCCCGGGAGGCAGCGAGGAGGGGGGTGGGGTGCAGGTAATTGATGCGTCAGTAAGGGCCGTACGAGGCAATCCAGGCAATTATCTCCCCAAAACCTGACAACCCGGCGTGTTTTCAGTCACAGCGCCCACACAACCATATCGATCACAGTGTCAGACGATCGCACCCACGAATCCTCTGTAGGCTTTGTTCGCCGCTAATGACATATGTATAACGGCTTCAAAGGCACGAGTTGGATGGAGGGGTCAAGGTGGCTTTTCCGCGTCCACCGTGTCAGATGTCTGTATTAATGTCTTCTTCTACCCGATGCTCGATGCTGGAGCTGTCAATGCCAGGGGGTCTGCTATTGTTGGAGCTGGATCTGTTTGTTGCTATTAACTTGATATTGTTTTCGGTGACATGATTAAGCACGTGTTTGTTGTCGCCTTCACTCAAAATCCATTTCGACCATAGCGATCGAGGGCACTCTATCCGGAGTTGTGCAGACAATACACCATGCTCAAATTCACACAATATACACTTGTTTGTAATGACAGATGCGGCAATTTCTATTCTGTTTCCGGTTCCGGTTTGTCTGGAGGATTTGTCAATTTTTGTTTTTTCATTCTGGCAATGGCAAACCAGTCATGAACCTAAATATATGTTTTTTTTTGTATAAACTGTATTTATTTAACGAGGTTACCGATAGCGAATACACATATCAACGGCCACCTCAATAAATATATGTTAGGTTACATTGATGAATAATAAGATTTGATTACGGTAAGAATTACTGTAGTTATCTCATTTTGTTGACATGAGATCTACGTTGGTAGACCGTCCCTGACATTGATACAACTTGCTGATTGAGCGAGATGTTGGGGCTACGTAACCCACAAGAGGCAACGTTATTATCTAGTACACCAACAAGTCTCTCCCCTATTTTATTCAAACGCTCGTTTTTAGGTTCTGCTTATATTTTCTCGTGTAGATTGACGTTAGACGCGGACGATAAACACGGCCTTCAGAGTGGGGGGATACCTCCTCTGAATCGCAAATTCCCAAGGATTAGAGAGAATAGTATCGACTGATAGTAAGGACTGCTCGAGACTGGGCGCGAAACGAAACACCTTCAATGTGATATCGCGAATATCGAGGAATTCACAAACTGCTATAACGGATCGCGGGAAATAGGGAAAAGATCTTCGATTTGAACCAGGAATTGTACGCATAACGATCTCAAAAATAAATTGCCAACAGCCAATCGCATATCTAGTAGAATTTCTGGATGCCAATCGCGGAGATCGGATAAGGTATTCCTCACCCTCCAGATTGTGACGTCACGGAGAAAACGTTGACCTCCCACCGAGCTGTGAAATGCAACAGCAGAAGATATCGAAGAATACCTGACTTAGCAATTATACGCCATCTTGATATTGCAAAAAATAATACCCAGAATGCATTGCACGTGGAGGCCACGGTGAAATAATCTGGACTGACATACTTTGCAAAATCGTCTGTGCATAAACGGTCAGAGCCCCCCTCCCCGACCGAGTGTTGACGGCAACAATGCAATGCAACGAGCGAGCATTCATCGTACCCAACAAAAATATAACGTTTTAGGCCGCCATAAATTGTTATGCACTACTGTAACACTGGACTATATCCACGTCTCCAAGAGAGAGACAGCGCGACACTGAAATTTCGAAATAAAAAGGCAACTAAGCAAAAAGAAATCCTATACATTTGCAAATGAAGTGAAGGTAAAATATATGATCGTCAGTTATAGGGTGCTCAACATCCACACAAAGCCTTTTCTACCGCCATCCCTCCCCCTCCCCCTAACCCCTCCCATCCTGCTCCTCCCGTGGATGTCAGTTATACGGAAATAGACACTCAGTGCACAACCAATGTGCAGCTGTTTTCTCCTCCTCTCCTCTTTCCCCTTCCACTCCACTTGTCTCACCCCCCCCCCACCACCGCCCCTTCCACTCCACTTGTCTGAGCCCCCCCCCCCCCCACCCGCCGCCCCCTTCCACTCCACTTGTCCCAGCCCCTCCGCCCACGCCATGCGCTCCACCCCAACCTACTTGTACCCGGTACCCAGCTGCGAGCCACAGTTTCTTACTCCATATACGGGGCCATGCATCCCCCCCCCCCAACTATGGATTTCTTCGGCAGGGTTTAATGTCGCTAAATCGACGCAAATGGCGAAAAATAACACTCTACATTTAGTCCTAAGATGTGGCTACAGCAGAGTCCGACAACCGAAAAATCGTGCACCTGAAGCTGACATTGATAGGACAATACCGACGGGCCTTAGCGAACTGCCCGTGAATTTGTATTGACCCCGGGGTATTGCTTCATTATAGGCATTGTATTCTGTGCATGTATGGATTTAGGCGTCCGTGAAGTACTGTACGGGTGGTGATTTATGTTTCGCAACAATAAACTGATTTAGGTCACGGAAGAAAACGTCAATACGTGGCTGGTCTACAAGAAAATCAACAACATGCCATTCGCTCTGATTTGCGCACTACTCATGTAGGTTATTTCCGGGTTGATGTCATAGCGACAGAGGTCACACCCGGCAAGGTCAGGAAGCCCAAGCGGCGTGACGAGAGACACGTCAACTCTCACTTCTCAGACATGTAAATTATCAGCGAAGCGATAAGTGTGTTTATGCTGCCGTCGATTGTCCTTGGTTTCAGACTGCTGTTATTTCCTTCGATCTTTTCATGTGCCAGCTAGAACACTTGTATTTTAAGCGAAGCATCAAATGTTCAGGGTTATCTATGCACCATAACACGTGCGTCTGTTTACATCCGGTGCACTGGTTAAATGCGTCATAGGTTTGTCATGGTTTGTCATGGTGTTCAGTATCTCTAACAACTAGTATCCTGGTAGTCATATATTATCTGTTGACTTAGTAGCGGGGTTTCTGCATCAAAGACAGCGAGTATTCAGGTTTCTATGCTGTATGTGAGCATTACAGCAAAGTTTTTTGCATCTTAGGTTGTGCTTCATAGTGGTTCAGTATTTGGTGACATTCCACACCCTCTTAAAATATGGCAGCAGGGTTTCTGTGTCATACATTGTGGTATATAGTTTCTGTACCTGTAAAATCAGTACCCATAGTTGTTAGGCTCTACATGAATGTGACAGCAGTTTTTTTTCGTGTCATACGTTGTGGTACACAGTCGTTTGGTACCTGTAACAACCAGTATCCAGGGAGTTTCTATGCTCTCTGTGAATATGACAGCGGGGTTTCTGCGTCATAGGTTGTGGTACACAGTGGTTTACTACCTGTAACAACCAGTGTCCAGAGAGTTTCTATGCTCTCTGTGAATATGACAGCGGGGTTTCTGCGTCATAGGTTGTGGTACACAGTCGTTTGGTACCTGTAACAACCAGTATCCAGGGAGTTTCTTTGCTCTCTGAATATGACAGCGGGGTTTCTGCGTCATAGGTTGTGGTACACAGTCGTTTGGTACCTGTAACAACCAGTATCCAGGGAGTTTCTTTGCTCTCTGAATATGACAGCGGGGTTTCTGCGTCATAGGTTGTGGTACACAGTGGTTTAGTACCTGTAACATCCAGTATCCAGGGAGTTTCTATGCTCTCTTTGAATATGACAGCGGGGTTTCTGCGTCATAGGTTGTGTTTGTGGTTTTTAACCTTTGTGCCCTGTGATATCCTTATATTGAGCCAGCGACATCAATTCCTGCCCTATTGTTTATAATACTCGGTCATAAATCTTCAGGTCATTTGAGTCCTGTTACACCTAAACCGATTATTTTCGCGTCTTTGAGTTTGCTCCTCATTCCAGAATTGCCCAGGACTCGTCCAGCCAACAAACCCAAGCGGCCTGCAGCAGTGTTTTGTAGACATGCGCCAACCTTAGAACCTACCCAGGCGGACAAGGGAGAGAGCTTGGTTAGGCCTGAGTTGATCGACCCGGCAGTGAAGGTCAAGATCAGGAGAAACATGGAATTCAAGACTCTTCTTATCCATGATCCGGCCAGACCAGACGAGGCTGCAAGATCGGAAGCTCCTTCGTCACCGTACCAGACTTGATCCCTCCTTGGACCAGGTGATCCAGCATTTGCCGTTCGTGAAATCAGCCACGCAAAAACTGTACAAGGTTTTGAAATCACATCTGTCGTTTGTGTTTAGTGTGGTCGGCTGTCTAATCCTTTACTTGCCTCCCTTGACTAGATGTTCGTTTGCAGCTTGTCTTCATATTCACGATACGCGCCATCCGCGATCCACAATTTATGTGTCAGCCAAATCATATTTCACATGATTAATTCTTTACCCGGCCCGACAAGCTCCTTCATTGTTAAAGTGCCTGGTAGATGCAGATATAGATTTAGCCTTTGTCTGGTCGAAAGGGTGTTTCTCCCATATCTCGGTGTCACTCGTTTCTAATAAAGCACAGTGACAGTAATGCTTTCCCACCTAACGGGCCTGCTCCTGGTTTGTCGCGACACATTATTTCACTCTATATTTTTCTCCGACCATAGTTATCCTGGGCTGTTTTCAAGCCACACATTTTCCGTATCGGAGCAGCTACTGCCGCAGCCAGTTTAAGTTTCTCATAACTCTATATTCGTATTCTCTCACGTTAACTTTAAACATCCAGCCTTCCCTTGGGTGGGAGGCGGCCCCTCCGGGCCCCCTTTGGCCTACTTGTCCCCACCTTCCTGGTTACTTATATATATATATATATATATCCAGTTACACAGTATGGCGTAATATTACGTAAGGGTACGTAATGTGACGTTGGACTGCGGACCCCCTAAGTGTCTGTATAACCGTAATGTAAGGTTACACTTATGGCAATATCTTATGTCACTGTAGCCCGTAAGGGTCTGTATAACCATTATGTAAGGTCATCTTGCGTAACAATACGCAAGATCAGTTATACACAGTCTGGCGTCACCTTACGTAAGGGTACGTAATGTGGCCTTGGACTGTATAGTCCTCAAGGGTCTGTATAACCATAATGAAATTTTGTACTTATTTGGTTATCTTAGGTCATCTTGCGTCAAATATGCAGAATCTGGTAATAGCTGTTCCGATATTGATATGTATATATGTTTCATTTAGAAATAAATGGCCTTTTGCCGCCAATGCAGTGTGTTATTTCACCAGCAACGAACTTCGTGAAGGCTGCCTGATAGACTAGACCGGCTGGTATAAATAGGTGTTTTCATGGCTGATAGGCCTATCAATGTTACATTACAATGCAATACGTAGTACTTGTTGAATTGTAACTTATGCGTAAATGTATAGGGCGCTTTGCTAAAAAAATGGTTTCGCTTTGTTGCTTGCGTTTGTCTAAACCTCCGGTATTGTCCAACGATATCGTAAATGGGAATGGAAACCAAGCCATTAACCAAATGTGTCTGCCATGTTTGTTGCACAAGCTACTTTTATTCTTGTTTGTCTGACAAATTATATGTTCGGCTTCCGCCCTGGTAGCATCCACCCACGCCATTTTGATCTACGGGTACACTCTAACAGGTAACATGTGTTCTTCGCTACCGTATCCCTCCGATTTGTTTATATTTGTTTAATGGCCACGAAATGCAAACAGTAATACACAAGAAGATAACGATGCATCAGGAAGCAAGCGGTATATATATATATAGTCCTCATTATATGCTGCTTGTAGTTAGTGTACAATTCGCTACAATTGCTGTTACTACTTTTATGATAGGATATTAATAGTTGAGGAACTGAGAAGTGTGGGTTGGTGTGGGGGGTAGCAAGGGTGTTAGGAAGTTCTGCCTGCAGTGCCCCACGATCGGTATTGCCCATTATTAATTTTGATCAGTTATTTTTGGTTAGCCCGCACGTCCTTTTATGTTGCCGCCGGAACAACGTTGCTTACTGGCGGGAAAACACACAACAGTTTGCGGTTGCCAGGGCGATCAGGGAATCAAATGTAAATAAGGCACAAATTGTTTGCTGGATACGGCTCACCGCCGCACGTCAGCCGCTATCATCGTCGGATAATAGTCCTCTCCCGAGAGTGCGGAATCAGGAATAGTGTATTATTTATGGGCTCGCACCATTTGCATTAAGCGGGGAGGCCGCGCGGTGAGTCTTAACAAAGCTATCGTAAGCTATATCGCTTCCATCGAGTCAAAACAAAGGGAACTCAGCCATCTAACCAAAACAAAGCGCTGGTTGAACACGCGAGGGTTCCGCTAAAAGCACCGTATTCTCGTACATAGAAGCTCATTGAATGTCTGAATGTAAATGGACGGTGAAGCTAATCCATTGTTGTGACAAGCCAGGCGTCCGCGCGCGACACATCAGACGCATGACGGGGCGGCTGCGCAATGCCCCGGCTCTCTGGGCTCACTGATCGCGTAGCGGACCGTGTGCAGAGAGCGGAGTCTATATACGGACAGAGGTCACACGGAGTAAGGTCGGGAAGATCAACCAGCATGACGGAAGAGGTGTCATATCTCACATCTCAGACACGGACATGAACAGACTAAACAGCTACAAAGTGGTACAGTCAACACTTCTTCTTTATATTATTTGTGTGGATTAAATAAAGTTTCTTGTAAGTATTGACACAAAGGACGGCGATTTGAAGTTTGCCAATTTTCAAACGATCAGAGGTGATCACTTTGGGCAACTTACTCACTTATGTTAATGTGTATTTACATATTATATGAAATGGCTCCAATGCTTGCATCACTACGCAGAAGGATTATCACTGCGTTTTGATTTAACGAGTGCTGTGAGCGACATAGCGATAAATTAAAGCTCAAATACAAAGCAAACGAATCTCACTCAATTATGTGTGAGTGACATAGCGATAAATTAAAGAATCAAAACAAAATGAGTCTCACCCAAATATGGATAACGGTAACTGCCACCGGCTGGCTTTACCACTGAAAGGTAAAGTTTCACATATAAGTGTTCTTTTCGGACCATTATTTCAGCCACGATCCGACATGCACATGTGGTTAATAAATAAACATGGTTCTGCATCAATAAATGTGTAAATAATTGGGACTATGGCTAAGATCCTACCTTTGAATGGCCTATTGAGAAAAGCTTAATACTGTGTCCCCTTCTCAAAGTCCAACGCAGCTTTCAGGGTTCTCCGCCAGGGGGTGGGGGATAAATGTTGCACCTTATAATCCGCAATGGGTTTGTATTACCTACAATGGTCACACTGGATGATGCATTCATTTTGCACAATGCAGGCATAAGGCTCATGGTAAAACTTGTATTAACTGCTATTTTGCGTGAAAGTGTGATTCAGATCTGTATAAATATATGGACTTCACAAGTATCTGTAGATGGTGGACCCCTTATTGCGCATGTCCCGGTGATGGCAGCAAGTTACCAGATAGATGCCATGGTGTGAGGCAGCTACCTTGATGTCCATTGTAAAACCGTCCAAGCCATCTGCATATTAGTTTCGCAATCGGTTAATCACTCAGTGGGTAATGAATGGTACTACCGCAGATTGCTCGTAATTATACATCGTAATGGTAACAAGCTGAAACACCGATTTGCGAAGATGTCTACAGATAATTCATGTCCTTGGGACTGGAGAGACAAACAATAGTTTTGTTATCACTTTTCTTGCAACAGAATCTTTCAGGGTCGTTACCATACACGTATGACTGGAACGTCGTAATTTAGGCCAGTAGCCTAGGATTTAATTCATCCATACGTGAATTACCGATATGGATGTAGGTTGCTTTGTTCCAGATGGTGTATGATGTGCGTTTACGTTACAAGACGTATCTCACGTCACATCATATAAACATATATAGTTAGACCAAAGAGAAACCTGATCAATTGAGCTGAGCACACGCCACGAAACTTATTGTTTTATTATGTGGCAATAGATAGGGAACAGTTCGGTTTTTCTTTTCCCCGAACCATGGTTTGATTGACTGAGCATGGTCCTGTGTCTACAAGCGGACAATACGACACCTGTAATCCATATAGCCGGTGCGTGCTGGTCTGAAGTCTTCTGGTGTGATAAAGATATGGGTGGTGGCCGTTCGACCGTTCGAAGACGGCATAGCTACGGGTACCGATGTCCAACATTCATGTTCTTTCCATTCCGAAACCGTACATCGCTAGACATAGGTAGC
This sequence comes from Arenicola marina, assembly GCA_964019135.1. NCBI lineage: Eukaryota > Metazoa > Annelida > Polychaeta > Arenicolidae > Arenicola > Arenicola marina. Next base: position 19,735,325 of record OZ025264.1, read on the forward strand.
AGGCATGGAGCCTGTCCCATCTGATGCTGGTGCAGATAACCCTTCTGTTCCGCCAAAGGATAGCAAGAAAGGGCAAAGGACTGATAGGAATCAAGCATGGTCTGCCACGGTAACATATTATCCGATAGCCGAGTATGAAGTTTTTCTTTCGAAAACGGATTGAATGCATGTACTAAACAGCCAATTGTATTGTATGTAGTGTATGCCGAGTTATAATTAGGTGCATGCTTTTCAGCCTGCATGCTCGATTCCAATGAATAGCAGGCCTACAGTTGGCTTTCACCTTCTCATAGGAACCGTTTTCATGTATCAGATACAATCGATGAAAATATAAAAATAACCGCCATGGCCACCCGAAAATTTCATAGACAGACACCGCGGTGTTTTTTAAATTTTTATTAAGGATCATTCTACGATATCTGAAGGTGTGCTTTTGCTTTCATTCAAAAACCTCACCGGATCCCAGATGCTCTCTGTCTAGTACGGCCTATATTAGGGCCCCTGAGGGGGGGTAGCCATGTCGCGTGTCGATTTTAAGAAAAGGTCCATGTCGCGTGTCGATTTTAAGAAAAGGTCCATGTCGCGTGTCGATTTTAAGAAAAGGTCCATCTCGCCTGTCGATTTTAAGAAAAGTTCTATGTCGCGTGTCGCTAAGTCTTATGTCGCATGTCGATTCTAAGACAGCCCCAATGTCGCGTTGTCGATTTTAAAAATCGCCCGTGTCGCCGTGTCGAAAAAGCCCCTCTGGGGCCCTTATATTCGCCAAGCCTGCTCGCGACAGTGTGTCCTCGAACGTGCTCATACACATGTTGTAAAAATATCGGGACTAATTTTGCTAGTGATTTACGTGCTCCACTTCCCATGGCAGTACCGAGGAGGCCTAAATCGACTATTAACTCAATATTGCACTGCGCGAGTAATAAGGGGCGCTTAAGGGAATCTATTGTTTGCTTCAACACGGAACCTCCGATCACACCCACTAACGTTCATCCCAACGCTATTGGTTGTCTTGAACACGGCAAGTTCTGCCAATGTTGGCCTTACTTTGCGATTACATCGAACTCTTAATTGAGGCGAGTGAGTGGCGCCATTAGGGGCTTTATAATGTACGGCTAGATCTTAAAGAAAGAACTCCTTCGGTTCTCTGTATAGGTATTCAATCGCGTAAGTTACGCACAAACAGCGCGCTTTGTCGCAGCCTCACCAGCTCGTGGCCGTAATATTCATAATCCAAAAATTCTATTTAATTAATTGGCACTTTCTAAAAATGTTTTTGGCGCATGACCTCTCTGGAAAAATGACAAAATGTTTTATTTAGCGTTAATTAAACTTGCGAAACGCTAAATATCGTGTATGAATGCCGGCTCTGGTGAATTCACATAAATAATGACCACAACACTATTTTTTAAACCTCCCCAATTTGTCATATCGTTGTCTTTCACGACATTAGAACTGTCTTGATCATACTCACGACATCATATATCACTGGTATTGGGATGTATGTTGTATATAGACATGTCATCTATCTTGACAGGAAAATTGCTAATGACAGGAAATCCACAAAACATATTCTGGATACTTATCAACTTACACTTATTCTTTGAAGCTCCGAGACGCAAGGCAGACATCACAAGATTTACCAAGCCAGACCCAACCAGAGCATATTACGGCCAGACCAGCCACTTCGACTCCAGACCCACGGGCTCTGGCAGGGGCGCCCTCTAGCGAGACCAAAGGACGACACGGGACCATGGGTTACGAGTTCGTCAGCACTCCCGATTATCACTTCCGGCCCAAGAATCAAATTCCGGCCTTGTCAGTGTGGGATGGCTTCGCGGATAACACGACTGCCCATGGGATTCCTCATGTCCGCAATGCTAGAGGTAAGGCAAACCCGGCTAACACCTAATGCTATTTGAATGTTATTCCTTCGTTACTCTTAACATGTCATTTTCGGAAAACGTCCTTGGAACGTTAAATGATGTTATGGTTACAATGCTACCTTCCGACAACGTTCTGGCAACGTTGAGCAATTTTAGGGTGGTAATGATGTAACCTTTCGAAACGTTGTGGGAAGGTTGCACAATTCGAGGGTTACAAGAAAACGTTAAAGCACCGTTCCTTGAACATTATTAAATCGTTAGCCGTAACGTTATCACCAGTTGCGGGTTCCTCAAATATTATATTATCTGATGCCTTCTTGACACAGGCGCCTTCAAGAAGACCTTCTGGGGGCTGGCGGCCCTCACCAGCTGCGGGTTCCTCATATATTATATTACCTGCTGTCCTTCTTGACACAGGCGCCTTCAAGAAGACCTTCTGGGGGCTGCCGGCCCTCACCAGCTGCGGGTTCCTCAAATATTATATTATCTGATGCCCTCTTGACACAGGCGCCTTCAAGAAGACCTTCTAGGGGGCTGGCGGCCCTCACCAGCTGCGGGTTCCTCAAATATTATATTATCTGATGCCCTCTTGACACAGGCGCCTTCAAGAAGACCTTCTAGGGGGCTGGCGGCCCTCACCAGCTGCGGGTTCCTCAAATATTATATTATCTGATGCCCTCTTGACACAGGCGCCTTCAAGAAGACCTTCTGGGGGCTGGCGGCCCTCACCAGCTGCGGGTTCCTCATATAATATATTATCTGATGTTCTCCCCGCACAGGCGCCTTCAAGAAGACCTTCTGGGGGCTGGCGGCCCTCACCAGCTGTGGATTCCTCATCTATTTCTCCTACATCATGATCAACACCTACCTAAACTACCCGGTTAATGTATACGTCAACGTGGCCCACAACCGTATGATGGTGTTCCCGGCCGTCACCCTGTGCAACCACAACCCGGTCCGGCGCAGCCTCCTCCCGCGCCTCAACGAACTCAGCGACATCCTAAGCGGCGAGAGCTCCGCTAGGCGGCGCCGGCGTCGCGGGGTGCCCGTCCCGCCGCTCCCAGGTGTGTCACAGTAAATGTTTATGTCTGCAAATAAGAATTTTGTGGCTGAGCGTTGTTGCGTGGGCGCAAAATATCTGCAATACTTTTAATTTGCTTATTTAAATATAATTTGCACATGTTTTTACTTGGCTTTCTTACCGGTTTGGTTTGATTAGAGGGTTATGTGTCGTGTACAGATCCCATCTAGATTCACCTTCTTAAAAAAATAGGGTTTCCATAGCTCAAATCGCTTAGCAGGCTGAGCTGCAATTCAACAGGTCGTGGGTTCGACCCCTGGTATCTGCATCTGGGGTAAGTTTTATCTAGCCCTGACGCATGACCCTCACGACCTCAACCCTAACTGGGGTGTAAGGGTCATGCCATACACATGGTCACGAAAGTAGCATTGCATCACCCAGCTCGCTTCGATGAATGATTGCTGATTATGACGACGAACCTACCTCTCCTAATCGCCTCGACCTTCTTCTTCAGACATTACTTGGACCCTAGGATGCATTCATTTTAAAGTTTGATCTATACTTCTTGCACATCAATGATATTTTCGTCGGTCGTTAACGGTATCCCTCTCTGCCGCTTCAAATTATTCTAGGCAGTTGCCGCGGCTCGTTTGTTGACATCAGGCAATACACCAGAAAGCTTCCGCATGGCGGCGCCACTAATTTTCGTTGTGTGTCTATAGTCGTGCGTGCGTTTTTGACGAAACTAGCGGCGCCGCCATACGGATGATGTCGGTTCTATTGCCTGGTCAAATTTGAAGCGTCAGAGAGGAAAGCCGTGAACAGCTGATGAAAATATAATTGATGTGCAAGTGATAGAGAGCAAACTTTAAAATGAATGCATCCTAGGGTCCAAGTAATGTCTGAAGAAGAAGGTCGAGGCGATTTAGAGAGGTAGGCTCGTTGTCATAATCGACAATCATTCATCGAAGTGAGCTTGGTTATGCATTACTACTTTTTTAACCATGTGTATTGCTTGACCCTTCTGCCTATCAGCTTGTTGTCAGAAGGGTCAAGTTTACTGGGCTAAGTTTTATCCAAACTTATGTCATGGTACCGGGCGGTTTCTTGACCCAATGATGTCCTCATGTGCACGAAAGTGGCCTTGGACATCACCATTTCAGTTGTTATTGTTATTTCGGATTCATTTTAGATTATGTTGACAATGTTAAGATAATAACCAGGAGTTGGGTTTGGTGTTTGCAGTGCCGGTCGTGGGGACGGGAAGGACCGCCGGCCTAGTGGACCCACCAATCGTAGGGCTTACGGTGGATGGGGTCGGTGTCACGGTGGATGGGGTGGGCGTCATAGTGGATGGGGTGGGTGTAACGGTGGTGCCCGGTGCCGGACTCCCGGTCGCTGACCCACCTGTTATCTCCCTTGGTACCGTCACTGTCGCGACCACCAATCACTCGGACAACGGGACCATCCTTGGTGACACGGCCCCTGGGGACCCCGCCCTTGGTGACACTGTCCTTGGTGACCCCGTTCTTGGTGACGACACGGCCCTTGGTGACGCCGTCCTCGGTGACACCGCCCTTGGTGACGCCGTCCTTGGTGACGCCGCCCTTGGTAACGACACCGCCCTTGGTGACATGGTCCCTGTTGATCCCGCCCTTGGTGACGACACCGCCCTTGGTGACGACACCGCCCTTGGTGACACCGCCCTTGGTGACACCGCCCTTGGTGACACCGCCCTTGGTGACACCGCCCTTGGTGACACCGCCCTTGGTGATACTGCCCTTGGTGACACCGCCCTTGGTGACACCGCCCTTGGTGACACCGCCCTTGGTGACACCGCCCTTGGTGATACTGCCCTTGGTGACGTACCTCCGCTGCTGGGGAATGCCACAGGTATCATTAACGACACCCTTAGCCAAATTCCCACTGCGGGAGGCGAGGAAAACCAGGGCTACGGGTTCGGCGACGTGATGGGGTTCCCCCCGGGCCACCGGGTCAGCGATGACGGGCGACAGCAGAGGGCATCCTTTGAGGAGCAGCAGCGCGCGATGCAGGTACTGGCCGAAGCGCCGGAGGAGGACAAGGTTGCCATTGGTTACCAGCTGGAGGACTTCATCATTGACTGCCAGTTTGGCGGCTACGAGTGCATCTACGATACGTGAGTGACATTCGGCAGCCGGCGGGTAGAATACTGGATCCTATTCGTAATACTACTGTTTATCTACCACCATACTACTACTACTCTACTACCTCTGTTCCCCTTTACTTTATTACTGCTAATACTATTACTAATACTACCGCCACTAGTATTACTGTAGACTACTAGATCCTATTTCTAATATTACTGCCCTTCATACTAAAACACCGTGCATTATACTACAACTGCGACTTGTTTTTCCCCCTACTCTATTACTGCTGCTACTAATACTACCGCCACTGCCACCACTAATACTATTACTAATAATATTATTTCTAAATTTAATGATCGACATCAGCTTGCCTGTGAGGTACGTAGTTGCGGTAGTGGCCGGACAGGGAGAATATACCTTGTCAGTTCAAGATCGGCGGGTGGTTGTAGCCTCCGGCCTCGGTCAGCTTGGGCAGCAGATATCCTCGAAATCCTCCCCCTCCTCTTCCTCCGCCTCCTCCGGCTCCTCCTTCTCCTCTTTCTCTTCTTCCTCCTCATCCTATACTACTACTCCTATGCTACTACAGCAATACTCAGGATACGTATGTTGTCGCTGTGTTTCTATCAACGTAAATTAAAATCACGTGACAGTGACATTATATATGACACAAATGTCGCAAGAACAGAGGCAATGTTTAATGTTATTACGTCACTAACTTAATTTCACTCAAGACATATTGAATTTATCGATTTATTTATTTATGGCCTACACCCCTTTACACCTAGATATTTATGAGTTTATTTATTATGAGTCTGGTAGCGTATAACAGCTTATACAACATTAATGTCATTGTTTCAGTGATTTTACTTCCTTCTATAACACGATGTACGGCAACTGCTTCACCTTCAACTCTGGATGGAACTCTTCACACAGAGTCGAGAACTCACATCGGCCCGGACCCCAGTATGGTAAGTAGGCTTATGGGTGGGGGGGGGGGGCAGTATGGTTAAATATGGCTAGGGGGGCAGTATGGTAAGTAGGACTATGGGGGGGGGCACTATGGTAATTATGGCTAGGGGGGGGCAGTATGGTAATTATGGCGAGGGGGACAGTATGGTAAGTAGGACTATGGGGGGGTGGGGCACTATGGTAATTATGGCTAGGGGGGGCAGTATGGTAATTATGGCTAGGGGGGCAGTATGGTAATTATGGCTGGGTGGGGCAGTGTGGTAAGTAGGGCTATGGGGGGGGGCACTATGGTAATTATGGCTAGGGGGGCAGTATGGTAATTATGGCTAGGGGGGCAGTATGGTAATTATGGCTGGGTGGGGCAGTGTGGTAAGTAGGGCTATGGGGGGGCACTATGGTAATTATGGCTAGGGGGGGGCAGTATGGTAAGTAGGACTATGGGGGGGCACTATGGTAATTATGGCTAGGGGGGGCAATATGGTAATTAAGGGTATGGGGGGCAGTATGGTAAGTAGGACTATGGGGGGGGGCACTGTGTTAATTATGGCTAGGGGGGCAGTATGGTAAGTAGGACTATGGGTGGACACTATGGTAATTATGGCTAGGGGGCAGTATGGTAAGTAGGGCTATGGGGGGCAATATGGTAACTATGGGTATGGGGGGCAGTATGGTAAGTAGGGCTATGGGGGGGGGCAGAGGAGGGGTGGGGGCAGTATGGTAATTATGGCTTTGAGGCGGGGGGGGAGGGCAGTATGGCAACTATGACTAGAGACGTGGTGGGGGGCATTTGTCTGGTTCTTACTTAGCGGTGGGGGCTACTATGCCGAAACTGGTGGTCTGCATGAAAAATTACGTTGCTATCACCGCGAAAGAGATAAAGCGACCACATGTTTCCTGTCTGTCGTGAATAGGTTTGTCGCTGACGTTCAACATCAACCAGAACGAGTACATCGGGGAGCTGGCGGAGGCGGCGGGGGTCCGGCTGGTGGTCCACACCCAAGAGCGCATGCCCTTCCCTGACGACGAGGGTCTGTCGCTAGGGCCGGGCGCCCTCTCCTACATCGGCATGAGAATGGTGAGTCCTCACAGCGCAATGGCGGACACTTTGGCAACTGTAAAGGCCGGGATTGCGTGCATAATAGGGTTTGTAACTCTCAGCAAGCCTCTTAATCAGAAGATAGCTCTGGACATTCGTGGTACAACGCATCAACAGTGCATTATACCATTGGTATTTGAATTCGCTTGAATTCATTGGTTTGAATTTTTCATGATATTATCCTGTTCACATTCATGCCATTTTAAAATGAACAATTCTGCATTGATCAAACAAAACGCCATTGATTTTATATCAATATAAATATCTCACAAGGACAAGGAATGTACCCAAAGCGTGGTTTCCTGGAGGTGTATGCGCGCTACATGTACGCTAACGTACATATACCCGCAGCTTGCTAGGGACGATTCGCGCAGCGGGAATCCTGCCTAATAATTGTATTGTACAATGGTTGTATTTCCAGTTAACATTAAAAAGAAAAAGCGGTGACTATGGCAACTGCACAGAGATCAGTCTCCCTCGATGGGAGCGCAATGTGTACGAGGAGGCGTACCCAGTCAACTACAGCACCACGGTGAGTGATTGCAATAGTGAACGGTGTGGTACTCACTGGTGTGTGTAGGAGGCCTACCCAGTCAACTACAGCACCACGGTGAGTGATTGCAATGGTGAACGGTGTGGTACTCACTGGTGTGTGTAGGTGGCCTACCCAGTCAACTACAGCACCACGGTGAGTGATTGCAATGGTGAACGGTGTGGTACTCATTGGTGTGTGTAGGAGGCCTATCCAGTCAACTACAGCACCACGGTGAGTGATTGCAATGGTGAACGGTGTGGTACTCACTGGTGTGTGTAGGAGGCCTACCCGGTCAACTACAGCACCACGGTGAGTGATTACAATGGTGAACGGTGTGTTACTCACTGGTGTGTGTAGGAGGCCTACCCAGTCAACTACAGCACCACGGTGAGTGATTGCAATGGTGAACGGTGTGGTACTCACTGGTGTGTGTAGGAGGCCTACCCAGTCAACTACAGCACCACGGTGAGTGATTGCAATGGTGAACGGTGTGGTACTCACTGGTGTGTGTAGGAGGCCTACTCGGTCAACTACAGCACCACGGTGAATGATTGCAATGGTGAACGGTGTGGTACTCATTGGTGTGTGTAGGAGGCGTACCCAGTCAACTACAACACCACGGTGAGTGATTGCTATGGTGAACGGTGTGGTACTCACTGGTGTGTGTAGGAGGCCTACCCGGTCAACTACAGCACCACGGTGAGTGATTGCAATGGTGAACGGTGTGGTACTCACTGGTGTGTGTAGGAGGCCTACCCAGTCAACTACAGCACCACGGTGAGTGATTGCTATGGTGAACGGTGTGGTACTCACTGGTGTGTGTAGATGGCCTACCCAGTCAACTACAGCACCACGGTGAGTGATTGCAATGGTGAACGGTGTGGTACTCACTGGTGTGTGTAGGAGGCCTACCCAGTCAACTACAGCACCACGGTGAGTGATTACAATGGTGAACGGTGTGGTACTCACTGGTGTGTGTAGGAGGCCTACCCAGTCAACTACAGCACCATGGTGAGTGATTGCAATGGTGAACGGTGTGGTACTCACTGGTGTGTGTAGGAGGCCTATCCAGTCAACTACAGCACCACGGTGAGTGATTGCAATGGTGAACGGTGTGGTACTCACTGGTGTGTGTAGGAGGCCTACCCAGTCAACTACAGCACCATGGTGAGTGATTGCAATGGTGAACGGTGTGGTACTCACTGGTGTGTGTAGGAGGCCTACCCAGTCAACTACAGCACCACGGTGAGTGATTACAATGGTGAACGGTGTGGTACTCACTGGTGTGTGTAGGAGGCCTACCCAGTCAACTACAGCACCATGGTGAGTGATTGCAATGGTGAACGGTGTGGTACTCACTGGTGTGTGTAGGAGGCCTATCCAGTCAACTACAGCACCACGGTGAGTGATTGCAATGGTGAACGGTGTGGTACTCACTGGTGTGTGTAGGAGGCCTACCCAGTCAACTACAGCACCATGGTGAGTGATTGCAATGGTGAACGGTGTGGTACTCACTGGTGTGTGTAGGAGGCCTATCCAGTCAACTACAGCACCACGGTGAGTGATTGCTATGGTGAACGGTGTGGTACTCACTGGTGTGTGTAGGTGGCCTACCCGGTCAACTACAGCACCACGGTGAGTGATTGCAATGGTGAACGGTGTGGTACTCACTGGTGTGTGTAGGAGGCCTACCCGGTCAACTACAGCACCACGGTGAGTGATTGCTATGGTGAACGGTGTGGTACTCACTGGTGTGTGTAGGAGGCCTACCCAGTCAACTACAGCACCACGGTGAGTGATTGCAATGGTGAACGGTGTGGTACTCACTGGTTTGTGTAGGTGGCCTACCCAGTCAACTACAGCACCACGGTGAGTGATTGCAATGGTGAACGGTGTGGTACTCACTGGTGTGTGTAGGAGGCCTATCCAGTCAACTACAGCACCACGGTGAGTGATTGCAATGGTGAACGGTGTGGTACTCACTGGTGTGTGTAGGAGGCCTACCCGGTCAACTGCAGCACCACGGTGAGTGATTGCAATGGTGAACGGTGTGGTACTCACTGGTGTTTGTAGGAGGCCTACCCAGTCAACTACAGCACCACGGTGAGTGATTGCAATGGTGAACGGTGTGGTACTCACTAGTGTGTGTAGGAGGCGTACCCAGTCAACTACAGCACCACGTTGAGTGATTGCTATGGTGAACGGTGTGGTACTCACTGGTGAGTGTAGGAGGCCTACCCGGTCAACTACAGCACCATGCATGGTGAATGATTGCAATGGTGAACGGTGTGGTACTCACTGGTGTGTGTAGGAGGCCTACCCAGTCAACTACAGCACCACGGTGAGTGATTGCAATGGTGAACGGTGTGGTACTCACTGGTGTGTGTAGGAGGCCTACCCAGTCAACTACAGCACCACGGTGAGTGATTGCTATGGTGAACGGTGTGGTACTCACTGGTGTGTGTAGGAGGCCTACCCAGTCAACTACAGCACCACGGTGAGTGATTGCAATGGTGAACGGTGTGGTACTCACTGGTGTGTGTAGGTGGCCTACCCAGTCAACTACAGCACCACGGTGAGTGATTGCAATGGTGAACGGTGTGGTACTCACTGGTGTGTGTAGGAGGCCTATCCAGTCAACTACAGCACCACGGTGAGTGATTGCAATGGTGAACGGTGTGGTACTCACTGGTGTGTGTAGGAGGCCTACCCGGTCAACTACAGCACCACGGTGAGTGATTGCAATGGTGAACGGTGTGGTACTCACTGGTGTGTGTAGGAGGCCTACCCAGTCAACTACAGCACCACGGTGAGTGATTGCAATGGTGAACGGTGTGGTACTCACTGGTGTGTGTAGGAGGCCTACCCGGTCAACTACAGCACCACGGTGAGTGATTGCAATGGTGAACGGTGTGGTACTCACTGGTGTGTGTAGGAGGCCTACCCGGTCAACTACAGCACCACAGTGAGTGATTGCAATGGTGAACGGTGTGGTACTCACGGGTGTGTGTAAGAGGCCTACCCAGTCAACTACAGCACCACGGTGAGTGATTGCAATGGTGAACGGTGTGGTACTCACTGGTGTGTGTAAGAGGCCTACCCAGTCAACTACAGCACCACGGTGAGGGATTGCAATGGTGAACGGTGTGGTACTCACTGGTGTGTGTAGGTGGCCTACCCAGTCAACTACAGCACCACGGTGAGTGATTGCAATGGTGAACGGTGTGGTACTCACTGGTGTGTGTAGGAGGCCTACCCAGTCAACTACAGCACCACGGTGAGTGATTGCAATGGTCAACGGTGTGGTACTCACTGGTGTGTGTAGGAGGCCTACCCGGTCAACTACAGCACCACGGTGAGTGATTGCAATGGTGAACGGTGTGGTACTCACTGGTGTGTGTAGGAGGCCTACCCGGTCAACTACAGCACCACGGTGAGTGATTGCAATGGTGAACGGCGTGGTACTCACTGGTGTGTGTAGGAGGCCTACCCGGTCAACTACAGCACCACGGTGAGTGATTGCTATGGTGAACGGTGTGGTACTCACTGGTGTGTGTAGTAGGCCTACCCGGTCAACTACAGCACCATGGTGAGTGATTGCAATGGTGAACGGTGTGGTACTCACTGGTGTGTGTAGGAGGCGTACCCAGTCAACTACAGCACCACGGTGAGTGATTGCTATGGTGAACGGTGTGGTACTCACTGGTGTGTGTAGGAGGCCTACCCAGTCAACTACAGCACCACGGTGAGTGATTGCAATGGTCAACGGTGTGGTACTCACTGGTGTGTGTAGGAGGCCTACCCAGTCAACTACAGCACCACGGTGAGTGATTGCAATGGTCAACGGTGTGGTACTCACTGGTGTGTGTAGGAGGCCTACCCGGTCAACTACAGCACCACGGTGAGTGATTGCAATGGTGAACGGCGTGGTACTCACTGGTGTGTGTAGGAGGCCTACCCAGTCAACTACAGCGCCACGGTGAGTGATTGCAATGGTGAACGGTGTGGTACTCACTGGTGTGTGTAGGTGGCCTACCCAGTCAACTACAGCACCACGGTGAGTGATTGCAATGGTGAACGGTGTGGTACTCACTGGTGTGTGTAGGTGGCCTACCCAGTCAACTACAGCACCACGGTGAGTGATTGCAATGGTGAACGGTGTGGTACTCACTGGTGTGTGTAGGAGGCCTACCCGGTCAACTACAGCACCACGGTGAGTGATTGCAATGGTGAACGGTGTGGTACTCACTGGTGTGTGTAGGAGGCCTACCCAGTCAACTACAGCACCACGGTGAGTGATTGCAATGGTGAACGGTGTGGTACTCACTGGTGTGTGTAGGTGGCCTACCCAGTCAACTACAGCACCACGGTGAGTGATTGCAATGGTGAACGGTGTGGTACTCACTGGTGTGTGTAGGAGGCCTACCCGGTCAACTACAGCACCACGGTGAGTGATTGCAATGGTGAACGGTGTGGTACTCACTGGTGTGTGTAGGAGGCCTACCCGGTCAACTACAGCACCATGGTGAGTGATTGCAATGGTGAACGGTGTGGTACTCACTGGTGTGTGTAGGAGGCGTACCCAGTCAACTACAGCACCACAGTGAGTGATTGCAATGGTGAACGGTGTGTTACTCACTGGTGTGTGTAGGAGGCGTACCCAGTCAACTACAGCACCACAGTGAGTGATTGCTATGGTGAACGGTGTGGTACTCACTGGTGTGTGTAGGAGGCCTACCCAGTTAACTACAGCACCACAGTGAGTGATTGCTATGGTGAACGGTGTGGTACTCACTGGTGTGTGTAGTAGGCCTACCCGGTCAACTACAGCACCATGGTGAGTGATTGCAATGGTGAACGGTGTGGTACTCACTGGTGTGTGTAGGAGGCGTACCCAGTCAACTACAGCACCACGGTGAGTGATTGCTATGGTGAACGGTGTGGTACTCACTGGTGTGTGTAGGAGGCCTACCCGGTCAACTACAGCACCATGGTGAGTGATTGCAATGGTGAACGGTGTGGTACTCACTGGTGTGTGTAGGAGGCCTACCCGGTCAACTACAGCACCATGGTGAGTGATTGCAATGGTGAACGGTGTGGTACTCACTGGTATGTGTAGGAGGCCTACCCAGTCAACTACAGCACCACGGTGAGTGATTGCAATGGTGAACGGTGTGGTACTCACTGGTGTGTGTAGGAGGCCTACCCGGTCAACTACAGCACCATGGTGAGTGATTGCAATGGTGAACGGTGTGGTACTCACTGGTGTGTGTAGGAGGCCTACCCAGTCAACTACAGCACCACGGTGAGTGATTGCAATGGTGAACGGTGTGGTACTCACTGGTGTGTGTAGGAGGCCTACCCGGTCAACTACAGCACCATGGTGAGTGATTGCAATGGTGAACGGTGTGGTACTCACTGGTGTGTGTAGGAGGCCTATCCAGTCAACTACAGCACCACGGTGAGTGATTGCAATGGTGAACGGTGTGGTACTCACTGGTGTGTGTAGGAGGCCTACCCAGTCAACTACAGCACCACGGTGAGTGATTGCTATGGTGAACGGTGTGGTACTCACTGGTGTGTGTAGGAGGCCTACCCGGTCAACTACAGCACCACGGTGAGTGATTACAATGGTGAACGGTGTGGTACTCACTGGTGTGTGTAGGAGGCCTACCCAGTCAACTACAGCACCACGGTGAGTGATTGCAATGGTGAACGGTGTGGTACTCACTGGTGTGTGTAGGAGGCCTACCCGGTCAACTACAGCACCATGGTGAGTGATTGCAATGGTGAACGGTGTGGTACTCACTGGTGTGTGTAGGAGGCCTACCCAGTCAACTACAGCACCACGGTGAGTGAGTGCAATGGTGAACGGTGTGGTACTCTCTGGTGTGTGTAGGAGGCCTACCCAGTCAACTACAGCACCATGGTGAGTGATTGCAATGGTGAACGGTGTGGTACTCACTGGTGTGTGTAGGAGGCGTACCCAGTCAACTACAGCACCACGGTGAGTGATTGCAATGGTGAACGGTGTGGTACTCACTGGTGTGTGTAGGAGGCCTACCCAGTCAACTACAGCACCATGCATGGTGAATGATTGCAATGGTGAACGGTGTGGTACTCACTGGTGTGTGTAGGAGGCCTACCCAGTCAACTACAGCACCACGGTGAGTGATTGCAATGGTGAACGGTGTGGTACTCACTGGTGTGTGATTGCTACGGTGAGTGATTGCTCACTGGTACTCACTGGTGTGTGTAGGAGGCCTACCCGGTCAACTACAGCACCACGGTGAGTGATTGCAATGGTGAACGGTGTGGTACTCACTGGTGTGTGATTGCCACGGTGAGTGATTGCTATGGTGTGTGTAGGAGGCCTACCCAGTCAACTACAGCACCATGCATGGTGAATGATTGCAATGGTGAACGGTGTGGTACTCACTGGTGTGTGTAGGAGGCCTACCCAGTCAACTACAGCACCACGGTGAGTGATTGCAATGGTAAACGGTGTGGTACTCACTGGTGTGTGTAGGAGGCCTACCCAGTCAACTACAGCACCATGGTGAATGCTTGCAATGGTGAACGGTGTGGTACTCACTGGTGTGTGTAGGAGGCGTACCCAGTCAACTACAGCACCACGGTGAGTGATTGCAATGGTAAACGGTGTGGTACTCACTGGTGTGTGTAGGAGGCCTACCCAGTCAACTACAGCACCATGGTGAATGATTGCAATGGTAAACGGTGTGGTACTCGCTGGTGTGTGTAGTAGGCCTACCCGGTCAACTACAGCACCACGGTGACTTAAAGGTCAAGTTCAGAGCCCATTTATGAAAACACATAAAAATCATGATTACTTTTAGTGTAATCGTAATCGTAATCGATTACTTTATAGTTCCTGTAATCGTAATCGATTACTTTTATATTTCCTGTAATCGTATCGATTACTTTTATATTTTCTGTAATCGTAATCGTAATTGTAATCATGAAATTTCCAACTAATCGTAATCGTAATCGATTACATTTACAATGTAATCACCTCATGCATATTATGCATATGGCAATGGTTCGAGATGCGGAGAGTGCGAGATAGGTTAGAAGCAATGTCATATGCTCGCACGTGGCAAATCGAACCTTTTCGAAAGTACCCAGAACTGACAATGGGCAGCAGCCAAGACAACGCGGAAAATTGCAATGGTTTGGTACTCTTAGTTTTGACCAAGTTTCTCATATGCCCTCACCCTCAGCTCCCTCCCCGCCCCGCCCTTCGCCCCCCACCCCACTCTTCATCCGCACCTGCATCGATAACATTTTGCCTCACAGAATTAGGAAATAACAGATTAATACTTAGATGAGTTAACTTCCATTGTAAGTTTGATTATTACTAAATAAATTAAAAGGCAAAATAGTTTCAATCATCTTACCGGCATATTATGTATCGGTGTCATCTCCATGAACCGATTATGTGGATCCAGCTTCCACGTGCACGGCTACTTGGACAGAATTATTTATTCGTTAGAGTAATTCGTGAGCTATGCTTAACAAATATGGTTCCCGCTAACATGGCGGAACGATCATGGATTTTTGGTAGCCAGTTGCAGGTTGCATGTCATGTCGTCATTGTAATAGTTTGATATTTATGATGTAATTAATGTGTTTGCATTGCGATGTTGTGGCAGGCCTGCTACAAGACTTGCTACCAAAAGTATATCATCGAACGCTGTAACTGCTACGACTCGGCCTATCCTTACTACGGCGCGGCGTTTGGTTACGTCAACATGTCCGCGTGTGACGTCACTAAGGATAAAGACGGTGAGTCTCTATTTACCATGTTTTACAGTGTGACCGGCTGTCGCACTGCAGAAAAGCGTCTTACTGGTGTAGTGGGGGTTTAACGCCCATAGGACACAGATAAAGGGCGGATTTAGGAAAAAGGGGCCCGGACCCCCTGGACCCCCCTTTGGGTAAGGAGAATGCCGATAAAAAAGTACATTCTTGAAAAAGAATGTACGAGGCGCAAGCCGAGTACATATCTTTTCAAGAATGAACTGTTACACGGGTATTCTCTGACTTAAAGTACGGTCGGTGAGCCTCACGTGGTCCATGTACTACTAGCGTGAATAAGAGTTCTTTTAAGATGTACATTGCATCTCTCGCTTCCGAAACCAATAACATAGCTGACTGAAGTCGGTCCATATTCTATCTGAGAACCCACGAAATGTATTATTGTAGCAATGATAAACTTGAGTCATACGTGAGCTAAGCTGAGACAGTGGTTCGCCCTGACATGGAAGAACATCGGACGCTGCGTTCAATAAGGCCTGGGTTTAATCCGACTCCTAATCTGGGGCGTCTTTCATCCATTCATCATTCATTGCCCGGGAGGTTCCTTGTTCTAGTTTAGCCGTTAAGTGCGCAGAAGCACGCCTAAAACCGCAATTCATAGCTTACCTGCATCAGCCGTGTACTTCGCATAAAGGCATAAAGAACACGCGCATCATATACTACTCACAATTTGCTAAGGATCACTTCTATGCAGAGATATCTGAGTGTATAACAGGTGATAGTGTTATTGTACTATAATACAGATAAACCCTCCCCAATATCTGTCCAATCTGTTACTCGTGTGCCACCATGCATGGTAAAGGCAAACGTCTTTGTATTATAGTAGAATTACACAGTCACCTGTGCTACACTCAGATATCTATGCATAGAGGTGATCCTTAGCAAATTGTGAGTAGTATGCATCGCACTGATTCGTGACTGTTTATTAGAACGTTATCCCCGCTGGTTACCTAGCAACCAAAGTCAGACTTTTTCTAATGGATCCAAGTATCTGTTTAATGATGGGGCGAGTCGTGGGGGGGCGGGGGCACAGGTAAAAGTTGGGGTTTCGGGTTGCGGTGCCTAATGTGGATCGGTGGTTCGAGCCCCGCTGTGGCCATGTCTACGTGGTCGCAAGATAAAGATCCGAAGTCCTTATTCGCAAAGAGTAGGGGGGTTACCCCCGGGGACATGGCCCCAGTCACCCTTCCTTCTCCCATTGACGTGATATGGCCGGAACGGGTTAAAGCGTCCTGAATCTAAAACCAACCAACCACACACGTATCGCACACGTGGGTACTGCATCAATAGTTAATGAGACTGGAACAATGTATCTTACTTGGTTAAGTGACCATAATATTCACCGCCATTCATGTACTCTACACGCTCCAGTGCAGAACCGTAAAACGCTTCTATCGCATACTGGGTGCGATAAGGTTCGTGTCCGATTAAACAGATCATTTCATGTGACGCCCCCCCCCCCCCCCGCCCGACCCCGTTGCAGATTAGAAGCGTTTTACGGTTCTGCACTGGAGCGTGTAGAGCACATGAATAGCGGTGAATATCGTGATCACTTATCCAAGTAAGATACATTGTTCCTGTCTCGTTAACTATTGATGCAGTACCCACGTGGCCGCTTTGTCGCATTCACTCTCCACCGTCACCTCGCTTCTCTCCGCCAGGGGGCTTAGCTACAAAGCTTGCACAGTGGCGCCACCGTGCGGGGACCTGGCTTGAGTCGCATTGTGAACACTAAAATCTTCGATTTTTGTCTTATGTCGGTGTGTTTGGTTACTCTGTATGTATGTCTGTATGTGTGTCTGTTTGTAACGTAACGCATTATCTGTCGAATGTCTTAAGATGTCGACTTCAAAATTCATAAAATGAGGCGAAATGGCAATCGTCAGGCTAAGTTCGTAGATGGGCTACGTAGGTCAAATGTCAAGGTCACAGGAATTTTTCGAATTTCGCTTAACCATTGAAAGATAGGACCAAAAATCGGGAAAATCGCTATAACGTTCGCAGTTTTCATTTAACCAAGTTTTTCTGCAAAAAATTCGCAAAGTTTAACATGGGACCCTACGGGAGCATTTTGGCGGGAACATGGTCTTCTCAATTTTTCCATGAAGGGGACATGTCGGACAAACGACACCTTGCGTGAGACATGTCATTAGTATTTGCGCGCAAAGTACTATATTGATCAAGGTCAAGGTTACGAAGCATGTTTTCCGCGTAACTTCGTTAACATTTGGTCTGGAGATTCGCGATTTGTTTCAGAGAATTTTTCAGAGACAGACACAAAACTAACGTGACCTCAGATTTCATCTCACATTTATAGTTTTCGAGTTATTGGATGATCAATTTTGATATTACCGAAAGGGCCAAAAAAAATGCTCTGTGACTACATTAATGTAGATAATGTAGATGACGCATGTAGATGACTCATATGTACTGGGATATGTACCCATATTACTGGCATCATGTTTGCAAAATTGCATTAAAATCGAAGCAGTAGTTTAGACGCTAGCAAATAATCACACTTTAACATGGCCAAGCCAATTATAAAGCCTCCATACGCCAAATGACTGATGGCGTGCCACGCCAACGTCATGAAATGGATCTTAACCTAGTCGAGTTGGTCCCATAACCACGATTTTCGTCTTCCTTCTCAAGTTCTGTTTGACCATCTAGTGTTGAATAGCTATTTGTGGGTCGCAGAAAATTCACCAAATCACCAATGAAATATCCTTACTACGTGGCCTTCGACCGTGGTGTTAGTTACCCCCCCCCCCCTCCATATAGTGACTGTTTGAGTGACGCACTGTGATGTATTCAAGGCTGCCATGCATATTTAATAGACCACACATTATTGTTACTGCACCGACAGCTAAACGAAGCCAATATACATATCATGATATTTACAACCGCCACATGTTTGTGGTGTCTTTGCAGTTGAATGTCGGTACAATGTAACCGCTGCCTACATTAAGGATGATCTGCCCTGTGTCTGCCCTCTGCCATGCGAGTAAGTGTATTGACCAGAAGGATTGTTATCCAACACTCGGGGGAGAACTCCGCTTCAGTGAATTCTCTTACATACCATTCTTGTATCCATGACATTCATAAACTAGATGGATCCCTCCCCCCCCTCTCAACATCATCGCCCATGATCCCGTAGGTGGCGCGTTCGGCTATTGTCGAGTGTGCTCTGCTAGGCCAGCCCAAGCGGCCGGTGAGTGGCTCGAGCCCTAACTTTGCAATTGCCTACATTTACGTTTGTGTAGAATAAGGACCCCATGTTTTTCTATGCAAAGGGGAGGAAGGTCACCCCCTCATGATATGAGTCTACTCGACAAGAAGCACACTGAAGTATAATGTAATGCGTCCTTTGTTAATTCACAAAATATTTAACTGGTTACAATCTTTCTCACTTTTGGCAGAGGAAGGGTAGTCGACTACGATCTGAGTAGATA
This sequence comes from Arenicola marina, assembly GCA_964019135.1. Lineage (NCBI taxonomy): Eukaryota > Metazoa > Annelida > Polychaeta > Arenicolidae > Arenicola > Arenicola marina. The sequence goes on from OZ025264.1 coordinate 19,754,249, forward strand.
TGGCGATGGTTTGTTTCCGGCTGTGAGATTATGTCCACTCTGAGTATATGTAGTTTATTTTGGTCTTGCAGTGAGAAGACATTCACGCTGAGTACATCTTCAGTGCTGTGGCCATCGGACGACTATCGGGTCGGTCTACTTACTGCTCTTAAGCCCTTACCACATGTATCACCTATGCCCTGTCTCTGCTTAAGATATCTTGAATCCGTATTGTAGTGGTATAACCATGAATGCGTATTGTAGTGGTATAACCATGAATGCGTATTGTAGTGGTATAACCATGAATGCGTATTGTAGTGGTATCGCCATGAATGCGTATTGTAGTGGTATCGTCATTAAAATGCGTATAGGGCTATAAAGTCTCGTTCGATTAGACTTCCGGTTTAGTAATTTTGGGGACAAACAAACGAAGCACGTGTTCGGAACGAGTTTAGAATCTCTGCGCACACTGGTATCCTGACTATCTGTGACGTAGGCGTGACATGTATGTTACGCAAAGAGAGAGACTGGGAACCAGACTACCTGCGCAAAAGCCAGGCGCCGAGGGGTGGGTCCATAGCGGAAAGCCTAGCGCTATGATTAAGAATATTAAGGAAATATAGCTTCACAAGACGGATAGATGACACATTTTTTATTCGTTTGCGCCATCACAATGACGAATATTTGTTACGACCGGACCATACGACTGAGAAACTTACGTTTTTTTGCATTTCCTACGAAAACGAGGCATTATGACGTCACACGGATTCTCCCCGGTGACAACGTTGGCGCAACGCTTCAAACAGTAAACTTACAAAAATGAAGAAACTTAGTCTTTTCGTGATCCAAAAGTGATACGAAAACATCCAACTGGTCTTATTTTATCTTTACCATGTGGTTTAATGACGCACCCGTGTGTTGTTACTCCATGCACTGCACATTTTGACAGCGGAATGGTTAAGTCGCTCACTTGCTCTCGCCATTTTCGTTGCCGCGGAGGCACGCGAAACTCTGTGACGTCACTCTCTGTCTGGTGAACTTGCGAACGCCCGGGTGCAGGGCTAAATTTAGAACGTTATTTTTAGCTTTCGAGTGTTTTGAAGACGGATTTTTCCTTGTATATTCCCAAAGTTCTGCGCTTCATCGCCTCCAAATATTTTAAAGTGTATCTCCCATAGCCATGTTTAGAGAAATGGTACTCATAGTCTTTAGAATATACCTGGAAAGAAATTGACTTCTAGCTGCCTATACTTCAACATGGAGCACGTGTGTTTTTTTGTCCCCAAAACTGAAGTTTCGCGGCCCGATCGCGAGAACTGTATAGCCCTATTGTAGTGGTATAATCATGAATCAGTACACTCTCTGCCTTCGACTCACTCCGCTAGGGTTCCATTATATCTCTTTTGTCGCCTACGTCCTCAATGCATTTTCACACTCGCTCGCCAGGGCGGCGCTGCGCAAATTGATGGAAAAATGCGTCGCGTACTTCTACAAATTAGTGCTGGGACCTAATATCACATGAAATCAGGTGATGAAAAGAAAATTTCTGTCACAATTATAACTTTTTCGAAAGGGTACTAGATTTTTTTTGCTTTAATAAATACACAAAGCACGTTATTTTTAGGTTTTATTCTTGAAAACTATAATGTTGCAAGAAATTACAGCTGATTTGACCGTTTTTCAAGAATCTTGAAATTTGGCCCCGGCCGACAGCAGCGGTAAAATCTAGCTTGCGTAGCGCCACCATGTTGGGAGCATGGGTAATTAGACGTATTCGTTCCTTTAATTCAGCCATTTTTTTTCTGTCCGACACCCCGCAGGCCGCAATTTGTCCATACGCACTTATGTCCATGTTTATATTCTTTAGTTACTAAAATAAGTGTATTGTGAATGTCTGACAGCGGTGGGGCGGGGAGCAAATGTATACGCTTGTGCAGGATGAAGAAATAATTCCGTACCGTTCTTGGCAAAGAGTAGTGGCGGGTTACACCCATAGATTGACATGCATGAACCCTCTTTTCTCGACCCGTTCTCTCGCGATGTGACGTACTCGGGTTTACGCCTAACCAATCACACCGCTGTTTGGCTGCACAGGGTCAGCTGTTTGAGGCGCTGGCCTCGGCCAACAGCGAGGTGCGCACCGTGCTCAACTCGCAGCAGGACCCCGACAAGTACAAGAAGAACCTCGGCAAGATCGTCGTCTACTACGAGGAATTCAACTACGAGACGATCGAAGAGAAGCCGGCCTATGAGGTGAGATCACTAGCCGAGGTCATTGGGGCGACTGAGGTCACTGGAGGTGAGGTCGCTGCGAAGGGGACGCCTAGATGCCTAGTTATGGGTCTATGTATGCTGGTCGCTGAGGAGGTGTCGGCTTATGAGGTGAGGTCAAACAGGAGATGGGGGAGGTCTTATAGGGTGAGGTCAAAGGGAAGGTGGGGGGGGGGTTTATGGGGTGAGGTCAAAGGGAAGGTGGGGGGGGGGGCTTATGGGGTGAGGTCAAAGAGGAGGTGGGTGAGGGGGGGGCTTATGGGGTGAGGTCAAAGAGGAGGTGGGTGGGGGGGGGGGGCTATGGGGTGAGGTCAAAGAGAAGGTGGGTGGGGGGGGGCTTATGGGGTGAGGTCAAAGCGGAGTTGGGGTAGCTTTTGGGGTGAGGTCAAAGAGGAAGTGGGGGGCTTATGGTGTGAAGTCAAAGAGGAGGTGGTGGGGGGGTGGGCTTAGGGGGTGAGGTCAATGAGAAGTCAAGACTCGATATCGCATATTTGACGCACCTTGGATAAGCTTTTCGGCGAGCGGCAGAATTATTTTGCCACTGAATCTCAAGGTTTTATCTATGCGTATATGTGTGGGAAATGTACCGTTTATATGCCAATGTCATACGTAATTGGTTTCCGCCATGAAAAGAAATCTCTTTTGGTTAATATAACAATATAACGCCAAAACGATGGTTGCATGGCGCCAATGTTATCCTGAGATCTCTTCCTCTCCCCAGGCTGGGTCCCTGGCCTCTGATCTGGGCGGCATCCTGGGGCTCTACCTGGGCTTCTCCGTCCTCACGCTGATGGAGTTCGTGGAGGTGGCGGTAGACCTCGTTGCCCTGGCCTGCGTCAAGGCCGTCAAGCGACGCGGGGGGCCCGGAGGTCGGCGCTTCCTGCCCCAGACCAAGCTCTGCCCAGAGACCCCACGGGCGTCGGTCGCCATGGTCGATGTGGACCTGGATGACCTCCCGGGCAAGGGCACCCAGCGCTCGCCGCCCCCGCCATACACCTTCCCTCTGGCCAAGCAGGGCATCCCCGGCTGTATCGAATGAAAGGAGACCAGCCGGCCGTCGTCGGCTTGGGAAGCGCCGGACCTGCATGGGTGGATCCATGGGGGGGATCAGCGTCCTGGAGGGCGAACTACGGACCCCGGACCTCTGACCCCGAACCTCTGACCTCCTGACCTCTGACCCTTGGTTAGGATGGAGGATCAGCGTCCTGCAGGGCGGATTACAGACCCCGGACCTCTGACCCCGGACCTCTGACCCCGGACCTCTGACCCTGGACCTCTGACCCCGAAAATCTGACCTCCTGACCTCTGACCCTTTGGTTAGGATGGAGGATCATCGTCTTGGATGGCGGACTACAGACCACGTCTCTGACCCCGGACCTCTCACCACCTGACCCGGCCTTGACCCCTGACCCTTGCCTAGGACGGACCATCTCCCTGTCATGTTATTGGTAGTCTACGTGGATGGAGGTCTGGTTGGGGTCGGGGATGTATATGAAACACGAAAGTGTAACTGTGTGTGTAACAATTCCCTATGTTATGGCCGGCGTGTCAGGTCACACAACAGAATCATGAAGCTACAAGCATGCGACCCATATATGACTTCGCAAATGTCCGCCATTTTTAGAAAACCGTGATTGGCGCAAAGATTTCTGGGAAATAGGTTGGTGTTATCTGTAACTATGACGCTAATTACAATATTCCCATGGTAATTGCATATTATGCATCCAGAAGATACATATTTTCCTTTACATAGACGACAATACAGATTGTTTAACTGTTTAAAGAATATGTTGTCATGCGATCTTCACATTGCGTAAAAAAACAAATTATTATCCCGGCATGCATTGCACATGCAGTGGCGCCTTACAGTGGAGTAATATGAACTATGTGTTGCGAAGTCGTCTATGGTGTGATGTGGGAAACGGATACAAGAATTAGTATCGGAAGTCACTATAATAGGCTAAGATGCGAGATATGCACAGAAGAGAGCTAATAGTGGGAGGGGGGGGGGAAATGTATAGAGAGCGCAGCTGTTAGCTGTTCTACTGATAAGAATATCGGCCGAACTTTAGAAGAGAAAATCTGTACACGTTCATATTACCATACTGCACTGTTTATATGCACTACTGCAAGATACGTATAAATATGTGTTAATTACATGTCATAGCTAATCGTATCACACTGATATTGGTCGCATTAACTGCTTTCTGGATAACGCGTATTTATCATCTTCATTAATGCACGTATCCCGCTGTCATATTGTAAAAGAATCTGTTTATAAGTTTCTATCGAGCTATTTGAGAATTCGTCTGTCCAGCTGTTCCCGTCTCGGGGTATAAGTATGTGTCAATGTCGATACATAACGTAGAGGTAGAGGCCGCACAGAGACACAAGACGAGGGTCACATGGAGTGTGCTCAGCTGCTTGTATACTGTGTGTTACCGTCCAGAAAACATTGCTCCGAACCAAGGCGTTTGAGTTATTTCCTGGAGCGTACGTACCGCGACTGCCATATCACCCCGGGACAGAAGGCGCCTTACGTAACAATACTCTCACCATCACCCGCCAAGGGACATATTGGAGTCATTTGCATTGCTTTAACAAGGTCACTTGGATGACGAAATGCTTGTCACTGCAGTTCACGCTTGGCGAAATCGTGCTTCCGCAGTGTTTATGTCATACATGTTGCGCATGTCGAATCAGAACATTAAATCTGTTACGGGTCCATATTCTCTGGTTGGTACCCGTCACGATCCGTATTCTCTGCTCGGTACCTGTCACGATCCGTATTCTCTGATTGGTACCTGTCACGATCCGTATCCTCTGATAGGTACTTCTCACGATCCGTATCCTCTGATTGGTACTTGTCACGGTCCGTATCGTCTGATTGGTACCTGTCACGATATGTATCCTCTGATTGGTACCTGTCACGATCCGTATCCTCTGATTGGTACCTGTCACGATCCGTAACTTCTGATTGGTACCTGTCACGATCCGTATCCTCTGATCGGTACCTGTCACGATCCGTATCCTCTGATTTGTACTTGTAACGATCCGTATCCTCTGATTGGTACCTGTCACGATATGTATCCTCTGATTGGTACCTGTCACGATCCGTATCCTCTGATTGGTACCTGTCACGATCCGTAACTTCTGATTGGTACCTGTCACGATCCGTATCCTCTGATCGGTACCTGTCACGATCCGTATCCTCTGATTGGTACCTGTAACGATCCGTATCCTCTGATTGGTACTTGTCACGATCCGTACCCTCTGATTGGTACCGGTCACGATCCGTATCCTCTGATTTGTACTTGTAACGATCCGTATCCTCTGATTGGTACCTGTCACGATATGTATCCTCTGATTGGTACCTGTCACGATCCGTATCCTCTGATTGGTACCTGTCACGATCCGTAACTTCTGATTGGTACCTGTCACGATCCGTATCCTCTGATCGGTACCTGTCACGATCCGTATCCTCTGATTGGTACCTGTAACGATCCGTATCCTCTGATTGGTACTTGTCACGGTCCGTATCGTCTGATTGGTACCTGTCACGATATGTATCCTCTGATTGGTACCTGTCACGATCCGTATCCTCTGATTGGTACCTGTCACGATCCGTAACTTCTGATTGGTACCTGTCACGATCCGTATCCTCTGATCGGTACCTGTCACGATCCGTATCCTCTGATTGGTACCTGTAACGATCCGTATCCTCTGATTGGTACTTGTCACGATCCGTACCCTCTGATTGGTACCGGTCACGATCCGTATCCTCTGATTGGTACCGGTCACGATCCGTATCCTCTGATTGGTACCTATGACGATCCGTATCGTCTGATTGGTACCGGTCACGATCCGTATCCTCTGATTGGTACCTGTCACGATCCGTATCCTCTGATTGGTACTTGTCACGATCCGTACCCTCTGATTGGTACCTGTCACGATCCGTATCCTCGGACTGGTACTGGTCACGATCCGCATTCTCTGATTGGTACCTGTCACGCCCAATCCGTGAAGTACATAAATCGCTTAAACCTTTTTGTCAAATTTACAGAACGCACAGAAGGAAGGTAAACATTTGGCAATGGTAAAATGTGAAGTTTATAATATATATAGGTGTTTAGAGCCCAATGTCATGTATTATGGCACCGCTGGTATAGATGGCGATATTGCTATTGTGCTGCTTTAAAAATAAATTCATTGTTTGTGATGATAAATAAATATCTGTTGTGTATTTCTTTTCGCCTTTTCTTATTTTTCTTATAATTATAATTATTTACCTTATAATTGATGCACTATATGTACTGGAATTAAAGTTTACTGTGTGGCTTTGGCCTATTATCTCAGTGGCGGATCCACGGAAGAGGAGGGTGGGGATGCATTTGAGTGAGATATGATCGATGCGACAGGTATAATCGTCACGACGTCACCGACTACAAGACGGCCTCGCCTAAACTTGTGCGACAGCCGTGAGGCGTTCGGGATAATTATAACCCATAATCGGAATTCCATGCTATATGCGTTTATTAAATAGTCACACATATTATTTCATAACAGATAAACAACAAGTTGTTAAGATTTCAAGGGTGCTGGGACAAACGTGGGCATCTTGTACATTATTTCCTGACAAAAATAACAAAAATAGTCTTTGTACCAAATTCTTCCCATGTTACATGCCAGTGGAACCCTTTATTGTGGGAACTGGGCAGTGATATGAGTAGCGTGACGTCATTTTGTAGCATGAAGCGCCGCGTGACATCATCCGTGGTACGGAACCGCTAATGGCATGTATATGAAACGTTGATGTTGTATGCCATATTTGTGTCCATGAAGGATAATCCACTAGGCCACGAAAGCCCCCCCCCCCATAAACAAACCTCCCGGGACAATGAAATGGAGTTGGTAAGAACACGCTCCAGATCCAGACACCAGCTAGGGAGCGAACCCACCACGGGCCTGTTGATCTGGAGCTCAGCCTGTTGACCAACTGATCCAGGGAGGCATCAGTGTACCCTCCGAGGCTACCATGCGAGGCTACTTGAGGTTCTTCTGGAATGACACTGTGTGTTGGTTGTGATTCACAATCTCCCAGCGACCGATCCAGGGGCCCGTCACAGTGGTGTCAAACTCATCCGTCTTTTCTATCTGAAGAACCAGAAAAAGCCATATATCGGGGTGTAATAAAGTTTTTACATGTAATATTTATATAAATCAAACATATACGCCATTCAAATATTCTTTTAAGTTTCGTTATACATTATTATAATCTGTCGTTAACATTTATATATGTCAGTAAAACTGTGATGTGGGAACGAGCGATCACAAAAAGTAAACGTTTGCAAATCAACCACAGACATGGTAGCATCCCTGAGACATCGATGTATGCGTTTTAATAGGTCACATATGTTGCATAAGTTCGTCAGCATGTATATTTTGATTTTAAATGAAAGCTCTGACCCTAAAACAGCGTAACAGAATCCCATTGCCTTACCTCTTTATTTTTACATTTTTATAATAACCAAATCTTATACACCATGCAGCTAACCAATTATGGCGATTACTTTTTACACACCATACAAAGATGAAACAAGCGAATTAGGTAACATAAGATGCGTGTTATTTGCCCTACTGACCTCCTTGAAATGTCTGCTCTGCCAAATTTCCTTCCGGTTGACCTTGAGGAACCCCTCCCAGTCCGGGACGACCTTGGGGTCACTGGCTGACCTCATTAAGACACCTTCACAGATATCGTAGAAACCCCAGTTCTCGGCCGGGGACTGCCAGCGAAGATCTACGCTCCACCGCACGTCATTGGACATGTTGGGGAGGCTGAAAGACAGTGAACGTCCGACATCGACAAGATGGAAATAAACCACGAGCAAAGCGTAATTACCACTATGATAATACACCTTCATTGACATGATCATATCGTTTGAAGTCATTGCACCATAGATGTTTTTCGAAAGGTGCCGTTGACAAACATCTCTTTCGGAAAGTAAGCAGGGTAAAGAAGCGACTTGAAGAATACGATTGTTAACCGACGATGATACGAGCAGTGAGACCCGCGCGGCCACTATTATTCGCTACTTAATTGTATCGGCAGACCGCCCTTAGTTTAAACATATTGGCATATTGGCAGACCGGAGCTGAGACAAATCAAACAATATTGATCAATATAATCCAGAACGCCAAAAGTGGCAAATGTAAGCAAACAAATGCGCCGGATAAGTTATTTTCTGTTCGATAGTGCCCCCTCTAGTCTTTGTGCAGAGGACAGGCCATTATCCGAGCTCTGTGTGACCTGAGATCACCATGGAGCCAATCGGGAGCCGCCTCAGTCTCATCACGTGACTTGCCTGCGGTGCACGGTCATATTGTTGAAGAGCAGAAAGCCGCCGTATGGGACATCACACGTGACCAGGTCACGCTGGAGGTCAACATCTGGGACACAACACCAGAAATATTCAGTGTGAATAATCATATGATCATCATATTAACTAGAAATTTGACGGTTTGCATAGAACTGAAGAAGTCAACTAAGAGTGTGAATCATGACGCGCCCCTCTTGCCAATGAAGAATCATAACGGCCCGCCGAGCCCGCATGGACGTAAGCTCTCCGCAAGATGGCGCTAGTTGCTTAGCCACGTGGCGGAGCGAGAAGAAATCATGGCCGGCTCTGCCAAATTATACCGAAGGTTAATTAATAATAACAGCATGCACATTAGGTGTAAAACATTATAGTAGCCCGATATCCATGCACAGTGGCATAATCAGCCATGTATACAAGGTTATGTCCGTTGCAAATGTGCATACATTAAGAGTTAATTTTTAAAAGTTGTGTACGAATTGACGATAAGAAGAAAGCGACAGGAGAGATCTGCAGCTTACCCAGTTGTGACTTCATATCTTCCTCGTCCAGCATGACGTACCAGAACTTGTCATGGCAACAAGTGTGCTTAGCTACGGCACCCTTCTTGTGGCTCCCTCGAACCATCTGGAGCCACAACAATATGAACGTGAATATATTATAATTCGTAGGCTATGTGCGAAGGTTGAAAGTAAAAATATTTGGCATCATTATCAGTCACATTCCTATTAATATGGAACTATTATTATGAGGATGCAGAAAAACAAGTTGTATTTGCATTTGCAATCACCACGTACGACAGTCGTTCTGTCATGTTAGCGGTAGCCTTTGCTTCAGAATAGCTCACATTGTACTTACGCATCGCGCTTACTAAAATAATCGATTTCGTGAAAGTTAGATCTTCACGACTCATGTATGAAAAGGATGAAGCTATCATCGTCTGCATGTTGACGGACGCATGCAACCAACCGGGATGAGACGGTTGTATATAAGACGATAGCTTAACATGGAAGAACAATTATCTTGATTTCTCTACCTGCATCCCACCATTGTGAGCCGTCGTGTCCAGGAAGGGGATCCAGGCCGTCACCACCATGTGGTCGTAAGACTCCTCGCTGAAGTAGGCGGAATCTGGAGCACCGTGAATGCAAAATTTAAGCTACATGTGGAGCTGGCCGTTGCTACGGCTGTACCAAAATAAACATAAACAGGAAATGTTACCTTTGACCACAAGCAGTGTCAACGGCCACCGCCAAAAAAAAAAGTGGCGCTCCGGATGCTTCTATTGTCTCATTTAATTTAGCGCTTGGGCCCCCTGTCGGTGGCACCGGTAAACGACTTGTGTACACACGTTTATGACGTTTCAAATCAGCACAAGTTTTCATTTTTGTGGCGGACAATTCATGAATTTGAAATGTTTTGCTCATTGGCAGATAATTGGTGAGCGATATGGTAGGTGTTTATTGTCTGTTATGAACCTTAAGGCCCTAGGTTTTTGTTCTTATACGCAAATTTGGCATTCAAAAACAGCGAAACAACTCCACATGCAGTTTTGAGCTCATAGTAAGTCTCATAAAAATGTCTCGTTCGATTAGACTTCCGGTTTACTCATTTTGGGGACAAACAAACGAAGCACGTATTCGGAACGAGTTTAGAATCTCTGCGCACACTGGTATCCTGACTATCTGTGACGTAGGCGTGACGTGTATGTTACGCAAAGAGAGAGACTGGGAACCAGACTGCCTGCGCAAAAGCCAGGCGCCGAGGGGTGGGTCCATTGCGGAAGGCCTAGCGCTATGATTAAGAATATTTAAGAAATATAGCTTCACAAAACGGATAGATGACATATTTTTTATTCGTTTGCGCCATCACAATGATGAATATTTGTTACGACGGGACAATACGACTGAGAAAATAACATTTTTTTGCATTTCCTACGAAAACGAGGCATTATGATGTCACACGGATTCTCCCCGGTGACAATATTGGCGCAACGCTTTAAACAGAAAACAAAAATGAGGAAACTTGGTCTTTTCGTGATCCAAAAGTTATACGAAAACATCCAACTAGTCTTATTTTATCTTTACCATGTGATTTAATAACGCACCCGTGTGTTGTTACTCCATGCACTGCACATTTTGACAGCGGAATGGTTAAGTCGATCACTTGCTCTCGCCATTTTTGTTACCGCGGAGGCACGCGAAACTCTGTGACGTCACTCTCTGCTTGGTTAACTTGCGAAAGCCCGGGTGCAGGGCTAAATTTAGAACGTTATTTTTAGCTTTCGAGTGTTATGAAGACGGATTTTTCCTTGTATATTCCCAAAGTTCTGCGCTTCATCGCCTCCATATATTTTTACGTATATCTCCCATAGCCATGTTTAGTGAAATGGTACTCATAGTCTTTAGAATAAACCTGGTAAGAAATTGACTTTTAGCTGCCTATATATCAACATGGAGCACGTGTGTTTGTTTGTCCCCAAAACTGAAGTCTCGCAGCCCGATCGCGAGAACTGTATAGCCCTATATACCGTCTCTACAACGGAACCTCCAGACACGCTGCTCCCAGCGTTGAGTCAATGGATCGGAAGTGGGGCAGCGGAGGGGTATGCGATCCGTTTTATCATCCTTAGGGGTCCCATGTCAACAACAATCATAAACCATACGTGACCCCGATTTTGTTCTTGTGCATGGGACCTAAGATTTGTTTACAAAAACCGAGTGGGTGAGGACAATTGCTTGCTTCAGGTGTAGCCAGAATTGAGTATAGGGGTCTGAGAAAATGGAAACCGGATACTGGTGAATGGAACGGCATACATGGCAAATATTTCCTCCACTGTTCCATTTGAGACATTCATTCACAGATAGAAGAGGGCGTCATATAATAATAGTACCGCGTCTTTACTTCTTGACTTTGGCAGATACGACATCGACGGCCTTGACCTTGAGCTTTCGCCTTGACCTTTAAGACTGACCTTGGTGCCAGGGCACGGTGGTGGCGTCGTTGAAGGGCGTCTTCACCCGGAGGTTCCAAACCGGATGTCCGGCGATCTCCGGACCAATCAGCTGCTCCACCATGTTCAGCATCCTCTCGTTGGACCAGAGCCTCATGAATGCCTGGCGAAGGGGGGGGGGGGGTATCCGCCATGAACAAAACTTGTTTTCCAACTGTGTTTTCACTAGGCCCATAATACTTTATCATATGGTCATACCCCCCTTATGTAATTTGTTCTTTCTTTTTTAAACATTATTTTTCACTATATATCTGAAGAGATTACCATTCTATAGCTCTGCATGTCTTTAAGACCACAAAGGAAGCCACTAGCCCGGTTCAGTGTGGCTTCGGTAAAATACGACTGTCAATATCCACGCAGATTTCCACCTCGCCATGCAATATTACAGGGAGTCTGTCAATATATGGAGCAATTATGACTACTAGTAACTACCCAGATAAGCGCAATATTCCCAACTGTGTTAATTGTATGCCAATCTAAAATGGAGTCTCGGCTAAGTGTGAATTTTACTATTGGTTTGACAAACATTGATGTTTTATGTTATTATGTTACACTTAGTGGAATAAACGAATCCCCCAACACTAGAATATGGCAAGGGATCACCACAAATGACGCGTATTGATGACAGCCAATCAGTGGCCATCGATTAATGATTCAAAATAAAATTCACCAATAAGAGGCCTTGGAGTAACTAATTACATGCATAGCGCGATCTATCCCTACTTGATCTGTGCCCGTCCCACAGACATAAAACAAGGACCAGGTCTTGTATACCAATAACAGACCTATATACTGGTCGATGGGTTACCTCGGGAAGTTTCCCCTGTTTGAAGAGCAGTACATTTGCTCCAGGGAAGACTTTCTCCAGCTCAGTGAGCCTTTGGAAGACACCGAATTCTCGGTACAATTCTGGAAAATGTAAAGTCTAGCGTGAAGTAAAAAACCGACTCATGCGTAAGTAATTTGAAAAATATCGGTCGTATTAAGAATATCGGTCATATTAAAAATATCGGTCATGTTAAAAATATCGGTTATTTAAAAAATATCGGGCATATTAAAAATATCGGTCATATTAAAAATATCGGTCATATTAAAAATATCGGTCATATTAAAAATATCGGTCATATTAAAAATATCGGTCATATTAAAAATATCGGTCAGTGCGTTAAGTTGTATTGACAAATGATTGGTTGGTTTAAGTAGGACACAGTAACGTCTTTTTATCAAATCGCAACATCCAGGGGTAGACAAAGCCAGAAAAGAACCATTTTTCTTTGCGAAGAAAGACATGCGATCGTTATCCTTCAAGAACATACACATTTCCACAGGTGGGGCTCGAACCACGCACCGGCCGCTCGGGCTGGCCTGGCACTGGCGGGGCTCGAACCACGCAACGGCCGCTTTCTTGGGCGAGCCTAGCCGGGCGCACTCCACAGTTACTGTAGCCGAACGCGCGTATTACTAGATCACAGGGTAACTGAAACCATTATCGACCACTGAAGACTCACTGTTGATTTTGCCTGCCTTGTAGAGTTTCTGCGCCAGGTCTTCCACGAGAGCTCCCACCGCCTCGCGACACGGACGCAGCTCCTCGGGCCGGAAGTAGTCCTTCACGATCAAGAAACCCTGGGCGGGTACAAAATAACATAGGAATTATTTAGGAATTGACACAACCAAACCAAAATAACTCAACTGTATGCACGTCTTCATCTTGTAATTACATGTAACTACATTCTAGCTTTCTATAGCTTTCTATAGCGAGAAACATATTGGCATATTGAGGGGAAACATTAGGAGTTATACATTAATATAAATATTCCTTTGCTATTAACAAAGTCAATAATGCGGTCTTCACCTCCGAACAATGCTACTTGTACGTTAAAACATAGGAAGGTTGACCATAATGATGATCCTAGACATTTGGGCTAGTGAACTACTAGGTCTAATTTGTCTACGGAACTAGACGATAATCTCCCTTAAGAACCTCGTGAGAGCGAACATTAATAGTAAAATGACAGAATTTGGCTCGCACACCGTTATAATGATCAGCTAGAAAACCTGGTCATGTTCAACATAATATAAGAAGGCTGATCATAATGGATAAATCGGACGGAAAACCGCAATTAAGAACTTCACTGAGATCGACAATAAAGCAACATTAATGTAATCAGTCTGATTTAATAACCCACCGATAAAATAAAGCGCTACGTGCAATGACTTTTTAAACAATATATGTTTAGATATTTTCCTGACATATTGTTCGTTTTGGTACTATAGTATTTCAGTAGTATTTTTATTTGGCGTCTGGTTATTTCTAACTCGGTCAGTAAGACTGACGACAGCTAAAACCGACAGGAATGTTCCACTGTGGTAACGTAGTACGCAAGCCAGCCGCCGTCACAAAGAAATACCAGACCGGCATAAAACTGCTTTACAATTACATATCTTTCTATTTTGTTAAAAAAAATTGGCAATGAGGATATCAAATGCAATTTCATATATGTTATAAGGTACAATCTAAGTCTTTCAGAAGTCTATTAAACCGCATTTTACCGCGATATGCAGCACAGTCCCGTTCCTCTCGATTTGCCACTAAATCCGCTCATACAGGGCCAGCTGGTAGAGTACGACTAGTATATATATATATCGCAAGTATATATCGCATTGCAACGCACCTCAGGCAATGGCATTCAGGGATATCTAAGTGATAAGAATAGATCATCAAGCTATAATATGTACCAATTTTAGACAATCTTCATATGCCATGTATGGCATAGCGGCGCTCCCCCACCACTGCAGCATTGTACATAGTGCCCCCCCCCCCACCCCCTCGGGTAGTTGCCATTTTATACGTCAGTTTCACATAAACTTGACTAGCATCCAAGTAGGCCTACGTGCCGAGTTTCACTGGTTTTGCGTGTGAGTACGATTCGTGTCTGACATAGCATAGGTCGACACACTGTCCATGTTCACCTGTGCAAATATCACCCGTCCAAATGTTATATCTAGGCCTACAGCGCTAGGCCTATATATACATGATCAATGTAAAACACATATTGTCATACCACTGATATTACTGATATTTAATTTATTATTCATTTTGTCATGTATTACAGACGGCATCACATTGCCACAATTACCCCTCTCACCTAAACTAAGTCACAAACATGGTAGACTCTGTGGCTTTAGATACCGGCAACAAACACATTAATGGTAAATTAGAGAAATAATAATGGTCGACATGGCCGTCCATAAGTGAATATAGCGTACGTACATCTCTATAGAAGGAGGTGAGTTGTTCCTCCGTCAGTTGCCCTGGTTTCTCCTCCGCCACCGGGGGCGGTATCTTGGTGAAGGGATCCGGGTGGGTCACGACTCCAGAAGCCTGGCTTTCCGATTCATTCTGACCTTCATCGACATCCATCGTGATAGATAAATCCAGAGGGACTTGCAGCTAAACTGTAGCCTATATGTCACGGACGTCTCCCAAACACAGCTTTAGTAGGCCCCTACGTACGTCCGCTATAGTCGATCTCCTTATACGGCTGGTGTGAATTGATGAGACAGTGCGTACTCTATAGTACGCTATCTGAACAGTTTAAATTTTTATCAGTAGGCCTAACGTCAGTTATCTCGTGATACACAGAGGGGGGCCATGCAGGCTTCTATCAGGTCAGTCGCCATATACGCCACAAGCTCGACACACAACTAACGTTAGTGGCACACTTGGAGATCATGTCGAGCAGCTGTCGTGACGAATGGGGTCCAGAGATCTAGGCCCGACATTGGATTGGATGTGGAGCGGCTAGCCGTGTCATATATTCCTCAGCCAGCAGGACTAGTGCACCTTTTAGACGTGTGGTAGAATAGTCGATATATATACATAGGCATGCATTGTAAGGCAGGCGCTGCAGGTATTATGTATTCGGTTGGCTTAGGACATTTTGAACGCAGGGGGGGCGTGGGCTTCCGGGTCCGGGATGGGGATGGCGGGGGGGGGGGGGGGGGGGGAGGCGGGCGGGGGTTATCTACGGTGCCCGGTTTAGGACATCGCGATATTATTTTTTACAAAAAAAATAAGTCGTTCCAAATTCTCTTGGAACATGAGTTATTTTTTTCAAAAAAAAATTTCCAAACTTGGACGCGGAACGAGTTATTTTTTTTTTCAAAAAAATAAACTCGTTACAAACTTCGACGCGGAACGAGTTATTTTTTTTCAAAAAAATAAACTCATTTAACATTTTGTCGCGGAACAAGTTTTTTTTTTTTTTTTTTTTAAGTCATTCCAAAGTATTTCAAGCTATGACCGGATCACTGTGTAGACACTCTCCCGTTGTTTTGGCGGCGGTCGGATTGACTTTAAAGGTAGCCATGATCGCACGTGGCTGATTTCGTAGCTGGTTAACCATATGCAGCAGTGTGACGTAATAATCGAGCCTTCCCCACGGAATGGGGAAGGAGAGGCACTACCTTACTGTGGTGGTTGGGGGTGTGCCGCCCATGACATATGGAGAGTGAGAGAAAAGTACGCGATTTGTGGTCAGGGAGAGACCATATTTTGGTGAACAAAATGGCATCCAAATTGGACAATTACAGTTATGCAACGTATATTGGGGATCGAGCTGATTGAGATCTCCGGGAAAGGGGATTACCGAAACATAGACCACTTCGCAAATTATTGTTCAGATTATTCCACTGTGAGGCGCTACTGCATGTGCAATGCATTCTGGGTATTATTTTGGTCTTAGTGGGATGTCAAGATGGCGTCATCGCATGACAATGTATTTTGTAGACACTTAAACATGCAATATTGTCATCTATGTAACGGAAAAGTTACGTAATCTAGATGTAAGTTAGACATACTCATTAATTTTATACATGCCTTGCCAATACCCTGGAAATATGGCATTTATCGCCATAGAAAAAAAAACAAAAATATTTCCCAGAACTCTTTGTGCCAGTAACTTTTTTTCCAAG
This sequence comes from Arenicola marina, assembly GCA_964019135.1. NCBI lineage: Eukaryota > Metazoa > Annelida > Polychaeta > Arenicolidae > Arenicola > Arenicola marina. Next base: position 19,770,866 of record OZ025264.1, read on the forward strand.
CTGGCGTATAATTGCGAAGTCGTGTATGTGAGGAAAATATGGAACATTTTTATTCATTGCAAATGGAAAGTTTCAGTCTCAGATGGCCACATTGAGAGAAAATATAGGTAACTGCACCGAGGAAAGAGAGAAACAGGCGAAAAAAGCGGTCATTAGGGCGGCAAAGTATACCTAACTATATGTAGTGGCCCCCTTCCCCCCACAGTCCCTTCCCATGCTCACCCCCGTTCAGCCCAGGAAAAACAAAACTCGGGACACAACTCCGGGTTTGGAACGACTTTTTTTTCGAAAAAAATACGTTCCGCGACAAAGTTAGGAACGATTTTTTTTTTTTGAAAAAGATTTGGAACTATTTTTTTTCCGAAAAGAATAAACTCGTTCCGCGACAAAGTTAGGAACGAGTTTATTTTTTTTAAAGAGATTTGGAACGACTTTTTTTTTTCTCGAAAAAAATAAACTCGTTCCGCGACAAAGTCAGGAACGAGTTTATTTTTTTTTTGAAAGATAAGTCGTGGTCCAAGAGAATTTGGAACGAGTTATTTTTTTTGTAAAAAATAATATCGCGATGTCATAAATCGGGCACTGTAGTTATCGATCCACAGCCATAGAAAAAACAGGCGTCTTGTTTCGTCATTTTTGGTTTCGCCAAACTAAGCTTAATTGTGTGTCAAGACATAGCACAGGTAAATACCAGTTTAAACGTATATATTGTGTTTTCATACGAATGCTGTATTGTGACCAAACAATCTGAATATGAGGATTGTTCACAAATGATTCATCTCATTGTTTCAGGAGGATTCTTGCACAAAAGTGGCATAAAATACCAAACCAGCCAGCTAAATGGCCGCACCGAGCGTTCTGATTGGCTCGTTAACTTTTGGGCAGTGGCTAAATACAGGAAAATGACGAACAAAAGTGGGCAATTTGCCGAAAGGGTTAGACAGAGAACAAAAACTTATATGATGAACTTGACTAGCTTAAAAATTACTTTATATGTACAATTTGTGACAAAGTATTCGTATATATATTTATTTATGCACAATTTATGTAAGCCTTATTAAAATAAATAATTCAGTAATTTTTTTTTTTTTTTTTTTAATTACAGTATTGTGAGAAGACCAAATGAATATTTTCTGTTTGAGCAGGTGTTGGAGAAGCCGGAGCATTCGACATGTGAACAGCGCTGAATAATAGCTGGATTATCGTCCTTTCATCTCATGAAACGCATTCATCACACTGCCCAATGCCGAGGCTCGCCCTGTTCGCTTCCGGACGGCATCGGAAATTAGCATGTACCTAAATGAAATGATCAGTTTCGCTGATGCGTGGGCTTTGTAGCGATACATCAAGGTTAGGATGGGGTATTCATATCGTAACCTATCACGATCGTTGGCGGGTGTGTGCGGCCGATCGTGCGAGGCATGCACCCCATGTATGGCATGATGTTATTGCATGTTATGCTGTTTTCTCATTTGTCGCGATTATATTTTCTTCTCGCTTAGCATGCAACCGTTATCCTCTGCATGCCAAACGAGCACCAAATGGACATGTTAAAATACACAAGTATATTAATGTATAAAATATTGATTATGGGATGACATAAACTAAATTGCAAACACGAATAATTTATTATATAAAATAAATGTTACATTGCATTACAATTCATATGGCGTAATCAAATCACAGGAGGTGATATAAAAATGCATGATTAAAAATAAATTTATCACAGAAAAGCTATACACAAAATACAACAGCAGTGCGTGAAAATCACCGGTAAATCCCACGAACATTATCGCACGTAAAGTAAGCACGAAAATCGTAAAAAAGATATTATTTTGCCGTGATTGCACACATTTAATGAGCAGAATCATACACGAATATCGTCTGAATTACCTCAGTTACCTCTAGCAAATGACAATCTGAAAGCAGCGTGTCAGCTGTGCTTGGAATATGCATAAGATAAAACGCGTTGAAAATGATATGGGGTGTGTTTGACATCTACTCTACAATGGTCTGCTTAATGGATGCGGTGGATGGCATATACATACCCAAGGCGTCGTTTTCTAGAGGTACCGGTGTGCACTCACTCGTTGTACGTTCAATTTACATATAAATATGAATATACATATAACGAACACGTACTGTTTAATTAACGTTTGATCACGTGACTTTGAACACTATACGAATCAACCCTTACCTTCAAAAAGCCGTGTTTAGTATAGAGATTTGCCCTCCCATCTTGATAACATCATGTGTTGAAACCAATGTGACCTCCGACGTCAACATGACTTCCGAGACCACAATGACCTCTGACGTCACCATGACTTCCGAGACCACAATGACCTCTGACGTCACCATGACTTCCGAGACCCCAATGACCTCTCACATCACTACGACTGCCGAGACCACAATGACCTGTGACGTCACCATGACTTCCGAGACGACAATGACCTTTGACGTCACCATGACCGCTGATGTCACTATACGATCGCCGACGTTATTAAGATGTCTTAATGTCATTATGACATCCTTCGCTACTATGGCCTCTGACGTCACTATAAACTTTGACGACACCGTAACATCTGACGTCATTATGGCCTCTAACGTCACTATAAACTTTGTCGACACCGTAACATCTGACGACAGAGTATGACCCCTGACGTCACAATGGCCTCTAACGTTACTATGACCCCTGACGTCACTAGCACCTCTGATGTCACTATGACCTCTGACGTCACCATGATTTCTGACGTCACTATGACCTCTGAAGTCATCATGACCCCTTACATGACAGTAGTACGCCTGACGTCTCTTTGACCTATGACGTCACAGTGCCCTCTGACCTCACCAGGACCTCTGACGTCACAATCTGGTTATTGACGTCACCATGACTTAACATGACTTCCACTACATATATGATCGCTGACGAAACTATGACCTCTTACGTCACAGTATGACCTCTGACGTCAACATGACATGACGCCACTCTATAACCGCTGACGTCACCACGGCATCATCCCTGATATGTCACTGTTCTTCGCCTTTCTCAGGCTTAGGGTCTGCAGAGTTCTTCGTCGTCAGGGGCCGGAGTTTGTTGCCAGTCGGTGCATACGCACGGCGCACCTGCCCCGCAGTCGTCGCCCCGCGAGGTCTCGACTTCCTCCCAGACGAGATCCCGAGACTCACTAACTTCTTTGCCGGAGGAGGGACTCTCGGCAACACGGATCTCGAGTCCGCCGGATGCTCTTTAATGTTGGCTTCACAAATGCTTAATGTGCTTTCCACTGATTCCAGCATGCTAGTCCCCGGGAATTTTTTCTTCGCTATCATGAAAAATGCCTCCACGAAGCCTTGAAAGCAGAGGCCTGCAAGAATAAAAAGGGTAAATGATAATACTCAGGGAGGCGGACGATAAGGTGTGTGTATAGCTGACGTCTGAGGGGCGGACGACGGATGGGAAGTAATTTAACACACCGGCTATCAGCAGATTGTCTCATATTTAGGGGTGGATTTGGACCAAGAATGCATTATGCTCCATAATATTATAATATCCGGTGCCAAATGACAACATTGAAGAAATAAAATATTAAAAAAAACAATAAAAAAAAAAATTCTGACCCCTCGGGGGTGCGGGGCTGGGGGAGGGCCGGTGGGGGGGGGGGCGGGATCCACTTACCGGCAGTCCTCTCCGGACTAACGTACTCCCAGCGGCGCTGGAGATCGATAAACATGATGTCCATCACGGCATTGCTCGTACCACTGGCGCCCCCTGTCAGCCGGCATTTCCTGAAACAAACCCAAACTAAAAGGTAACTGGGGTAGGATCCCAGTACGTGCTTTCCCACCGCTTTTCCTGGCAAAAGTGGGGCCGGCCCGGTAGCTCAGTGGGTTAGAGTGCTCGCCTTAAGTGCTCTGCCCACCTGAGAGCATAACGACATGTGGATCGGTGGTTCGAGCCCCGCTGTCGTCAGGTCTATGTGATCGCAGGAAAAAGATCCCAAAAAGAGCAGGCAGAGAACCAGTGCACTGTGAGGTGGGTCAGTGGGTGTGTGGAAGGGAAGGTTGAAGTGGATATGGGAGGGAGGGGCCGGGAGAATGCGCGGGTGGGTGGTCGCAGGATAAAGATCCCATGTCCTTCTTTGCAAATAGTTGGGGGTTACCCCCCCGGAACATGGCGCCACTCTCCCTTCCTTCTCCCATTGACGCCATATGACCAAAAGTGGCTAAAGCGTTCCGAATATACAACCAACCAAGCAACCAATTACGAGCAATCAACAGCTTGCTGATAGTTTTGGCATCTAAAAATAAACAGTTCAGAACATACTCAAACGTAAAGCCGATTAAATTATAGCCCACGGGACTAATGAAGGACTGAGTCGCAAGCGCATTCGGACCCGTGTTAGAATGTGTCATATGGACTCAGTTTGTTGATATTCTGTAACCCGACCACCTCCCTAAGTTGATTGCCGAGCGGCAGTCCCGTCGTCGGTCGAGTTAGAGAGGTTTCACTGTATAACGTTTTACATGTACATTTATTGCAGCCCGGAACCATCACAGCGGATGTGAACTTCCGGGGTTTGAGTGTCCCCGGCTCGCTGCGGGTAACGAGGGTGTCATTATAGTATTGTGTTTTTACTGATAACGGACTTTGGTTTGCTTTATTGATACAAGCCATTCATTCTCAAATAAACATCGTGTACCATATGTTTTCTATTACACACACCCACACAGTATGTCTGAACCACCCTGGGATGAACTCCTACCCATTAGCTGACCCAGTAGTGGAGAGCGAAGCCATAGCCCCATACCCCCTCCCCATTAGTTGATCAAGTAGTGGAGACCAAAGCCTCAGCCCCTTCCCCCTCAGGTGAACCAGCGGAGAGCGAAGCCTCAGCCCCCCCACCCCCCCTCCCCTTCCCCTCAGCTGACCCAATAGTGCAGGGCGAACTCCGCTCCCTCATCATCAGTGCGCTTGGAGCCGGAAGTCCATCGGTCGTGTTAAGGGGCGCCAGAAGCATTATGGACCAGGTATCCCAACGTGAACAGGGAGCTTCCCCAGCTCAGTGGGTAAGCTGCAGGCTGAGTTACGGATCAACAGGCGAACGTACCATACTATGGGGGGATACCCCCTGTGAATCGCGAGAATTAGGGGGAGTAATGTCAAATCTCGAGTGGAGGAGCGCTCAAGGCTGGGCGCGAAAAAACACCTAAGGGGATATCGCAAATATCGAGGAATTCACAGACTGCTATAACGGATCGCGGTAAATAGGAAAAGGATCTCCCCGTTGAACCAGGAATTGAAAGAATAACGTCAGACAATTCCCATTGTCGCGATAGGATCTACAGAGGTTAAAACGACATAGGGAAAGCAACCAATCAGCATACCTGGTGAAGGTCCGGAAGCCCGTGGCGCCCATGCGCAGTACCCCTCGACATCCCAAACACCCCAGGAAGATGTCGGCGGCTCGCTCCAGAACGCGCAGTCGCTCGTAGCGGGCGCGGTACGAGCGCGGGTACAGCTGCTCCAGACTGCCGTAACCACGGTGACCGGGCAGCCCCAGGGTCTCATACTGCTCCTCGCCCTCCTGCTCCTCCACCCCCCCATCCGGCCCCTGCTCCTCCTCGTCACCGCTCCCGGTGGCGGCACGCCGGACCGTGGGCCGGGTCTGCTGGCTGTCCACCGAGGCACTGCGTCTACAATACAACCAGATATTAGTACACATTTTAAATCGATTAGTTATTGTGGTTCCAAATACTACCGCCAGGGGCGTTAGAGCCCACGACGTGCTTAACTTCCGCCATGACAAAGGCGGTTGGAGCGGTATTCATAAAACATCCCATGCAAAGTAAAATATGTTTCAATTTACGACGTTATGTAAGGTACAATTAACCGTACTAATTCGTGCTAACCTACTTTAGCATGGTCTTGAGTCTAGGCGTTGCCCTACTTTAGCATGGTCTTGAGTCTAGGCGTTGACCTACTTTAGTATGGTCTTAAGTCTAGGCGTGGACCTACTTTAGCATGGTCTTGAGTCTAGGCGTTGACCTACTTTAGCATGGTCTTGAGTCTCGGCGTTGACCTACTTTAGCATGGTCTTGAGTCTAGGCGTTGACCTACTTTAGCAGGGTCTTGTGCCTAGGCGCCACCAGGATTAAGGTGTCCATCACTAGGGGTCGCTTGATCTCCTCATCCACAGGACTGTGGACGTACTCGGATATCCCGGGCGACAGTTCGTGTTCGAAGTCAATGCGCAGACTGGGGTTCGCATTGACTTCCAATAAAATCGGTTTCCCGTTGCTTTTTAACAGTATGTCAAATCCAATGATCTAAAAATGGAACGATATAACATAATGTTGGGCCATGATAAATGACAGGTTTAAATTGCCATCCGCAATGATTATCATGGAAGCAACATGCCCCAGATTAGGTGCCCGAGGTCGGATTCAAAGCCAGGGCTTATTGACCTAGCCCAGTCCAGGTTTTATTTATTTTTCTACATGTACATGTAACTTTCCTAAATGAACATATTGTTTTCTTTAATGTACATGTACTACAATAAATGATCATGAAAAAATTGATATAATTGCGACATTTAGTATGGTTGGCCCTGGCCATGCAAGACCACTACACCAGGGAGCTTCCTCATACACATAGATACCCTACCCTTTCATGGGGTACCTACTTGGAATGCCTGAGGCCCTGCTTTCCCCAGCGCTATAGTCGCCCGATGTTCGACCTTGAGCTCGGGCAAAATGGCGATAATCGTCTTGACGATCAGTCGGTCCATCTGGGCGATAATAGCTCCGGTATCGTACCCCTTCCGCTCCAGTTTCTTGAGCACGCTGGTCATTGTCCGCTTGGAGCCATCATCCTGCCGCTCGGTGTGCAGGTACCCCGCGCTCCGCTTGTTCACCGAGTAGTTCGTCAAGTGCATGAACGCCTCGTGGATGTTTTTATTGGTGGGCTGCTGGTAAGGCACGGTGCAGAAGCGCGCCAGACCCTCCCGACAGACATACACCTCCAGCGGATCCAGACTGGTCACGATGACGTAGACCCGGAAGTCGAACTTGAGCCCTTCCAGCAGGAGTGGGTCGGCGATGTACTGCTGGACGATGTGATTGCGGTTGTTATTTATATAATCCCGGGGGTCCTGTATGAGGTAAATGCCCTCCCCCTGGGAGCCCTCGTCTGGCTTGACAATGAACATCGATTTTGTGTGCTGCTTTTCTTGCATCTGGCGACAAGCGTCGCAAAAGTCTGCGTATTGCTGAGGCAGAAACCATGACAACGGGTGGAATGTGTAATCCTCTGGGTACATTTGTTGCATTGTATCCAGCAGTCGACACAAGTTGACCTTGCGCAACACCTCGATCATTCCTGAAATAAAGATATATTTCAGTGTAGTGCGGTAACAGAAGTTCTTGTTTAACCTACCCATACAGCAACATTTTGTGAGCTACTTTTTTTGGTTAACCTGCTGAATCTTGTGTGGAAATTAAAGTGTAGCGGTTTTGTGTATCACTGCTGTCTTGGGCCTCTTTAAATATGATAATGTATCTACGTGGCATATATAGAATTAACATTGCCACAGTCAGATAATGTATCTAAGACATTTCTCCAAAGCATATTGGTGTCTTTAGCAGTTTTGCATAGCACCCATTCTGTAACTGAAATCTACTGAGCTATAACTCTTTTTAAGTTACAACAGCTTAAAAGTTACAGTGTTAAAATATTCACTAAGAACTAAGCTGTATCATGATAAGCTAAAGGAAGTAAAGTTATAACGTATACGCTATAAATGTCAATATTAGTAACAGATTACCTGGAAACTTGTTGACTTTCCCAGTAGATATATCAGCGGCATCATTAAATTGAACACCATTCCAGTAGATATCACAGTGACCGCCATCTCGCTTGCCCAATGGATACTGCAAAGATAATATAAAAATAACTTTATTGACATTTGGTACATTATGTACCAAAGAAATATATTATAATGATTACACTCAAGTAAATTAATTAATTTATCAAGCCTCCCTGGACGCCGTCCCCGTGGCCGCCGTCCCCGTGGCCGCCGTCCTAACGGCCGCCGTCCCCGTGGCCGCCGTCCCCGTGGCCGCCGTCCCCATGGCCGGCCCGTCTGCCTGGCCGCCGTCCCCCTGGCCGCCGTCCCCCTGGCCGCCGTCCTCCTGGCCGCCGTCCCCCTGGCCGCCGTTCCCCTGGACGCCGTCCCCCTGGCCGCCGTCCCCCTGGCCGCCGTCCCCCTGGCCGCCGTTTCCTGGCCGCCGTCCCCCTGGCCGCCATCCCCCTGGCCGCCGTCCCCCTGCCCGACGTCCCCCTGGCCGCAGTCCCCGTAGCCGCCGTCCCCCTGGCCGCCGTTCTCCTGGCCGCAGTCCCCGTGGCCGCCGTCCCTCTGACCGCCGTCCCCCTAGCCGCCGTCCTCCGGGCGGCCGACCCCTTGGCCGCCGTCCCCCTGGCCGCCGCCCCCCTGGCCGCCGTCCTCCGGGCGGCCGTCGCCCTGGCCGCCGTCCCCCTGGCCGCCGTTCCCCAGGCCGCCGTCCTCCGGGCGGCCGATCCCTTGGCCGCCGTCCCCCTGGCCGCAGCCCACCTGGCCGCCGTCCCCCTGGCCGCCGTCCCCCTGGTCGACGTCCCCCTGGCCGACGTCCCCCTGGCCGCCGTCCCCCTGGTCGACGTCCCCCTGGCCGACGTCCCCCTGGCCGCCGTCCCCCTGACCGCTGGCCAACGCTGGCTTGGCCGCCGTCCCCCTGGCCGCCACCCCCCTGGTCGCCGTCCCCCTTGCCGCCGTCCGTTTGGCCGCCTTCTCCCTGGCAGCCGTCCCCCTGGCCGCCCCAGTCCCCTTAGCCGCCGTCCCCGTCCCCCTGGCCACAGTTTTCCTGGCCGCCGTCCCCCTGGCCGTCGCCCTGGCCGTCGCCCTGGCCGTCGCCCTGGCCGTCGCTCTGGCCGCCGTCGCCCTGGCAGCCATCCCCCTGGCCGCCACCCCCCTGGCCGCCGTCCCCCTGGCCGCCGTCCCCCTGGCCGCCGTCCCCCTGGTCGCCGTCCCCCTGGTCGCCGACCCCCTGGTCGCCGTCCCCCTGGCAGCCGTTCCCCTGGCCGCCATCCCCCTGGCCGCCGTCCCCCTGGCCGCCGTCCCCCTGGTCGCCGTCTCCCCCGACGCCGTCCCCCTGGTCGCCGTCCCCCTGGCCGCCGTCCCCCTGGCCGCCGTTCCCCTGGCCGTCGTCGCTCTGGCCGCCGTCCCCCTGGTCACCGTTCCCCTGGCCGCCACCCCCCTGGCCGCCGTCCCCCTGGCCGCCGTCCCCCTGGCCGCCGTCCCCCTGGTCGCCGTCCCCCTGGTCGCCGACCCCCTGGTCGCCGTCCCCCTGGCAGCCGTTCCCCTGGCCGCCATCCCCCTGGCCGCCGTCCCCCTGGCCGCCGTCCCCCTGGTCGCCGTCTCCCCCGACGCCGTCCCCCTGGTCGCCGTCCCCCTGGCCGCCGTCCCCCTGGTCGCCGTCCCCCTGGCCGCCGTCCCCCTGGCCGCCGTTCCCCTGGCCGTCGTCGCTCTGGCCGCCGTCCCCCTGGTCACCGTTCCCCTGGCCGCCGTCCCCCTGGTCGCCGTCCCCCTGGTCGCCGTTCCCCTGGCCGCCGTCTCCCTGGTCGCCGTCTCCCTGGTCGCCGTTCCCCTGGCCGCCGTCTCCCTGGTCGCTGTTCCCCTGGCCGCCGTCCCCCTGGTCGCCGTCCCCCTGGTCGCCGTTCCCCTGGCCGCCGTCCCCCTGGTCGCCGTCCCCCTGGTCGTCGTCTCCCTCGACGCCGTCCCCCTGGCCGCCGTCCCCCTGGTCGCCGTTCCCCTGGCCGCCGTTCCCCTGGACGCCGTCCCCCTGGTCGCCGTCCCCCTGGTCGCCGTTCCCCTGGCCGCCGTCCCCCTGGTCGCCGTCTCCCTCGACGCCGTCCCCCTGGTCGCCTTCCCCCTGGCCGCCGTCCCCCTGGTCTCCGTCTCCCTGATAAGCCGCTTCATTTTTAACACCCCGCCGCGGTCAGCCGCTCTATCCACATTTAATGTATCTTAATTAACACTCCATCCCCCAAAATCATTGCCACCAAGCCCCTTACACCAAACCCCGGCTCCCACCTTAATGTTATCTTAATTAACACTCCATCCCCCAAAATCATTGCCACCAAGCCCCTTACACCAAACCCCGGCTCCCGCCTCACCCGCCACCCCTCCCACCCCTGTCAGATACTTACCTCTCGCCATCCCAGATCCTGTAAACACAACCTGACGACATCAACATTAGACTTGGCCTTCGATGTATCTACAGAGACTACGGGCTTGCCATGGGTTCTGGGCAGGGGGACCATCTCTACGCGAAACCTGCGGCGCTGGGCTCGTGCCCGCAAGGTGCGCCTCTCCTCCCTCCACAACGCATAGCGATAGTCAGTCTTCTTGAACGGGCAAACTGCGCCCTGCGCCTGCATTTCGACCGATCTCTATGGACATTGGTACGTGTTCCTAAATATACATCTTGCCAGCTGTCACGAGAGGAGACAGTATGCCTCTTCGGTGTAAGTCTTTTTACTCGTATTTTATTCGTGTTTATCCAATCAGTGAATGGACCGTCCTTGATTGTTTACAATCTCGACAAGGCAACATGTCTGCTAATAACCGAAATCTGCCGAAGTTCACCGAACTGTGGATTTGTGTGATATCTCTCGCCTCGGCCCTCGGTCGACCCGAAAAGTCGACCCGAAAAGTTTAGTAGGCCTACCCGCCACGGTTCGGATTCGAACCACCGACCTCTCGCATTTAAGGACGTTCGGAGCGAAACGTGAAACGCGATGTGCCAAAGGATGATCAGTAATCCCGTTCGCGCAGGTAGTTTTTGGACGGTATATTTATCTGTTTATGTCGCACCGGACAGGTACCGAGATACTACACTTGCACGATAAATCTAAAGCAAGCTTGTATTAATTTTTTCAAACAAGAACGGAAATATCACTCTGTTCCAGCGGTTTCATTATATTTCACAAACCTAGCCTTTGCAATTGCTAATATGAAAGTGAAAGGGGGGGGGGGGAGGCATGGTGGGGGAAGGTCGTGTTCCCAAGTCACGAAGAATACATGTCTTTATTTCCAGATCACGATGAATTGAAAAGAGAAGTCCCCGTATGCAATAGAAGAGGCGGATACATGATATAAATTGGCCATTTCCCAATTCCCGGTTATTTAATATTAGAATTCCCAGTTCCCGATTAATGAAAAGCCTCGATCACGGAGGTCGGCTAACATCTCATTCCCAGTTCACGAAGAATTATTTTCCTCGTTCCCAGTTCACGGTGAAATGAAAAGCCCATTCCCAAGGAACGGAAATACCCCTTGCACCCCCCCCCCCCCCCCTCTAACATGGAATAGCGATCTGTTAGCCGCGGGAGTTCAAGTAAATAGACCTACATCTTCCAGCTTCAGGTCGCTCTTTTCTTACACCGCAATACCCCTTGACGACAATAGTATAATCAAAGACAATGCACCATATCTGTTTAGACCAATGACAATAGATTTCCTTCCACAAAGTGTCCAAATTATATCCTATTATATTAATCTCACCCCGGTAGGATTTTAGTGCCGACAGACACTGACGTGGGTTTCTCCTGGTTGCTAAAAGTCCATGAAGAAGTTCATCTTGAATTCTATAAATTGGCCTACATTGTTCGGACGTCACACTAACCCGTGAGAACACGATTCAACTAGATAGATAGATAGATAGATAGATAGATACATAGATAGATAGATAGATAGACAGATAGATAGATAGATAGATAGATAGATAGATAGATAAATAGATAGTTTATTGGTAACTTCAGGCACCATGCAGGCCCCTCGTACAAATACAGAACACAAAAATAACATGCAACCGACTAGAAAAAACTTAATTAATTAGAGAGAATTAGGCTAAACCTTTTTCATACATAGGGAATGCTTTTTGTATAAACCTTGCTAAGGAGTTTAAACATGTTTTTTCCTCGGAAGTCATAATACATAAAAAAAACTCCTAATATCATATGTCGTTAAATATCTTGTAGGAAAATAATTATTGCGGAGATTGTCATACAATGGGCATTTCATTAAAGTATGGAACTCGTCAAGAGAAGAAATAGTTTCATGTTGTAGGCAATATTTACAGATAGAGTTTTTCTCCCCTGCAGTACGAACTTGTCCATAGCACCCTACATCTGAATCTGGCTAAGATCTGCCGTAGTCTAAAATCCTCGAGAAGACACAAGTATGGTTCGCGTATGAACAACTTCTTATATTCTTTACAATTCATCAGGTCTGTCTTACTCTGCCAGTTCTGGTAAGCGCAGTCAATTACCCTTTTGGAAAATTGTTCAATAAAGGCCTCAGGATCTCCAAGTTGTTGCTGAAACCAGGCATAGCCGAATCCATAAGAGAAAAGTAAGCGCTTGAGTTCAGAAACCCAGGTCATACGACCAGCCTCTGACAGCCTAAATAACATATTGTACGTACATTTCGTAAGTCTGGTTTCAGGCATTCTTAACAATTTCACCCAGTATTTAACACAACTAATTGTACACCTTACCCTTAAAGGTAACCTACCGCACTCACCATAAACCGCTGAATTTGGTGTACTCCATGGTACGCCCAAGACATATTTACAAAATTTCGTGTGCACACGTTCTATACAATCTTTGACATCATAACCCGAAACTCTTGACCGTATGTAGGAATGGGTACTATCAGTTTGTCAAAGAGGTCAAAATATGTCTCTACCTCCAAACCATCACAGTTTTTTGAAATTTTTTTAATAACTGTCACTGCTTTACCCGCTTGGGAGGCGAGAGTCTTTTGAGCCACAGACCACATCAAAAATTTAGAAGAAAATATGATACCTAAATATTTATAGTAAGACACAACCTGTAGAGGCTTTCCCTTGTAGTACCATTTTTCATTGCTTCTCAAGGGTCCACCATTTCTAAATACAATAATCTTACTTTTATCCACATTGATTTGCAATCCCCATTTGCTACTAAATTCTTCTAAAACATTTAATAGCTTCTGTAAACGACCCACTGTGTCCGTTCCATTAACAATATCATCTGCAAACATTAACTGAATTACATTAGGGAAGACCTCATTCACATGCACACCCTCACAGCCAGCTTTCTTACATGTATATGCGAGTTCATTTAAATACATATTAAAGAGGAAGGGACTCAATATACACCCTTGCCGAGTACCAATATAACCAATAACGATTCAACTACATGTACTGGTTTACCTAGTAATGGATTAAAGGCAATTGACCGGTTCAAAATGCGATAGCAAAATGCGATAACTAATTAGTTTATTGCTAACAACACAATTAATGTGTAGACACAGTAGACGTCTCATACTGAGACGCCAAATGAAACATTTTATAGGCTGCGTTGGGCCGTACCTCCCTGGATATTTTACTCCGCTTACCTCATCGTTCTTCTGATCGACGCGAGTTTTGCGCTCATCTGCTTTTTGCGTTCATCTGATTTTTACGTTTATCTGATTTTTGCGTTCATATGATTTTGACATTAATCTGCGTTTAGCGTTCATATGCTTTTTGGAGCTCTCATCCCTTTAAAATTTGACATCCGCCCGAGTTATGCAGTAAAAGGATCGTCAGCCTTGGAGAGATGCCGTCGAAATTTAGCGTTCTCTATTGCAGAACATCAATTGTGGGTTCAAAGCCACCAGTGTCTGGGGCTGCTTCATCCTTTTCATCTCCCGGTCCCAGGAGTTCGTTGACCCGGTTTTCCCACGTGTGCACTAACTGACAAAAGCGGCCTGGAACTCCCAGCCAGGCGTCCTTCCTGGCACAGCCTTATGTACTTTTCGGTGTTTCGAATGTGCGCTGGTACGGTACCTTCCGAAAAAGTATGAAAGAAGAATAATGCATCATCAAAGAGATGCTCATGGCGCTCCTGATTCTGAGGTAAGTCGGTAACTACATTGAGACTTCAGGCTTTGTATCTTATATTCCGTTTCTGGTGTTTCAATGAAATGTTATCCCGCAATATTCAGTTTGTTTCGGTTATTTACTTCTATTATCGCCCTCTTCATACCGGAGTGACCATAACTGTCAGACACTGATAATAGTTGAAATATTTAGCATGGCACTGACACTGTACGACAAAGGACAGAAAACGGGGGACGCAGGAGATGTGATTGGATGTTGCATTAAATATGGAGTGACCAAGTTTGGCTGTTCCAGAATTATGCCTGCGTTAGGTTTAGCTGTTTAGACTGCAGGACGATTTGACCGCCAGTGGGGTTAGGGGGTGAATCTTGTGTTGGGTATGATATGGCCTTTTATTATGGGGGTTTGGTGGTCTGTATTTGAGGGGGCAGACACATGCCTAGGTGAAGTAGAATTGAGATAGCTGGCTGTTATCTTTAATCAACTAAAACATGGTGGCTGGGGCAAGCAGCGGGAGAGGGCGTCACTGAGCAGCGACGTCAGCCACATCAGCTGAGCGACATCAGCTCCAGCAGCAGGAATACAGGGTTGGGCATCCCTGGGTCCAATGCGCAGGCAGCCTGCCTGGAGTAGCGAGAGAGAGTCCCATTCTATCACCACATATGAAGTATACACCCCCTTCCCTTCTACACTTCTACAGTAAAATCATCCAGTGGTCAAAACAGATAGCGGTCAAAGTGGGCCTACACCACAGTGTATAGACTGTTTGGCCCAGACAATTTGACCGACTTATATATAGGCTGTAATGCAGCAGTGCCATTGGTTATGGTATGTAAGAAAATAATATGTTTAAATTGATGCTGTTTGAACAGTTATCGCCAGAACTCAATTACATTGCATCGTTATATTTCTTATATTTAAAGTGTGGATGATCCTGAACATTCCACCTCAGTTCCACCTGGTTGATTAAATATGTATGCTAAGAAACTATTACTTGAAAGGCCCTTTAACCATGTTAACAATGTCAAGTGCCATCTATGGTTATCAGTATTATTTTATATTTTGTGGGTGGGTGGAAGTGTATGATAGTATCTGCATAATTTGAGGTATGATCATATTTTATGTAATAGAATAGCTGAACAAATACAAATTGTTTACATAATACAAATTCAATTCTATAAACTGTCTTTTTACAGCTGTATACATGTTAGAAGCTGCCACCTGCCTCAAAACTACATATCTCTAAAAATAGATCTACAACCATTTCTGGAAAATTATATGTTATATACAAAGCTGCGCCAAAGATAGTAGTACACCAAGTGATGTACTAATATACCACCAATATAACCAATATTATAGTGTACCAATATAAGATATTAGTACACCAAGTGGTGTACTAATATCTTTGGTGAGACTGAAGACCTCACCCTATATTCACCCTCCTTCCCTGTTACCCCTCCACTACCATACCCCACCATGCTCTTCCTACCTCCCATACCCTATCATGATTTTATCGCAGGTATGCCCTGCCATGTAATCATTATATTTTATTGAGCATCAGAGGACTGCCTAATAATGCCCAACCAAATGATTTGTTTGCCTAAATTCCTTATACAAGAAGCATCTATAAGCAGTTTATGTATAATAATACCTGATTATCTGGAATCTTTGCAGTTTACTACCTGATAGGCCTGATCTTCATTAAGAGAAAATTTGTATTATGTTGCATATTCATTTCTATAGGAATTGCTTGGTCAACTCAGAACATTCATCAGAGGATCAACCTTTGAATCAAAGGTTCGAAGGGAGGACCTGATCCACTCTGCTTTGTTCTTGTTGGAATACCTGCCTTCAGCCAGGCAAGGTGTCTTGGAATATCTCTGTACCATCTTTGATGATGCAGTCAGCATTCATATCATGCGACTCGATCATGCACCAAATTCAGATGGTAAATTAAAAACAACATTGTTTATTTTATAGCTACCAGTATTTTATATAATACACATTGGTTCATTGTAAGAACTACAGTAGGTAGTTATATTTGTATTTACTTGTACAGCTACATTTACATTCATATGGACTAGTCTTGGCTTTCTATGCAAATATATTAATTTCCAATTAATTGTTCAAATGTTGTAAAATCTATTGTTTGTGTCACAGGATTAATTTTTCTTTGAAAAAGCAATCAGCATCAGGGATGCTTCAAAATAAGATTGGACAATTTGTTCCTTGTTTCAGAGTCTAAGAGCAAAGCAAGTTCTGAGCTTGAGTTGCTTATCCAAGAGGTTGAAGCAGTTCTGCTCAAGTTTGTTAATAATAACCCAAATGCGTGGGCGCCAGTTATATCAGCAGTAAGTTTGTTTCATGCTTATGCATTAAAATTTACGCTTAATGCATAAAAGTGTCACTTTCCTGTCATTGCATACCATACAAAGTTAACAATTTGTATTACATTTTCAAGTTAAATGGTGATAGCTTTTTTGGCCTTCGACCTGTAAAGAAAGTCCCCTAATCTTATCACAAGATTTCCATCATTTCAAAAGCTCATAAGGCACACCAGAATATAGTTTTGCAAAATTTAGTTTTCCTCCCGTCTTCTGTAGCCGGGGCGGTGTAAACAATCAAGACTTATATTGTGCAAAGTATGGTAATTAGTGTTTCTGTTTGAGATCGGGACATAAATCACACATTTGGGACATTTTGTTTCCCTTCCATCATCACTCGCGGTGGGGTAAAAACAACCACAAACCTATCGTATTACGGAAAATACGGTACTCCATATGTCTTGGGGGACCGACGGATGAGCATTGTGTGTATGTTACAGTGGTGCATAGAGCTGCTGGGTCAGATGAGCAGTAAGTATGCTGGTCGGCGTGGAGTGCCCCCTTCCAGCAGTCTCAATGAGCTGCTCCAGATGTGGATGTCCTGTCTGCCGGCCAAGATCCTCATCGGCGTCGCCTCGCAATGCTTCGCCTCCCTGTGAGACTCGGTTCATATTAATAATGCAGAGTAATGATTGCAAAATGGATAGTAATGACGAATAAGTGCTGGGTTCGATTGCGTGAACTTTCAGTGCTTTATGGAGATTATTGCTACTATTATATACTAAATAAACTAAGATATATCGTACGGTGGCCACTAATTGTTCAAACATACAAACAAATGAATTTACAAAGCGCACTAAGCAGTATATTGACAGACTTCTGTCAGTAATAAACTAAAATATCATTTACGGTAGTCAATATTTCGATATATACTTCGATATATATATGTTCGATATGTAGATAGGGACCGTATATTCTCAATCATACATAATTGTTTCCAATCAGGCCTTTGTGAGTGTTTGTGGCGTCATGTGTGTTTGTTTGTTTACAGGGTGGGCAGTGCCCCCGACGTCAGTGTGGACGCTCTGCTGGAAGCCTCCGTGAAACACTCCCCACACTTCGACTGGGTCGTCGCCCACATCGGGTCTGCTATTATATACCCTTACTTTTTATTAATGATCTATTCCTTTGAAAAATTAACATTTAACTGGTAGTAATAGCACCGAATATGCATGTGTATGCTAACAGCTATTCAAACAGTTGTTTTCCGCCCAAATCATGTATAGATATGGCCTGATTAATGCAAGAATTATATATTCTTATCACTTAATTATCTCTGAAATTCATGGCCTGGAGCCTGCTAAACATCCCTAAAATGGTGTGATAAACCAGGGAACTACACCCAAATCTGTAACGGGCGTAGTTTCCAACGTTTCTTCAGCTGAAACTGTGTAGATTTCGGTCCTTAACTGGTAGATATTTGCTTAATCGTTAACGAGAACTACTACATGACAAACTGGTCGCAACGGAACAAATTGTAGATAATTAGACTTAAACATACAGAAAAGGTAATTATAACGATTTTCTGTCGCTTCTATTCAGATCCTGCTTTCCGCAGACTATTATCAATAGAGTCCTGATGTGCGGTCTGAGGGACTTCTTTCAGTGCGGAAGTGCACAGAACGACTCCGGCATGGAGACAGACGACAAAGTGCCCAAGATGGCGTCCGTCGTGGGCATTCTGGGTCATCTGGCGTCTCGCCATGCGCGCGACATTCGCTTGGCATTGTTACACCTTTTTCAAGTAAGCGAATTGCGTATTGGCGTAAACTCAGCTAAATTGATGGCAAGTGGTGTGTGTAACCCCACCTTAGAGTTGACCATACAGCCATTGTTCTCTTGACACATAATCGTTTTGTTCCAAATCGAAATATTATAAAATATTTGGTTCCAAATAATCTGTAACAAGAAAAATTTACATCGAGTGGAAAATTTAAGCGAGCATTTTGATCTTTTTATTCACGCTTCACCCAAGAGCCGAGTCAGAATCTTGTTTTGATAAAGAATAGTTTTGTCATGCTTGCTGATGTTGTTACTAAATAAGCGGAAAGCCTCCCAAGCTCAGTTGATATGCATGCTAAGCGGCAGATCAACAGTCCATGGCACCTGGATCTGGAGTAGGTTTAAACCCACCCATTTTCTTTTTCCCGGGAGATTTCTTTACCCAGTAGGCCTTCATGTGCACAAAAAAAGTGGCCTACAATAGCGACATGTTATTTCCAGGAGAGTCTGTCGCCTATGAGGGGCGACATGTACCGCTGTGCGGTGCCCTTCCTCCTACAGCTGGCCTCCATGTCGCCCATGCTGCTGCGAGTGATAGCGACAGACTTGGTCAACACCCGTAAGTCATGTTGGATGTTTGACCTCTTAACCTTCAAGTGCGCAAATAAATATACATACTTCTGAAAGAACATATCAGTGATAAAAAAGAAGGACATTAATTCGTAAACTCAACCATATTATACGTGTAATCGGATAACAAGTTGAGTACCAAATACAGGATACAGTGGGGTGTCACTTCGTCTCATGCTACAACAGAAGTCATTTGATTGATTAATTAAGGTAGGACGCCAATAAAGACATGAGATTTTTATCAAGCAGGGCCGACCAGCCTGGCAACTGATAATTGTTAACTTCACCGTCTGTCCGTTAAACATAGCGCGTCCTTCCTCATTATGGGCCGATTAATATACATATCTGTATCTTCGTTGGCCAGATTGATATCAAACCAATCAACCCTGATCCTAATAAACCTATATCTTTGTGCCACAGCGGTCGCAGTATGTTATTGATTGGATTAGCTGATTGGCTGGATTGGTTTTTGACCGTATCTGCCGGTTACTTTGCGTTTACGTTTTTGTGGCCCCATGGAACTATTAAACCATACTGGAACGTGAATCATGATATTGCGCTTTTGTTATTAATATTCGTCAGCTTTCCCTTCCATATATATTATATATATATGTATGTATATGTTACATGAACTGTTGTTTCCTATCTTACAGTGACGCCAAAGATATTAAATCAACTTGCGGATCATTTCGCTCACCATACATCGCAAGAAGCCAATGGGTAAGTTTCTAATTCATGTGGTCAGGGAATCTTACTGAATATAGCTGAATATCATTATTTAAAAAATGAAGTAAGTAAAATCCTGATAGTGTATCGGGTAATTAAAGACAGCAACGATAAAATTATAGGACTCATATTCATGAACAGAAATGTTGAAACGACCCATCGAGATTTGTATTAATGAAGTCTGTATACTAGATGTCTGACTAATGACGGATTATTTCGGCCTCCAGCCTGCTGACATTGGCCGTATTCCTGACCACGAAATGTGACGATGGAGCCTACAAGGTTCTTACCTTCCTACTCAACACCGCCTGCGGCCAGGGAAGCCAGGGTAAATCTGAAATCTGATATGTCTATCCTATTCCTTTCTTATAACGTCACCGTTGTTGTCCTATAGGGGGATATTTAGGAGGTACAGTTACATCGGTCGTTCGAGCCTTCGGCCCCATTGTATGAATATCTATCTATGCGAGATCAAAATCTGATATCTGAAATCTGAATATCGGAAAAAATGTCAGATAAAAAGTTTACTGTCCGGGGTATGACTCCGCTCTACTCTTGACCTCTTATTGACGCGAAACGATCTTTCGAAAGGATTACCGGCTTCCCCACCCTGGCTATGATTCCGCTTTACCCCTGAGTTGAGTTCCCATGGACGCGATATGCCCGTAGTCCTGTTTATGTGTAAACATAATTTCTTGCGAGATAACCTGGTGAATGTCTTTCTCTTTTCTCTCGACCAACTAACGAACTAACCTGAGTACTGATTATGTCCTTCAGATGACCCTGAGCAAGACGCCGAGCTGACTCCGGTCGTGAGGCAGACCTGTGCCGCCATTCTGGTGAGTGCTACAGGGGAGGACGCTGTCACGGTGCTCATGGGGGCCGCCTCGGTAGCTCAGTGGGCCAGAGCGCTCGCCTTGAGTGCTCTGATCACCTGAGAGCCTAACGGCACGTGGATCGGTGGTTCGAGCCCCGCTGTGGCCATGTCCGTATGGTCGCGTGATAAAGATCCCATGTTCTTTTTCGCAAAGAGTAGGGGGTTACCCGCGGGGACATGGCTCCACTCCCCCTTCCTTCTCCCATTGACGCGATATGACCAAAAGTGGTTGAAGGGTCCTGAATATACAACCTATCAGGGTGCTCATGTCTATCATTGGAAAAGATAAAGGCTGAATATGTTATATTTTTTAGGTGTCTAGCCCAGGCGCTGGAGTGTGTTTAGACCATCCTTATGTAAACATAGATCGGCGGGAGTGGATGGGGGGGGCACAGCTACCCATTTACCTTCTATAAATAATACGAAAATATAATGTTAAGCTTGTGTATATTTATGTCCGTGCGAAAGTGGATATGTATTGGCTGATATATTGTATATATATCTTATATATCGATCGATAAATTCTCAATATAGTAAGATATAGTAGCGATATATCAGTAGATTTTATTGTAGATATATTGCATAAATTGTAGATATCGGTAGATGTATCATAGATATAGTACTACATTTTAGATATTGATTGATGAATTGTAAATATAGGAACATATGTCATAGAAATTAGGAGTTATATTGCAGACATCTTGACATAGATATCTTTTTGAACTGTGTGGATGTATTGTGTCAGTATCGATTGATGTGGCCCGTAGTGTATATATTTATGACCCTCCGGCAATGACCTTCGTCGTGACCTTGGTATCTCCCCGCAGAACCGCGTGCTGCTGGAGGTGCAGCACGTGAGCCACAGTAAGAGTACGGACGCCGCCACGTGCATCCCGCTGCTCCAGTCCCTGGCCCGCAACACGACGGCGCTGGCCCGACAGCTGGCGACCGCCACGGGAGACAGGTACGCGGGCACCCCTCCAGCCCCCGTGTGGGGGGTGTAGGGTCAACCCCATGGCCTAGTTGGTAGCGCGCTCGGCTGTTGTCGATTGCGCGTTGCTAGGCCAGCTCCAGCGGCCGGTGTGTGGTTCGAATCCTTCATGTGGATGTTTGTGTAGGATAAAGATCCCGTGTGTTACTTCGCGAAGAGTTGGGGATTACTCCCAGAGACATGGCTCCGTTCTGGCTTGATCCTCCCCGTTGGGGCGATGTAACCTACGAAGAGTAAAGCGTCCTATGTCAATTAATCAATCAAATGACCTCTGTAGATTTGTTTGTGCAGTGTCTTACTGCAGTGTTTTAAAATTGTCCTTAATGTATATTGATGATTGTGGATATCAGGCATCGCTAAGCTCGATAACTTACCAATCAAAAGTTACCAATTATTGTTTTTACACTTATCTTATTATGATCATATTATTATTTTCCTTACTTATTATACGGACATGGCCACCTAATCTGGGGCATGTTTCATCCAGTTATCCTCCATCGTCACGGGAGGTTCCTTTGCCCAGTTTAGCCCTTGCGTGTGCACAACAGCAGCCTAAACACCAACATGTCGTTTGTTGTCCTAGGTGTAACTGGCTGGCCAAGGTACTGACGTGTGTGGCGGTGCACTGTTCCGAGATCAGCGCCGCCCAGGTTATGACCCAGCTACTGACCGCCGGCTCATCCCCCGAACATGTAAGTTATTGACTCATATTGTGGTATGGTTGCTTTATTGTTGTATATAAGGCCATCGGCCCATAATATTACAAGGAGGTGTCATATTTCATCTCGTGGAGATGGAGACTGCTCATATTGTGTAGAATGGTTTATAGCTGTTTAGAAATCTTTTAATTCTTGCATATTTATTAGTTTCAATAAAAAAAACCTTTGTGGCCATAACAAATATTAACATATATCAGGATTACCTTTATACATTATTGTTTTCGTTAAAAACCCATTTATGGCTGTAACAGACGATAACATATATATGTATACCAGGTACGGTGTTGACCGTATATTTATATTTATATAACACATTTAGGATAATTGAGGATAAACTTCTTGCTCGATCGAGTTGTTAGGCTGTAACTATTTCTCTTCGGATATCCTGTACGTATTCCGTATTTTATCGGCCTTGCAGCTCAATGTGTTCGTCCAAATCCAAGAAGAGGTGCAGATGAAATACCCTAACATCCTTGACTCGACCTTGAGCAAGGTCATCGGGGTGCTGCAGTCAAAGCGCGTGCACAGCGACGTCGACAGGGAACAAGCCTTCCGGAACATGGCCAGGCTGGTGCAGTGGGAGCAGGCAGAGAACCAGTGCACTGTGAGGTGGGTCAGTGGGTGTGTGGAAGGGAAGGTTGAAGTGGATGTGGGAGGGAAGGGCCGGGAGAATGCGCGGGTGGGTGGTCGCAGGATAAAGATCCCATGTCCTCCTTCGCAAAGAGTAGGGGGTTACCCTCGGGGATATGGCTCCACTCTCCCTTCCGTCTCCCATTGACGCGATATGAGCAAAAGTGGTTAAAGCGTCCTGATTATACAACCAACCAACAACCAATGCGCGGGTGGGGGCAGGGGGAGGTTTGTTTCTGGGTACTGGCTCCTGCTGCATGACAACAGCCTCGAGGCGTACACTGTGCAATTTTTGTGTGTGAAGCAATGATCTTTGGAGTCTTTTGGGGGGCCTCCCTAGCTCAGTTGGTAAACGGGCTGAGCTGCTGACCAAAGGGTCATGGGTTGGAACCCCGACACCGGTATCTGGGACATCCAACTCCATTTCATTGATTCATTTCTTGACATAACCGTGCCCTCAAACACCAACATTTCATTTAATTTACACCATTGGATGGTTTAACGTGCGACAACCAAGCAAAGCGGCCGTTCTGCTTTGACAACCATATTCCCTTTCCCACCCTAAGCTCAGTTGTCACATGTGCATGATTCATTATCCTATTATTATCAGTGTCATTGTCAGCACATAACACGTTTGCTGATTGATTGATGACATTTAATACAGACTTTAAATAAACCTTCATCGTATGTTACCCGCCGTGCATTAAAGCTCACTGGTTCAACCCGCAGGTCTCAGTTGTCGACTTTGCTGGGGAGGTACGTCATACAGCTGGGCGGTCACATGTACGACGGTTGCCTTGGTGAGCGCACCGCGGCGCTGGAGCTACTGGACCACGTGCCTCGCGCCGACAACCTGGACGCCGGCACGTGCCTCAAGCTAGGCAGGGACGTGACGTCGTTCTTCCTGATGGCTCTCCACGTCACAGGTACGTCACGTGACGTCATTCGTCCTGCTAAGTCTCCAAATCACAGGTATGTCTCGTGACGTCATTCTTCCTGATGGCTCTCCACGTCACAGGTATGTCACGTGACGAGATTCTTTTTGCCAGCAATTCCACGTCAAAAGGTGCGTCACGTTGTCTTTCACGTTGGCCTTGTGGTTTTTCGCATCAGTGGTACGTGGTTATTCTTTGTACTAGCTCTGTAGACCCCAGCTAGGCCTCATGGTAGGGCCAACAGTCATCCAGTGGATGACCTGAAAGGTAAGTACCCTATGTACTGTCTCTACGGGCAAACTGAGTACCTGTATGCACGTCTTTTTCCATTTCATCCGCAGCATTGTAGTATTGACTACATGTATTGCAAGACACATGCATACAAATAAACAATAAACTGGGAACTGATCATTCCAATAATGGTCTGAGTGGGCCCTACTTTCTGTCAAATTGCACAAACTGGATCCCCCCTTACTATGCCCGTATGTGCTGCCTGTGCTTGCAGACATGGCTGAGAAGTTCCACATCTGTCGGACATGTATCCGCTGCCTCCATAAGATGTCTCAGTCTGGTGGCAGCGTTCAGAAGGCCGTCCTACGCTTCCTGCTCGAGGGCACTCTGTCAGAGGTGAGCGACGATCCAGTCACGTATCCCATTGTAAAACTCAACGTCAGATGGTATTTGAAACAGTCCTTTATATGTCATTTAATTTGTGTAGAAAATTGGAACATTTAATGAAGTATCTTAAATCTTCAAGCCGACGCAATCAATCATGAGATCTGCTAAAAACTATCGCTCATTAATTATAAATATATCCCCCAGACAGTACACATAATGCGTCCAACGAAACATAATCTCTGGTATTCACTGCTAGATGTTCTGTTTCTTGATGTATATAATTTGTGTAACCAAATTGATTTCAATTGACTTGTACAGGACTTTAGCCCTTTCTTAACCAAAACAACTGATTTCAATTGACTTGTATAGGACTTCAGCCCGTTCTTCGGTGGCAAGCCCTCGGACCTCTCCCCGATAGGTGCCATGGCGCAGGGGCCGGGTCAGTCGGGGAGACTGGACCTGCCGGTGGGCACACAGCTGAAGGACAGCCTGCAGTCCTCCGTCAGGGGACGCTCGGCCATATTCCACTCCGGGGTGATCGGCCAGGGTCTCAAGGCGCTCCCCACGGTGTACAATGTCGACCCGGTGAGCACAGAGTCTAGGGTCTCTTACGGAACCTAATGTACTGCGTCTATTGTATACTGTATACTCTTCGGGCTCTAAAGGGTCCCTGCTACATTTTTTGTTTGTTCTTGGTCCAATACAAGTCGTCTATTATTGATCTAATGCAAGTCATCTATTGTTCTTGGTCTTTGATGTATTGCACATAGTTTATTATTTTCGGTACAGTCGTCGCAAGTTAGCTATTTCTAATATTTCTATTTCATAATCTGTTACATTAGTCTATAACACGTCCTCTATTTGTCGTCATCTATCACTCTATCTGTGATGGTATCGTGGTGTAAACGCCTTTATCACTATTTAAATGTGTCACGTTAACATTCTATATGCCAAATCATTGTGGCTCTGTTGTTATGTCGTATAACTATTTAGATTTACTTCAGCATTCATGAAATTACTTTCACGATGACCTTACAGGAGCAACAAATCCACAACCGACAACTGCTCATAGAAGCCCTATTCGCCATCTGTTCCCATGGCAACGGCGCTGACACGAGCGAGGGGCAGCCGATGGGAGACAAGATGGCGACTGACGACGCGCTGGAGAGGCGCACCATTGGTGCGGAGCTTGGCCGGGAGGTGGCGCTGATGCTGCTGGAGCTGGTCATACCTGACGTCATGTACAACGGACTGCCGTGGCCCGACGAGGAGTTTATGAAGGTCACCGTGGAAAGGTCAGCGTCGCGTGGCATCCGTAACATAGACGGCTTGGCAACTCGGTAGTTCAGATTATTCCACTGTGAGGCGCCACTGCATATGCTATGCATTCTGGGTATTATTTTGCTCTTTGCACAGTCAGTTTTCTGTATTTAATTTATACAAGTTCAAGAGATCTTACTGTCTTTGTCACTCATGGAATAATGAATTTACCTTTGTCGACACCTTGCATCACCCAGATCCTACAACATAACCACTGATCTGCTAGCTTCAAAATTGTGTCCATGGGTACAGGACTCATCTACCATGTAATGAATCACTGTAGTAATTGGTCAGGCATGAGTCATACGTGAGCTATGCTGAAAAACATATTGCTTCGCCCTTGAACCTTAAACAATGACCGTGACTCGCAGGGACCTGTTGGTGAGGAAGCGGTTTGAAGACAACCCTGTGCTGTGGGATCTCCTCGACTTGCTGACGGCCAGCCCTGGGGCGCTGTGCTTCTGCTCGGTAGTGCTCAGGGCCCTGACCGCCACCCTGCTGGCCCACTGGGAGAGCGCCCGCCACCGCAGCGCCACAGACACCCCCCGCCAGCTCCAGGACTCTTGCCGCGTCATCCGCGTCATGACAAAGGTCGGCCACGTTTTTTTTGCCGGCGTTCGCATGTCTATGGCAAGCCGTTCGTATCATAATTTTGCAATTATTTAGATTTTTTTTCCACTAACATTTTCGAATTGGGTCTTTTAGCGTGATTGTTGAGCAGCTACTTCAAATAAACCCTCCTCACCCCATTGTCCGCATGTATATGACAAGCTATTTGTATCAGAATTTTGGAATTAGGGCTTGTTTTATTATGTAATTTTTAAATAATAGTTAATATTTTTTAACTGCATCCAATTCGGTTCGATTATGGCAATTACTCATTCATTGGGAATATGATCATTGAGCAGTAAGTATATTTGTTTTGCGAAATTATATGTTAGATATAGTAACGTATTTAATTGTTGTGAAAGAATATCATCATTCAGAAATAAGTATATTTGTTTTGCGAAATTAAAATTACATTTAGAAACATATTTATTTTGTTGTGAATATTTAGAAACATATTTATTTGTTATTTCGCATGCTACATTGCACGTGTATTGTATGTGTATTTGATTTGTTATTTCCACAGGGGTTCATGTTGCCCTCTCCGCTGTGTTACGTGGGCGAGACCTTGGCGTTACTCTCGCCATACGAGGTGTATCTCGTGCTCATCAGCATCTGGAAATACATGAAGGTTACTACGTCATTCCGTCACGTGACTCGACCACAGATGGATTAGTTCAGAAGTTACCAGGAGGCCTCCCTGGTGTAGTGGTTAGCGCTCTAGACTGCACGGTCAATAGGTCCCAGGTTCAAAGTCCCGGGTTCGAATCTCGGCCTGGGAACCGAAGTTGGGGCATGTTTCATTCTCTGGCCCAGCTTAGCCCTTGTGTGCGCAAAAGCGGCCTGGAGGCTTACCATGGCATTAAACCCTAGCACCCGCATCTGGGGCAAACTTCATCCAGCCCAATGTCATTGCTTCGGGAGGTTTCTTGGACTAATTTAGCACACACGCGGCCTTAGCTATCAATCTTTCTGTTCATTTCACCATATCATTATAACACATTGACAACTCCATATTAGTACAAACTGCACGATATTAATGAACAAAATGAATTTGTTTGCAGTTATTCAAGAACGGGGCTTTTTACTTCTCTGCATGGACAATATAAGTGATTTTCTTTGTTTTTCTTCCACCAGGAGAACCCACCAGACCCGACCATCACCTCCAGACAAAGTAAGTCCCATTATTTCAAATCAGTTGTTGACGAGTAATTGACGGCGCTAGCTTTTATGCATTAACCGGAATAAATGGTCATGTATAACAGACGTTTGTATGCAGTACTTATGCCTACCTGGTACAGGGCTCATCTCAGGAAGTTGTGTTTTATTAGGATATGTTAAAGGCCAATTATTTGGTGGAACCACCCCCATGTCAGTTTCTCACCAACGTTTAGGTTTATTTACGGAGCAGATTTATTTGCTTTCTTAAATTTGGTAAATTGTGGGTATTTAATATATTCACTGATTTTGCGGTCCATCTTCAATATGTCTTGCTATATTGCTCGTCGTCAGAAAAACGTTTTTTTCCGGAAACAACGGTGTTATCGGTCAATGTCCCTTGTACTAATGCATTGTTTTACAATAATAATACTCGTTATCTCTTCCTCCTCTCCCCCTCCCCACCCCCCCATTCAGCCTGCGAGCCGTGGTACACAGACACCATAAGGTACATCTTCCACAGCAACATCCACAAGCTGGGACACCTGTACCCACGCTTCTTCCAACACGAGGCAGCCAACCTGAGGAACAGACTGATGTCGGAATAAGTCGCCCCCCCCCCCCCTCACCTCCTGGGACACCTGTACCCAGGCTTCTTCCAACACGAGGCAGCCAACCTGAGGACCATACTGATGTCGGAATAAGTCCCTCCCTCCCCCCTCACCTCCTGGGACACCTGTACCCACGCTTCTTCCAACACGAGGCAGCCAACCTGAGGAACAGACTGATGTCGGAATAAGTCGCCCCCCCCCCCTCACCTCCTGGGACACCTGTACCCACGTTTCTTCCAACACGAGGCAGCCAACCTGAGGAACAGACTGATGTCGGAATAAGTCGCCACCCCCCTCACCTCCTGGGACACCTGTACCCACGCTTCTTCCAACACGAAACAGCCAACCTGAGGACCATACTGATGTCGGAATAAGTCCCCCCCTCCCCCCTCACCTCCTGGGACACCTGTACCCACGCTTCTTCCAACACGAGGCAGCCAACCTGAGGAACAGACTGATGTCGGAATAAGTCGCCCCCCCCCACTCACCTCCTGGGACACCTGTACCCACGCTTCTTCCAACACGAGGCAGCCAACCTGAGGACCATACTGATGTCGGAATAAGTCCCCCCCCTCCCCCCTCACCTCCTGGGACACCTGTACCCACGCTTCTTCCAACCCGAGGCAGCCAACCTGAGGAACAGACTGATGTCGGAATAAGTCCCCCCCCCCTCCCCCCTCACCTCCTGGGACACCTGTAGCCACGCTTCTTCCAACAAGAGGCAGCCAACCTGAGGACCATACTGATGTCGGAATAAGTCCCCCCCTCCCCCCTCACCTCCTGGGACACCTGTACCCACGCTTCTTCCAACACGAGGCAGCCAACCTGAGGAACAGACTGATGTCGGAATAAGTCGCCACCCCCCTCACCTCCTGGGACACCTGTACCCACGCTTCTTCCAACACGAAACAGCCAACCTGAGGACCATACTGATGTCGGAATAAGTCCCCCCCTCCCCCCTCACCTCCTGGGACACCTGTACCCACGCTTCTTCCAACACGAGGCAGCCAACCTGAGGAACAGACTGATGTCGGAATAAGTCGCCCCCCCCCACTCACCTCCTGGGACACCTGTACCCACGCTTCTTCCAACACGAGGCAGCCAACCTGAGGACCATACTGATGTCGGAATAAGTCCCCCCCCTCCCCCCTCACCTCCTGGGACACCTGTACCCACGCTTCTTCCAACCCGAGGCAGCCAACCTGAGGAACAGACTGATGTCGGAATAAGTCCCCCCCCCCTCCCCCCTCACCTCCTGGGACACCTGTAGCCACGCTTCTTCCAACAAGAGGCAGCCAACCTGAGGACCATACTGATGTCGGAATAAGTCGCCCCCCTTCACCTCCTGGGACACCGGCAGCGGACGACATACCGATCCAACCGATGACGTCGAGGAGCTAGATCAGAAAATGCTTGTTTTTTGCTTCGCATTCGTGTTTTGGTCTACTGTTTTTTTGCTTGTTTTTTCAATGAGGCGATATTTATATTATATTACAAAATTGTGGTGAAATAAAGAGAGAGAAACACAGGTCGATTTTGCGGAATGTAACGTGAAGCAATGAACTGGAAGATGGCCAAAGTTCAGATTAGTTCAGAACGACTTATAATGTGCAATTTTTCGGAAATGGTTCAGGTACACGGATATTTTTTAGGCCAACGTCTTGAGCGGCTTACAATATGTAGGCGGCTTCAAAACTGCGGTTTCGCTACATAAGGAAGTACATGTAATTGGCGTTTAGGCCACCTACGGGCTACATCGGGTCAAGTGTGGCTGTGTTGATAATTATATTACATCCCATTTGTTCGTTCGGTGAGCTTTATTCATAGAAAATACAAGAAACTAATATATAAAATATTGTATGAAACAAACTAAACCCCCCTCCCCCCACCCCCCTCAAAAAAAAGTAATTCGGTCGCCATCTAGATGTTCTCGGTACATCACACTCGCAGTCTCGTCATTCTCCACCAAATCTGATATCGCTATTTATCGTACTGCGGAGAAAAACGCTTGGTGTTAACGGGTGGGGGGGGGGGGCGTATTTTGGCTTTAGTGCTCCGAATAACTGTCGACACTGAGTTCAAATTGCGCCAAAAAGGGAACTGGACATACCAAATGGACCCATCTTTGATCCTCCCGTCGTTTGACCTGATGACCGTCTTTAAATTAGCAAGGATTTTACTAATGTCACAAATAACGCTAGATAGACGACAGGAGCGCTCCAAGCGACTCTTGTTCCTCCGCTGGTGGAGGGCGTGGGGCAGCTCGCCATAGGGTCATCAGACATGCGCAGATCCCTCGTAAAGTAGGGCGGATCACTGCTTTCTACCTCGGGAAGGGACACCCCCTGGACCACTGTGTCCCCCGTCCCGATACTGAACTCTACCCTGGTGAACCTGTACATCCACGTGTGACCCACCCCGACCGCCTCGAACACCTCAGCCTCGTCCGTGGGCAGCAGCTCCCACCGACCCAGCATCCCGTACCCCAGCACCAGCCCCCCGGTGGCCTCATCCACGTGGAACTCCAGGCTTCCGTACAGGAAATTCCCGTAAGTCCCGGCGTAGTTCGCCAGAGGGCGCGCCGGGGGCGGTCGCTCGCGGCGCACCGCCGGTGGAGCGGTGCGCATCGACTGGGGGAAGTCGCAGGCGTCCGTCTGGTTGATCCAGGGGGTCTCGCCCATCAGGAGGTCCAGGGTGTAGAGGTGGAGGAGGCGCCGGGCCGGGCGACCGTAGTCGTCGCCTGTCAGGCTGGTGAACACCCCGAGCTGTAGGTCCGGCAGCAGCGTCATCTGACCTAGGTACCCGAAGCTGCTGCCCGTGTGGACGACCATCCGCAACCCTGTCAATATTAATAAATGAACATCAGCAACCCTGTCAATCACTATATGAACATCCCCAACCCTGTCGATATCAATATATAAACATCTGCAACCCTGTCAATATCAATATATGAACATCCGCAACCCTGTCAATATCAACAGCGATATATGGACATCCGCAACCCTATCAATATCAATATATGAACATCCGTAAGCCTGTCAATATCAATATATCTCTGTCACAAAATTAGTATCGATAAAGCAAAATCACTATTCGAACATCCGCAACCCTGTCAATAAATCAATATCAATATTCCAAATATAGAAATGGCCGATCGAGACATTGACTAACCCCTTTAAGTTTGGTGGATCTAGATTTAGACCTATCTATATAAAAGTTAATTCAAATATAATGAAATCGCATTAATAACCACCCTCACCACCCACGCCCTCAAAACAGATGCACGCTGACCCACTGACCGCGGTAAGTGCCCACTCGCCAGCCCATCCCATAGTTGTGATGGTCAAAGGATACGGGACTCTGAGGCCGGAGGTATAGCTTGTCCGATGACGTCACCGAGATCCGGGCGTTCAATCGCTGCTGGACGTCGCTGATGACGTCACTGGGGATGGCCTGGGCACCCGATTGGTCCACACCGTCGTTGAGCAGCACTTTGACCCACTTCGCCATGTCACGGGCGTGGGTGACGACAGAACCCGAGCCACCGATTTTACCCCACTCGCTGGTAAACAGGAAGCGATAAATGAGAAAAATTATTTAAAGTTCGGATTTCAGGGGTGTTGCAGGAAGAGCCTTGGAGAGTGAATATTAGAACGGCCGGGAGGCCTATACAGAGAAGTCTCCCCGGGTCCAGATGAACACTATAACATTATATCTATCTAATCTACCCTTTTTGAATGCCGTTTTCCATCTTCTTTTTCCCCCCACCCTTTTTTCAAATTCCTAGATCCGTCCCAGTACACCCGACACACTACGTTACTGCGCCCCACCCGCTGCTGCTTACAGCATTACGATCATTGAAACATTATTATACATTCGTAGCCCCTAGATATATACATATGCATGTACTTGTAACTGCGGGGGCTGGTTTGGTTCCTGGCGGGGGTGGAACTTCCGACTTCCTGGGGTGCGTACCGGATATTGCGGTCGACCACCATACGGTTCGATATATTAGGGCGTAAACTAGGCCGATTGGTCAAGGACACGGAACAATTCAAAACCGGAAGTGACATGTATGGGGTATAGCCTGCCGCGAGCAAGAGCAATCCCGCATCATAATGCTAAATTCTGGCGATTCTTCTAATGTAAGTGGAGATAACCCATAACTTTATCATGTTATACGTTACACTATGCGCTACTATTTCCAACTTATCGTTAATTATTGAGTAGATACGTGTCTTAATTGATGCACTGTAGGAAGGCAAATAGTTCGCTCTCGTTCAATAGCGCACTCATGCAGTGACTGAAATTGTGCGCCGCGGATGACCGCGACACGGAACTCGGCCCTGAGCTCTATTCGGCCACTTGACTCACTGTTACATACCTGTGAAGTGTTGAGGACACCGATCGCAGGCTCCCGGTGTTGTGGGGATCTAAGATATAAGGCTTCGCCAGCGAATCCGTCTCCATGTCCATCACGTGGGTGAATGTGGATGACGTCATACCCAGGGTGTTGAAGATCTCGTTGCTCAAAAGGTTCTCCCAGGTGTCGCCACCGATCAGCTCAGTGATGTAGGACGCAAGGCCGTACATGTTATTGTTGTACACGTAACTGGCTCTGAAGCGACTCTTCTCGGGGAAGTAGCGAATCTTCCTGAATAAAGATAAATTATTAACAATCGACAAAATAGAACAAAGGGCTCCTCAATATAAAGGTAATGTCGTCGCACCGCACCCTGCCGCAAAGTACATAATCGATCTCCCGGCAGAGGGCGCTCCGCTTAAGCTATAGTCCCTCTGCC
The DNA here is from genome assembly GCA_964019135.1 of Arenicola marina. Lineage (NCBI taxonomy): Eukaryota > Metazoa > Annelida > Polychaeta > Arenicolidae > Arenicola > Arenicola marina. The sequence goes on from OZ025264.1 coordinate 19,803,557, forward strand.
CCACGTCAAATTTAACCATCAGCATTATCCTTCATACGCGAAAATTGAAATGAATCTAATCGAAGATATTCGCAGTTTGGCACCAAATACACCAATATTTTGCATATACTGTGCTACTGAGCCAGTACCGGACGAATTGACTCGTTTTGATTGATGAAAGCCATTTTACTTGCGAACTATGTTTTTTAGTTCGATCGAGGTCAAAGGCGTGAAGCACTTTGAACTTTGACCCCGATTCATTTTAAAATATTTTTGGGCGAGCGGAAACGCAGACTTGTGTAATGACGTCAGCACACTGACGGAACTGGCACGAATAACATTTTCTGACAGAGGGCGCAACGACTTCTCACTGGCCGTATATTCACCGACTCTAATGCCTCCTTGCGCGAGAGTGTTATATCGTGTTTACTGCTGTTCCAACAGCGAAGGCGCCTCCCTACTCACCTGGCCAGAACAGAGCGAGTAAGGTCATCTTGCATCCGCATCATATTGTGTTGTGAAAGCCCGGTGTTGTGGCTCAGCAGGTCTTCAACAGTCATCATGTTTGTTCGTGTGTCGTCAGAGAAACAAAAGTCTTCCCCAAGGATATCTCGGACACGGGACGACCACTGCAAGCTATATTATAGGGATCAATTACGGTATGATATCAGTACACCCATTTGCCTTAAGATAAGTGCCTTAAGTAAGATATACATGATGAAGCAATTAAGAGTGACTTCCCATTTAGCTGTTTATTGTGAGTTCGATATCTCGAAGACCTCCGCATACGGCATTATATAAAAATAATGCTTAAATTGTAATAGTTTTATTTAAGATAAGTATCACTTAATTAGTTCTTGTTAACATACCCCAAACAAGCACTTTTTCTATCAATAAAAATCAGCATACAAAGATAATCATTACAGTTCTACAATTAAATAATGCATATGACAACTAAACACATTCAATACGATAAGCGACAAACTAATCAATTCGATGGCTAATATTTATGACAGAGTGGAATATTGCACATTCAGCAGACTTACGGCATTCATGTTGCGGCCAACGCACGTAGGCAGGCAACATAGCTCTCTCTGCCATATCGACCACAGCATTATCCCAGAAACGTTAGACCTGGCTCAGTGGTGGTTTAAAGTTACTTATCGGGCTCCTTCCCGCCAAAACTACAGAGGTCAAAATACAAATATGAATCAGTCATTGAACCATCCAAAGTTTCTTTTGTCTATATTCCACGCTTGCCAGACTGCCAAATGGAGTCGCTTAGCCTTGCCCGTGATATCAATTAACCACAGGTTTTCCGACAACTTAGTGGTAAACGTAATCAGTTTTTGCGTTTCCCGGTCTTTGTTATATCGAATGAAACAATTCTACAACTTGTGATATATATGTCGCCTGGGCTTAGATTTGGCGGGGAAACCTCGACAAGTAGCGTTATTTATTAAACATATTAGCCGCTTTACAGACCAGCTGACAGCAGCACAGTCTATATTTATTACTTACCATCTTTCACGACTAAAAGCGCCGAAGAGTCGGCTATATTTCATTGCGTACGTACCCCTTTTGTTGCAGGAGCTTTCCCAGCAGCACGGCGGTAAAAGCCTTGGACAACGAGGCGATACCGAAGAGGGTTTCATCGGTGACCTCGTGGGTGCGACTTGTATCAGTGAATCCATAGCCTCTACTTATCAGGGTCTCCTGGCCCCGGACCGCCACCAGGCTGAGTCCAACCACGTCCCGACATCTCAGGATATCCTCCACAAAGTCATCCACTGCTGCCTGCGTCGTCGCCGCGGCGTCCCGTTCCGGTGTGGATGCGTTTAGGACTGGCACCATCACCACCACTAGTAAACACACCATCAGACACATACTTGCGTTGTAGATTCTGGCGCCCGTCATGTTCGTATGTTTATTAAATAGGTGGCGGGGGTCCCACTGTCATCGAGAAGTGACTCCTATAGTCTGCAGTTCGTGCTAGCGCTACTGATATTCCGTGGCGGACCGTATCCCGTGAAGTTCGCCTACTGAGTGGTTACAGCGGCAGCGTGGCTGCATGTATGCCAGTATGTATGTCAAGATAATGTCTGTGCGTGGAGCACACTTGTATCCCGGGACTTGTATACATGCATATACGCAGAGATGCAAGTGTACTCGACAGGGTGCTTTGAAGTTTAAACCTCAACTCCCTACTTCAATCCGTCTTAACACTTGACACCTACATATACTATCTAACTGTGCGAACCCGTGCAACCAACACACGACACCAGGTTAACCGGGTTTAATTCAGGCAAACGGGCCGCGTGGCTTTGCGGCCCCACGATGATAGAGCTAGGGAAAGCTAACACAATATTGTTTTTGTTTCTGGACGGCTACGGCCACGACTGTTAACAAGGTAACATCAAGGGCTCTCTAATGTTAAGGTGGCTGCACGGGTCATTGGACATGATATATAAAAGCTAATTGCAGGGGGTGGTATCGACATTAACAAAAACATGGCAAAGTGTTTATGCGCATGATATTACAATGGCGGATCCGTTTTGAGCGTGGCTGGCCGTTTTAGTGCAAATTATACCACATATCAGGCCCCCCCCCACCCACCCTCGCCTCCCTTATTTTTTGTGGGCCGCATACATTGCGTTTGTACTTCAGAGACTTCGCTCCACCTAAGAGTATAACCCCCGATTTTTCAATATCCTGGATCCGCCTTTTTTTATACCGATACAATGCTCGCAAATTGTTGGACTAAAACACCAACCATACACTGTTAACGCTGTTCAAAGCGGACTGCGTCTGCCACTGGTACTTTATGCTTGCCTTCCTTTGTGAAAGGTCGACTGGATCTAGACAGATATGCTATTTATATTACCGGCGTATGTTGCATGCACCCACCTCGCCTATATCGCCGGGGGGGGGGGGGCGGGGGTATGAGGAGGGGTCTCACCGTTTCGTGGATGCGGTACTCCTGTGGGGTCACTCAAGGGTTGGATTCCAGGTGGAAAGGCCTAGTGACCCCCCCCCCCCCCTAAATCCGTACGATGCGTACACTCGATGGGCTCTCTGTCCCACATGTCACCAGACGGCTGTCGTTTTTCATATGCAGTCAACTGGTAGTCACGGATTTAGGGTAGAGGAACAGGAGCCGACGGCAGACGGCAGACGCAGTCCTTTGTGAAAGGTCGACTGGATCTAGACAGATATGCTATTTATATTACCGGCGTATGTTGCATGCACCCACCTCGCCTATATCGCCGATATGGGGGAAAGTACCCCCCCCCCCCCACCCTGGAGATACATATAGCAAGCCAGGTGCCTCGCCGCTGAACCGCTGTTGCTGCATTCATATCCTTCCTGTGCCACATCAGTATAACGCCACAAACAAAATACCCGACTGACAGACACCTGGAGACCGATATGGCACACGTCGGTAACAAGTCCTTGCTACCCAGATGTTCACTAAATATAACATAGCGTCAGTACAGAGCGGTATCCGGACCAACCACGAAGATCTACGACGGCCTTCTGGATTCGACCTGATGCCAGCGGCCGGGTCACGCGGCATGTGGAGGCCTTCAGATTGATGGATTGTCCGGCACGGATCCAGAATTTCGTTCAAGGAAGGCGGCGGGATTAATTAACGGTATCGGAGCCCTTTCGTTCGGATTAGGACGCGCCACGCCACGCCACGCCACGCCAAGTGTACAGCGGTGTGACCGCGCGCATCCTGTCTGTGTATTGGTGAGGTTCTCTTTAATTGGGCCAATTTGACACAACGCCCCCCTAGCTCAGTTGGTAAGGAAGGCTGAGATGCAGATGAACAGGTCGTGGGTTCGTGCCCTGGTACGTGCGTCTGGGGCATGTTTCACCCCACCCATGTCATATAGTTATAGTCTCATTTCAGCCTTCAGCCTTTAGCATTCAGCCCCATCCCCTCCGTCCCATGGTGACATGTTTGTGCCACTCGCGGTGTCGCATTCTCCAACGGCTTGGCCTCTGAGATGCATTAATCTGGTCCCCTGCATGTACGAAGGTTTTTTTTTACTTCGATAATCCAAGAAGCGCGGAATTTCAGTTTGTTAAAAGTGAAAACTAATCCTGGCTGGGTGCACGGCAAGGAAGGGGAGCGATGGTGGGGGGGGGGGGGTCGGGGGGTCACCAATGCCAGTCACGAACGATCGAGACAGCCCTGCAAAACAGATGGAAGTGGCAAGGTAGTGAAGCCCAGACATGGATAGAGAGTGTGTGTGAGTGGGGGGGGGGGGGGGTATGAGGAGGGGTCTCACCGTTTCGTGGATGCGGTACTCCTGTGGGGTCACTCAAGGGTTGGATTCCAGGTGGATAGGCCTAGTGACCCCCCCCCCCCTAAATCCGTACGGTGCGTACACTCGATGGGCTCTCTGTCCCACATGTCACCAGACGGCTGTCGTTTTTCATATGCAGTCAAATGGTAGTCACGGATTTAGGGTAGAGGAACAGGAGCCGACGATTTATAATCAAATGTGGAATGGGGGAGAGGCACAGTTGCCTTTACCTCGTAGTAAGGCCCCGCCCCCCTCCCCCATCCGCCCCACTCCACATATTGTGGCTGTCAGTAAAATCAAAGCAGTCTGGTCGCGCCAGGCTGTGGGACAACATGTTAGAAAACGCCATACACCTCCCCCTCCCCGCCCCCGCACACTGTCTAATATGGGAGAACTACCAAGGCAATGCATTTGTCTTGTGGGGGAAAATTCCTAGCTCAGTACAGCGTGCTGAACGACAGATGCATTAGCTGCATGGTCCGTCTTGGATTCGCGCTTTGGAACCTGCATCTGCGGTATGTTCAATTCAACCTGCATCTGCGGCATGTTCCATATTCAACTTGCCACTATGGCATGTTCCATTCAACCTGCATCTGCGGCATTTTACATTCAACCTGCATCTGCGGCATTTTACATTCAACCTGCATTGGTGGCATGTTCCATTCAACCTGCATTTTGCGGCATTTTACATTCAACCTGCATCTGCGGCATTTTACATTCAACCTGCATTGGTGGCATGTTCCATTCAACCTGCATCTGCGGCATTTTACATTCAACCTGCATTGGTGGCATGTTCCATTCAACCTGCATCTGCGGCATGTTCCATTCAACCTGCATCTACGGCATGTTCCATTCAACCTGCATCTGTGGCATGTTCCATTCAACCTGCATCTGTGGCATGTTCCATTCAACCTGCATCTGTGGCATGTTCCATTCAACCTGCATCTGTGGCATGTTCCATTCAACCTGAATCTGTGGCATGTTCCATTCAACCTGCATCTGTGGCATGTTCCATTCAACCTGCATCTGTGGCATGTTCCATTCAACCTGCATCTGTGGCATGTTCCATTCAACCTGAATCTGTGGCATGTTCCATTCAACCTGCATCTGTGGCATGTTCCATTCAACCTGCATCTGTGGCATGTTCCATTCAACGTTCATGTGTACTAAGCACTAATAACACTAATAAACAAGTTTATTAGCAGGCGGTGCGGACCCTCCCCGCCACCCCCTCTGTGTCAGTCGATTTTTACTGTGCCTGTGGTGTTGACAGACGCAGAGTAATATAATTAATGTGGAAAAGCACCAATTAAATGGCGACCAAAGCTGGTTGCATCGCCGCATATAGAAGGGGGGGGGGTCCGCACCGCCTACTAATAAACTTGTTTACTAATACAGGGGCGGATCTAGGAATTTCCCAAGGGGGGGGGGGGTTGAAAAACTTGCGACCGAGGGAGGGGAAGGGGGGGGGGTGCTCTGAAGACTTGTGACCGGGGGGGGGGGGGGTGTTAGGAGAACTCGACTTTAACAGTGTATGTTCAGCTTCCCAAGGGGGGGGGGGTTGCTCTCTAAAGACTTGGGACTTTAACCCCCTCTATCCCCACCCCCCCCCCTCCTAGATCTGCCACTGTAATAAGCCTACTACTAAAAACGGTGCGGGCCAACCCCCCCCCACCCCACCCCCCTCTGTGTGTCAGTCGATTTATTGTGCCTGTGGTCAACAAGACCCTCAAATTGTCACTTTTCAAAAATAAGTAGGCCTTTTTTTGCAAATCCTGAACAAAAACAGTGCCACCATCTAGTGAGTCATTTCGTAATTAAATTAAAATTCCAGATGGTAAGCCAGTTATATCTAGTCACGGTATGGCAACAGCTGCGACGAGACGATACGGTCTAACTGGTGCAGACTTTATTCACGGCGCCTCATAATATGGTAGCGCCACGAACGGAAGGCGTGCGTGGGCGTGACCCGAGGAAACCCTGCCTGTTATCGCCCAGGCTGTAACAAGACGGGTCGAGAGACGGGTCGGTAACTGTAATCACGCTGATGCAGGTGTTCATGCATGCGGAACATCATGACGTCTAGTGATTAAGCAAATCTGATGTTAACGGCAAAACATCCAATTATAATAAGTTAAGACTTAGAATTATTGTTATCACAACTAAGTTAGCGAACTTTAGCCTTAGGCACAGTCACGGGCACTCGGTTCGTGAGATGGAAGTCCTACGGATATATAATATAACAAGAGGCCGAGGGTAAGCAAGCTCTGAGGCTCAAACCAAAACACCAAAATATTAAAGGCTTATTTTAGTCTTACATGATGCTGTCACAATAAAACCTGGGTTTCTTCAGATGCTACACAGTCAAGTATGTATAAATAAATACTTTTTATTCATATCCATATGCCATTAATCAAGAATGAAGGATCTTGACTGTAGCATCTGAAGAAACCCAGGTTTTATTGGGACAGCATCATGTAAGACTAAAATAAGCCTTTAATATTTTGGTGTTTTGGTTTGAGCCTCAGAGCTTGCTTACCCTCTTGTTATATATAGGGTATACACAGGCCGTAGGACTTCCATCTCACGAACCGAGTGCTTGTGCGCACAGAAGCCTGAATTTTCAGATGTTATATTCAGATGTGGCTGGTGTAACCTAGTCCTGGGAGACCCACTCCATACCCTCCTTAGACCCTACCCAAAAGAGCTAGATATGTAACTTTAAGTTACTCATACTTAAAGCTTTAATATATATACATTTGGCTCTGCATAAATTTCATGAATGAATGAATGAATTATGCATAGAAATTAACTGGATCGATATATTGTTGGATGTAGTTTGTTTAACTCATTAGATTTTTTATATATTCTCTAGCTAAGTTAACTTAGCTATCTTGAATGTATTTAAGCATGAAAAAATATCAGCAATATCTAATGGTATAGTTTAATGATGCGGTATATACACAAGAAAGCCACTTTCCATAACCTAATCTGTACCCTGGTACCAGTCTGATCGAAAAATGAATTTCATTTTCAGTTTTTATACCTCATATGCAATGTCTTTTTGCAATACAGACCTCCATAAATGACTTCTACCTGAAAGATGAAAAATATTTTTCACCAGACTAATTGTTGCATGAGCAGCTTTAAATCATTAGCCAAACTAAAATCTCTGCAGTGTTGTAATGTTTAGCTATCGACCAGTAGTATGAACATCTGCTTAATTGGTCTATTTTATTTAATTATATAGTACTTATATTCTTCCATGTGAAGTGGCAGCATCAGTTTTAACTGACTTTTTAAACTTTCTTCCTGATTGTAGGAATAATTAAATTGGCATCAAGCTGAATTCAGAATGACAGATGCAGAGGTATGTATCGCATTAAAATTTAATTTCACCAGTGTCATGTCAAGTCAATATATACATTAATACACAATTGTTACATCAAATATGGTAAGATAATTAATACTTAGATGCTGTATTTGTTTTGTAATTTTTATTGTGGTGTATTTTTGTATTGTTTGGTAATTTTTATTGTGTGTTAATTTATATTGTTTTGTAATCTTTATTGTTCTGTTATTTTTTATTTTTATTTTTATTTATTTTATCTGTTTGTAGATTTTTTTCTGTTAATTATCACATATTACAGTGATACACACTTTTTCACATATGCATACATGTCATAATTAATTAGGTTACACTGAAATGCTGTATGAATGCTTGTTATATTAAAAACTATGCCACTGAGGACTTTGTATTGACCCAGCCTTCTGCTCTATTTGGATACATCAATGTATGTCTATGTGGTCATTTAACCCTTTAAAGCGGGTGTCCAACCTAATTTAATCGCTATCTGCACCGAAAGTTCACATCTTAAAATTAAATTGGCGAGTGTTAACGCTTCGTTTCGGCCGACTGGTAAGGAGAACAAAATTAAGGCAACCCGCCCCCAGCAATGTCAAGCAGAGCGCCATTTTGCCGAGATCAGTGACGCGTATTGTGACTAGTCATGTGGCACCGCCTTCTGTAATCACTTGCGGACAGAGAGATCAGGGCCGCGATTTACAGATGAACAGCGGCAGTTCCAAGCCGCGCAGTAGACCATGATCTTAGTGTTTCATGGAAAAGTACCGTCCAAACAAATTGATATACGTCTTGCGACGATTGACTCCGAAACAATGCCATGATTGGAGTTAGAATCGCAGCTCTTTATATTAGCGATGATCACGGGCTCTTGTTTTGCTCACACAATAGACGTAATTTCCGTTTTGAATACATTAGAGTATCGCCTCCTGATTGGTCAATCGCGGACAGACCTCCGAAAAGGGCTGCAGCCTGGGTAGGCGGCGAAATCGTGCCCGGCGGTCATTTCTAAATTTTATTGTGAGCTATAGATAGGACGAAAAATTCTGTAATTTGGAGGATAGACAATTGGGTATTATATGAATCTGTAAATCAGCGTTAGAGGCGAGGCTGGCGGTTCTCTTTAACTGTTCTATTAGTCCCAGGAGCATCATTGGTCTGGTCATGGTTAGCAAATGTGCATTACAGGCCCTAGACGCTGTGGTGTAGAGGTATAGCGTTCTCAACTACAGATCAAGAGGTTGCTGGTTCACTATATATGAATCTGTTTCAGCCTCCTCATCTCAAAGTCACAGGAGATTTACTGTCAAGTGTAGTCTGTGCATATATATGTACCCGTCCATCCCATGCATGCACAAAGCTGGCGTAAAACATCCTATTAATCTATCCATCTACCAGGAGGGGTCTGAAGAGATCCCGAGGAGTGGTTACTGGACACGGCTGAAGAAGAAATGGAACAGGAAGGGTGTGGTGGAGATTGACGTGGACCATCACCGCTATGACATGCTGGAGTGTATCCGAGAGGGTCTGCATGACCTCCTCTGCGACCACCCGGAACTCGGACCAAAGGTACGTAAATTTCAGATGCTGCATGCTTGCACTATAGATGTACATGTATATAATTTGGTGGGTGGGATTGATTTGGTGTTGGGTTACAACTTCTAATATATGTACAGATACATGAGACTAATTCTGTTTCACATGATTAGACAAAATAGCAAAGGTCTCCAGTTTTATCCAGGAACTTTGGGCCGGATTATATAGCCGCATTGCAATGTGGAGCTAGAACTTAAGGTCGAGAGCGGGTGGTACCTGGCAGACTTTGTCAGCACTACCGGTATATACATACGTCTGTTGTTGTCGATTCTGACCTCCTTGTCAATTCTGACCCGAAAGCATAGGAAAAATTAAAATGCTCCCCATTTTCGTCGACACTGTTTGGATCAGTGGAGTTTATCAGGGTCAATGACATACGCCGATCTCAAAACATAAGTAACTTTAATAATTTGCTACATATTTATTGTTGCCAACATAGTTGAATGAGTAATGATATAAACAATTTAATTGGATGTCGTATTTTCTAATTGGATGATGAGCGTTCGTTTTCACATACGCCACATACTGTGTCTTTACCCCCATCTAGTTAAGTTAATGTCTTTCGTAAACTGCATTGGATGATGAATTAAAGATACATTAATACGCTATTAGAAATATCAGTGAAGACGCAACTGCCGCTGCGTGACCGGAACAATATGTCCCTTATGTGCGGTATATACAACTAACACTGGTAAAGTAATTATCGGTTGCCAATCTCCCATAGTTCTCCCATACCGGCCACTGTTCGTTAATAAATAATGTAGCCACTTATCTAATACAATCTTAGTGTTATTCATTGATACCTGCCTAATCCGTTAACAAAATTGTTTTAATGTTTAATCTCGATTTCTGTTACATTAGGATGAACTCACAGACGAAGACTACTCTCATGTCATTGAGAAGGAAATTACATCGCCAAATGGCAAGGTAAGGCAATGTCATTTTCGCCGCATGATTACACAAAAAGTATGAATGCGGAGACTTTGCGTGATAACTGTTATGCAGTGTGCAGTGTCCTTGCTGCATTGGTCCTACCGGTAGTATATGCTGGAGAAGATGGCAATCTTGGTTGATATACATAATCCAAAAACGGACATTGCTTCCACGAAAATAATGAGAACATTTAGAATTTTGTGAAAATACCGGTAACTACTCTTTGTTCTAATCTATTATTATATTGCGTTGTAGACCTTCAAGTTTGCCAGTTACGCGAGTTCTGTCTTCGCGACAGTTCGCCGAGCCATTGATCTTCCGGAAGATGTCTTCCAGAAGTCCATTAGTCCACGCAGAGGGCCTTACCTGGAGTTCATCAGCAATAGCAAGAGCGGACAGGATTTCTATCTATCGTAAGGCAAACATAAACCACACGTCTTTCTTCGTGTAGACACTGAGGTGTATACGGCCGTCTCCTAGTCCCAGTACTGAGGAGTCGCCTCCTGGTCTAGCGGGTAGCGCGTTCGACTGTCGTGCAGTGTGCTCTGCTAGGCCAGCCCAAGCGGTCGGTGCGTGGTTCGAATCTCACGTGTGCAGATGTATATGTTTCTGCAGGATAAAGTTAAGGCTCTTTCTTCGCAAACAGCAGGGAATACACCTGGACACTTGGCCCCTCTCTACATTGATCCTTCCCATTGTCACGATATGACATACAGGGGTTAAATATATAGCGGCTTACTTAAGCCAACCTACCATCATTCCCACTGCTTTACTGGTTAATGTATCCTTATCAATCTAACCACCATAAGACACATGAGATCCGCAATACCACTTGTGTAGATATAGTGTACCGTTGTATTAAGTTATCATTAACATATACTATTAAGACATTATGTATATTAGATGCATGTCGATGTTGCTTTGGCACATTTTCATGGATTTCGTTGTCATTTCAAAATACTAAAGTAAAATATTAAAGAAAAATGAGTCGTTGGTGTTAAGATACCCTCGCAAATCCATGTCAAAACTTGTTAACATTTTGGATATTTTATACTTTTATATATCTTTTTTTTAATATATAGTCCTTCACTTGTAAGTAAAATGTATCTGACACATGAACTCTGTTATTCACAGCAACGACAAAATGTATTTCATCAAGACTGATAAAGAGTACTACACAAACTACCTCCTGAGCATTTTGGGGTGAGTACTTTTTGTGTTTATTAATTCTTTTTCTTGATTTCTTGCTTTTACACATATACAATATCCATCAATCTTCTAAACTGTTTCGTGCACATTAATTTAAAGCTGTACACTTAGTTTTCGGACATAAGTTACAGACTTTATACATACGGAAATATTCCATTATTCAGACACTATAGAAAAATATGATGTTGGCAATTTATATTTTTCTGTTACTATATATATAAGCTGTTATGCATAGTGTCGTGTGCAGGGCATGCCAACAAAGCGCCAATTTTCACAATTTCAAAAAGTGTTCAATCTCGAACACGATGGCATCAATGAAAGCATGATTATGCCGCAAGTTTAGGCCATTGATATTCTTAGTATTTCAGACATTCCGCGCCACGCTTTTTCCCTAGTGATATGCCTTCGTTTTGGTCGATCTTCATTGAGCAAATACTCGTAGTTTGACATCATTTAGATACATGGCATAGTTAGCGAATCATGTGCATGTGTTTGTTGTGCCAGTATATAATGAATTATTTAATAAAGTTGTACGTTGTGCAATTATGTAGTCAAGACTGCTAAATAGCCAATAGTACGAAAAACAAGAATTAAATTGCACTACCGGTACTATCATTAATTTGTTGTTGATGAGAAATTGGCGGTTGTCGTTGTACTTCCTGCATATAACATTACTCTATGTAAGTTCTGGTGATTGTTTTATATTGTTTTGACTTGATTGCTGTTGTGTCTCGGTGATTGCAGTGATTATCTAGATCATTTCCTCAACTATCCCCACTCCTTGATTGTCAAGTACCTGGGTCTCTTCTCTGTGCGAATTCCTGGAGAAGGAGTGGTAATACTCTGTTTTATTATTTTGTCGTTTTATTCCTTCAACTCTGCTTTGCCAAGATCGATGTAAACGGTACTATTACAGCAGTTGTGTTTAAGTATGGTCCTCACTGTAACGAAGAAGAACGTTGGGTCCTGGACGTCGACTTAGACACTCGACACAACTAAAAGTTTCAATCTGTAACTGCTTACGCCTTACACGTGCGATGTTGTAGTATACACGTTTCAAATTAAGGCACCAGTCAATAGTACACGAGGTGGTATGAGAGGGGCGATCAAGAAAGCAAATTTGTCCGCGGAAATTAACGGAATGGTATATGAACCGGTACGGTTGAGAATATCAAAATAATTCAAAACCATCTTCCTAATGAATTTCACCTCTTCCCCGGCCTCCCGCGCCTGATATTGACTGGTGCATTGACCGTTAATGTTGCCATGGTTATCCCCGGCGCACGTGCAATCTGTCACGTTATTACGATACAGTAGTCCCCTCATGATGCGCCCCTGGATTGTACCAACCGCCTCTTTTTACTAGATGGACGAAATCGTCTTTCTCGGCAATTGCTGCATGTTGTGTGTATTTCGTCGTAAAATCCTACCATATTAAGCTGCTTTCTTTTAGGCTAATAGGAGCCTGTCAGATGTTCGCTGCTGGTATCCAGTGCATTTGTTTGCTATTAAAAAATGTGAAACACGAATCGCCTGAAATATTTTTAATCTCTAGTATATATACCTCTATCAAACAAAACTATTGGCGGGTAATATCGCAGGTTGGAGATGCAGAAGCATTGGATTTTTGGTTTCTCTTGATATTATGTTTGTATAATCTTTCTCCGTTGCGCTTTTTTAATCATGGTCTAGCAAGTGCTCAGATATTTGTATTAAAGTTATTCAATTATATTATACATTAATATTATGTGCCAAAGGAATTAATATAGGCCTTGCCTGTTTCCCTATTGTGAAATAAAAATATGTTTAAACCAAGTCATTCAATACAGTGGTACGGTACTTCAATATGTAACGGTGGAATGCAATGTGTTGATAGTCTCCCGCACATCGAATAATTACTGTAGTTGACCAATGTTGACCAATGCAATCGTTTAAAAACATAGGGGTGATATAGGAGCTTCTCTCGAGACTCCGCTATCAAACATGCGGTAATGTAATCTGGGTAGCTTAGCCTGAGGCTCCATCTGAGTTACTAATGGGGTCGTGGAGTTACGCGCGCAATCTTCTTCGTGACTTACAAGCGTTTTACTTTTCAGAAATTCTTCTACATAATGCAGAGCATATTTTACCCGGATGAGCGTATCGAAACACGATACGACGTCAAAGGGGCATTAGCTGGGAGATACCAGAAGGTGAGTTAATCTGGTGTTAGCTGGGAGATAACAGAAGGTGAGTTAAACTGATGTTAGCTGGGAGATACCAGAAGGTGAGTTAATCTGGTGTTAGCTGGGAGATAACAGAAGGTGAGTTAAACTGATGTTAGCTGGGAGATACCAGAAGGTGAGTAAAACTGGTCTTAGCTGGGAGATACCAGAAGGTTGGGTAAGAGGGGCATTATGTGGGAGATACCAGAAGATGAGAGCTTCCAGAAGGCAATTTGCGCAAGCGCTAGCCAACATATACTAGGGCCCCATACTAGATAAGTTAGACAAATTATTATATATAAAATATAATATCAGAAAGATATCTTGTCGATGGAATGTTGAATGTGGGAAGTATTAAATTATTGGTGTGCACGTCACGGTGTTGCAGCCACCGGAGGTCGGAAGTGACGTCATCACGATATTGAAGGATGAAAATTTTGTACAGCTCGACGAATCCCTTGACCTGGGTAAGTGATAAAACATGAAATGTCCCATGCATGGGCGATAATACCGGTGCAATATTTCCACATCACTAATTTAATAGACCAGGTCTAGATCCCGATACAGGTCAATGTACTATAAACAAATCTTGATACATTACCAAAATAAATGTCTTATTTGGTATAATTGAAGTTTTATGACTGTCTTTGATACTTCGTTCTCAATTTGTATCAATATTTGTACCCTCGTGAGGGTAAATTGATGATAATTCGACACGGACTCCGATAATGGCCTCGGAATCCTTGTGTATGCATATGTCGTCATGTGTTATCGTGCTATCGTTGACGCCTTTGATCCAGGTGGACAGCGTGACTGGTTCGTGAAGCAACTGACGATAGACGCGGAGTTCATGCGTGAGCTGGGAGTGCAGGATTATAGCCTTCTGATTGGCTACCACAAGCTCCAATCCGGGGAGAGGCAGAAGGGAATGGCCGACATCGTGTTGAGAGTGAAAAAGTATGCAGCTTTTATGCTACTCTCTGGTGTAGTTTATGGCCAGATATTTGCTTGTGACGCTCGAGCGATGGGGGAGATCTATGTATTGAGGGAGATATATATCTGTGGGGAAGGCGCGTAATTGTTCATGGTGAAAGTGAAGCAAGCCATTGTGACAGTCTAAGAGATATCTTGGCGATATGGATTAGTTTCTCACAGCGCCCCTCACATAATTACAAGCGATCTACGTTAAGCATGTATATTTCCAGTCCCGATTCTGCGAACTGCATGTCACCTATTTAATGAAGCACTATCGCTCAAATTTGTCTTTGTTTAGTTTTTTCATTATTTAGTTTATACTTTATGCTTTAAAAAGCTGTTTGTTTTTTAATGTACATGTATCATCACTTACTCATAGATCTGTGCCGGTCAAATCAGGGTCCTCAACGCCAACGTCAGCCAAGATTGGAGGGGCGCCGTTTGAATCCCTAGAGATGAAGAAAATGGGTAATTCTTCAGGCTCCACGGATGGCGTTGACAACCCGGGCGTTGACGACGAAGGTCGCCATAACAACAACAGCAACAACAACGCGAACGGAGACGCCGCAACGTCCCCTCCGGCGCGCGATGATGACGTCACCGATATAGGTGGCACTGCGGATGTAGGTGGCGCCTCTGGTATAGGCACAGATACGGATGTAGATGGCGCTGCTGCTGCTGCTGCTGCTGCTGCTGCTCAGCCGGCGAGGAAGCTCCGTAAACGTCCGACAATGAAGCTCGGCGCCGTGCACCTGAACCTGATCAAGGCGGAAACCTTGGATCACTTCGGCGGACAGAACCGGCGACTGCTGCCCAGCGGCAAAAACCAGCTGCACATCCTGGACGGGCGGGAGAACCGCTATTACATCGGGATCATCGACTTCTTCACGCTGTACGAGTGTCGCCAGCGCATGGGGCGAGTCCTCAAGAACGTCAAGTTTCGGTGCGGTGAGCACTCCACTGTGCCCCCCGCGCGCTACGCAGAGCGATTCGTCGCCTTCGTGGCGGATCACACCGTCTGAGACAGGGCGGATCACACCGTCTGAGACGGGGCGGATCACACCGTCTGAGACAGAGCGGATCACACCGTCTTAGAAGGGGGGCGGATCACACCGTCTGAGACAGGGCGGATCCCACCGTCTGAGAGAGGGCGGATTACACCTTCTGAGACGGGGCGGATCCCACCGTCTGAGACAGGGCGGATCCCACCGTCTGAGACAGGGCGGATTGCACCGTCTAAGACAGGGCGGATCCCACCGTCTGAGACAGGGCGGATTGCACCGTCTGAGACAGGGCGGATCACACCGTCTGAGACGGCTGATCACACCGTCTGAGACAGAGCAAATCCCAACTTCTGAGACAGGTCGGATCCCACCGTCTGAGACAGGGCGGATCACACCGTCTGAGACAGGGCGGATCCCACCGTCTGAGACAGGGCGGATCCCACCGTCTGAGACAGGGCGGATCCCACCGTCTGAGAGAGGGCGGATTACACCTTCTGAGACAGGGCGGATCCCACCGTCTGAGACAGGGCGGATCCCACCGTCTGAGACAGGGCGGATTGCACCGTCTGAGACAGGGCGGATCACACCGTCTGAGACGGCTGATCACACCGTCTGAGACAGCGAATCCCAACTTCTGAGACAGGTCGGATCCCACCGTCTGAGACAGGGCGGATCACACCGTCTGAGACAGGGCGGATCCCACCGTCTGAGACAGGGCGGATCCCACCTTCTGAGACAGGGCGGATCCCACCGTCTGAGACAGGGCGGATCCCACCGTCTGAGACAGGGCGGATTGCACCGTCTGAGACAGGGCGGATCCCACCGTCTGAGACAGGGCGGATTGCACCGTCTGAGACGGGGCGGATCACACCGTTTACGTTTATAAATTGCTTAGATAAGAAAATTAGAAAGATAACTACAGACAAATGTCAGCTTCGACTGACCGTTGACAGATCTTCCAGGAGCCATGTGCTTCCCTAACCTACGTGCCATACGCCGGCGGGTGGCGGTGCATCTCTCCAGTGCAGTACCTTCGGTATGGTGAACAACTGCGATAACTAAGTGTCATGTGAACGTACACGTCGTTTTTCATCCTCACGGCAGATCAGACCACCAAACTGTAGATTACACGAGTTTTGTTGACTTGTGATGAACGAGATTTCATGAATATCTTTGCATAGTTATGTTGTTGATATTAGGCAATGACTAGATGGTTGATAAGGACGTCTATCCCTTCCTGGCTTGGCCAAGGCGCTAGCTATACTGCGAATAATCCGATGTATGTATGTATGAGATTACGATGAAAACTGAGGGATTGGTATTAGTTCGTGGTAGTGGTAGTTTCCCCTGCGCTACTAGCAGGCGCACCTAACTGCATCTATTAGCGTCATCTCATCGCGTACGTTGCGTCGAAAAAATAACTACTTTAATGCGATTTGCTGAATGAATAATGACTTGTAACGATGAAAATTACGGCATATATACATAACAGTGTGTCCGATGATTTACTGGGATCGTCTTTCATCGTCATGAATTCTTATTTCTGTAATTAAAAGGTACACAAAAAGACATTTAAGTGAACGTACAAGGAGCTCGCAGATACCTGCAGAAAGCGATGGTTGAGCTACTTGAAGTCTTCCGCACTCAATGAGCTATCATTGTCAGATACGCATTTTAATATGAAGGTTATGTGTCAAAATCAAATCTATATGTCTAAACAATGTAAAGTGAATTAATAAAGATGAATAGTATATGTCAAAATCAAATCTATATGTCTAAACACTGAAAAGTGAATAAGTAAATATGCAGATTATATGTCAAATTTAAATCTATACTTCTAAGCACTGACAATTAAGTGAATTATAAAGTCCCATGCGCTTTTGACGCGATGTAAGCAGGATGTCCTTTCCTGGAGCTAACGCGTGATTTTCTTACTTAACATGTGGTTAAGCCAAGTATACATTCTTTTTCTTTTACAACATTAGCAATTATGATCATGGTTTGTGTCTGTATTAAACTCCGCTTGTAACACAGTAATTTATTTTTCGTGCTTGAAAGACTCAGGGGAAGTTTTAGGGGTTGGAGTCCGGACAAAAATCGTGTTACATATCATGCATATTTTCATCCCATGATGTTCAGTGACCCGGGTTAGTCCATGTGAACACCAACTCAACCATTCTATAATTGACTGATCTCGGAGACGCGTATATGGGAGATGGTAATTAATTGTCCCTGGTTTTACAAGGTGAAGCGGCATAAAGATGTTATTATATAGTAGGACTTACAACGAACATACCGAGCTTTAATCAATAATTCTGAATCAATTTGAATCCCAACTAATAATTGGATGTATAAATTAAGTTGTGATTTGTATTTTGATATTATTTTTCAATGATTATAGCTATGTATTTTAATTAACTTTTAACCATTTTTTTTTATAAAACTTTAAATTATATGGATAAAGTAAGTGTTGATTTGTATTTTGGTTTATTACCATATTTAGATACATAGATTGGGTTAAGTTACATATATCAATGGATCTTTGTAATACAACAGATGTAAGAAGATATTCAGGTCCTATATTGAAAGGCGAAATTAACCCATGTTGCTATATGTATATATACTACATTGCTTTTATGCACGGCAACATTTCTTGCAATGTATCAACATGACTCTTTCATTTTTGGTGTATTTATACTGCTTTTATGGCAAACTATGACAGGAACTTCAGTCAACGACTACGTGTCGACTGCGAAAATAATGTTTTGTGCATAGTCGCTTGCTATGTATACAGGATCCCGTTACACTTGTTATCCTTCAAATATTGTGTGATGTTTTAATAACAATTTATATAATAAAATAAATTTCGACGCACAACGTGAAGGTCGTTTATTATTCCTAATCCCCGGCCAAAGTATGTAAACACTTTCTTAGCGATAACGAATAATATACCATACAATCTATATTTGACTTGATTGCGGGATTTGGGGTAAATTAATTAGTCTTTGGTTTGAATCTTGGTAGATTTAGCGCAAGCCCCCAGACAAGCCCGCTTCTCTAGGGGCACAACGGTGTCCATGCTAAATTCTTCAGACGCCAGTCGGGAATCGACTTTAGCTTTTATCATAATGTGTGCGCGTACAATCATAGTATTTACGTATTCTATATACCTTGTTCTATCTTCTGACATCAAGAAAGTGTGTCAACGCTAGTTTGTTTCAGCTATATTTTTGCGAAAAAGTGTTGGAGCACACAGCTTTTCCCCGACCTTTCTCTTTATAACGAGTTCAAACCCAATTTTATTTGAATAATGCGTATGTGACTTCTGCGTAATAGCCGAGTTTAAGCTCAATGAATATGACAGTTTTATCAGTGCAGTTTGCTCTCAATTAGGTGTTTTTTAAGCCCAATGAGTATAACAAGAAAAATTTTCTCACAGACATTTGTAGCGTATGATTCTCTATTTATAGTCATAATACTAATATGCACATAACTTGTCGTGCCTGGTTATAACCCCCGGCCCCACAGCAGCAGCAGAGAATACATTCTCTACTTTACCAAGACTAAAAACGTATCTCAGAAGTGCAATGACACAGCAGAATTAAAAAATTGTCTTCTGTTGCGCATATTTAGGCACAGAAAAGAGACTTCTATAAAGACAATATAGTATCTTCTTTTGTGACATGTTTTTGGTTCCTTTGATAACGAATCAGCGGAAGCATTTGGGATGTATAGCTTGTTGCAAAAGGATCATAAATGAGAGTTGCAGGAATGTAGAATACTTTCTGTGGAACATGATACATGCTCATGTAGTAGATTATTATAATAACTTCTGTTGCTACAGGTTGACACTGTCGGCATATACAATTAGGGGAATAAATAACGGTCCAGAAATTGATTTTATATGCTCATTATATGTGAGGACGAAATACACGCACTTTGGTGACAACTAGTATATGAATGCCATGACCTGTCAATCAGCTTCCTTAAAATCGTATGTCGGAATAAAATGTTATTTTGGCGGGGTATATCTATAAATAGCGTTATATTTATGAGCATGGGCGTGTCCAGGGGGGCACGTGCCACCTCTTTCCGACCCGAAGATATGTCGCCCCCCCCACCCCCCGTCTTTCGAAAATTCCTGCACACACCCGTAGGGCGTATTGGTTGTGCCCCCCCACCCCAATCGCAACAATCTCATACATACGTTCACAAAGGTGGGCTAATAGCTTATATTTTACCAGTATGTGACAGCTGTCATGGCTGCCGGTATTGAGGAATAAATACAAGAGGCCGGCGTAAAGAAATATTGCGTCATCGGATCTTGTGTATATAATGTGTATATAATGTCTTGACCCGTTCAGCGGGACGTAACATTATATACATCATTGTCCCAAGCCAAGGTTAACTTCGCTGAACACAAAATTGGACCGAAGCACCAAACATCCTCAGAACTGGAAATTGACACTGATGACGCATCTACATAACAGAACACACCAACTTAGTGTCATAAATATTTTTATTACGTAATCGCCTTGGAAAGTACATTAATCAGCCTACATTGTATAATAATAAATCTATGTGGTACAAAGCCACATCTGTGTGAACATCACTTCACGCTCTATGAAATACAATATGAATATCCAATATATGTTTATAGACACAGTTTTCTTAAACAGTATGTGAAAACCCAGCTTGGATTTAATACCATGGTGGCACGGAATGTTTCCTTCCCCGGGCGAAATAGGTCATAAAGAGTTGCCTCCTGGTGCTGGGGACGGCTATGGAAAGTATATACGGAGAGTTACACGGACGAAGCTGACGAAATGCAAAATCATACCATTGCACTTTTAGCGCTTTAAAGCATGCTCTGGCCGCACACACCACCCGCTGAATAGGATGTGGGGGTCTTGGCGACAGCGAGACTTGGGGAGGGCGTATAGGTCGAAAGCGGTGGACGCGCCATGGCATTGTGGCAGCTTTTTGGTAAAACATTTGATTAGGGAATGTTGTCATAACGATAAATGTTACTCTCAGTTCATACCTGATAGACAGGAACCCTTATACGCAATGTTAATAACTTTAAAGGTAAGATAAAGATATATATTTACCTAAAAATATTACTTTTTGGGCTCAAAATTGTATTAAACGGATATGATTCGCATGTTAATTCGATTGAAGTTATCCTGTAGTGTGTCCCGTATATATACGAATAAAGATCAGATAATGAAAAAGAACCTCGACACGAACTCAACCGCCAGCAAAAGCTTCTCATTACAATAATACACAGCGATACCATCGGAATGCACGAGACCACATAAATAATTAGAAACTGATTTAAAGACCCAGAGAATTACAAACTGCTAATTATAGAAGGTCGACCACCAAATCACAGCGTAAAGTACACTCACAGAAATGACCACAAACGGGAACGCCTTCAACAGAATCTAGTCTAGATTTTCATAGTAGCAATGAAACGACAAGTTAAGTATGTGATACCTGTACAAAACTGAATGTACGCCTTACATGCCTCTCCGTGAATCCGATACCCCTAGAACACGTGGCCAACGCCGTCACTTTGACAACTTGCATTCACGAATTACTTGTAGAAAAAAATCTTTAAAACAACTCCACCATTGTATCGGAAAATGGAAAACAAATCTGGCATTCTTGTGATTGGAAACTGGAATGAACTGAAGACTAAAGAGTTCATATACGTCGCCGTGGCAAATGCTAAAATATGAGACTATCTGTCAATGGAACGCAAAGGGAACTATCCCATATGTTTTCCCCATACATTTTACTCCCATATTATGGGTCACCAACTGCGGCGTCGAAGTAAAAGTTGGACGTGAGCGATGCGTGAGCTATTCGCATATATGGAATAACGACCGCGTTAGTCGCAGTTAAGTCCACCCTGTCCCATTGGAGAAAATATAGATATATATATATTAATTTATATACAATGAATACGCTGCCTACACTCCACGCCATATGAAAAGCGATATATACTAATGAGTTTATTATACCAGCGACATGCTACGCTACCCAGCGTTGGGCAATAATAGTTTATCAGGGCATTTATTGGTGTACAAACCACGGCTCCACCCACGCAAGAGGAACAAGCAGCGTTCCATGGGTCATGGTGGCGTATGGAATGCCATATACACAATAATACCGTATCTATACACATCAGGGGACAACTGTATAAAACACTTAGCGCAAGCTCTTTGGGAGGGGGGGGGGGGTCTATGCCGCAAACAATGTACAGTGTACACACAACTTGCCGCCAGCTTCATAAATAAAGCGCTGGCTCACCATTTACCCGACAAACAATCTAATTAGTGCTCAGCATACATACGTCGTTCGGGAATACGCATATTACCATCTTCCATTATTACTCGCTATACACAGACATTGAATGGTTACGTCGCGGGTTCTACTACAGAATACTATTTACAGCTTCACTATCTGTAACATTCCGCAAGGAATTTCCACAGTTTCGAGCCCGACCGTCACCGTCACAGTAAGATCTGCCGACACCGCTCTGGGGTCCGGGTTTTAACACATATATGAAGCCCAAGAACCACGTCTCGTTGTCTCGTTTAGTTCAATATATATACGCTAGCTGTTATATGGCAAACATGTACACGTCAATGGCTAGCCCTAAGTCCGCTTCCTTCTTCTTTTTACAAAAAACGTCATTTTCAGAGCACATAATGTTGCCCAAGTGTACTTCAATGTGTGTATCCAAGTCTGATTGATTATCTAGTACTGCCGTAAAAATCCGCTAAACACAATTCTAATCGTGCTAGTTTAGTCTGCTTTCGCTTTCGACTTTGTTTAAATAATCCTAAGATCCCTTTATATAATGACGGGATGAGTCATCCTAACATCGACACTTCCGCCTTCCTGGACACCATACTGGGACGGAATCTGCCCCTGCCACGTACCACAGCAAACAAGATGCTATACGATCTCTCAGCGCCCTTCCTTCTACCATTCACCTGTACAATACACACTTCACACATGATAATCTATGGTTAGATCCTCTACTTCAATAACACACCTATACCCCCACACGACGTCTATACACTGGAACTCATGCCACCGCATGTAAAAAGGATTGTTTTGCACGGACTATACGCACAGTTGCTGGTATTATCGCCCAGTTGACGCCACGTGGTCCTAACTGTACAGACCCAGCGTAAGTGCCGTTAGTCCTCCCGAGAGGTGCACTCGTCCCACCTTTCTTCAGACATATCTTCTCAAGTCCATTTTCTCTTAATATCGATCACATCATGCACCGGCAGCAAAAACACTGTTATAATTAAGTTAAACGCTGTTTAAGTTTACGCGACGTATATTTAAGGAATGTGCGATGGAAAACCATGTCAAGGAATGTAAAGCATGGTGTATATCACCAATACAAGCGACAGGTAGATCCACCATTTTACTCAGCAGTATCAAGAGTTAACAGTTACATCATGATACAGACACATTTCATAACTATGTCATCTTGTCACGTGCACAAAAGTCCAGGAATGTAATAAAAAAACCTCACCAGACGAACGGCTTCAGGATTTAAACTACGACAAGAAAAAGGAACATTAAATGAACTTGACCAAAATAAATGACAAACGATGATAGTCTGCTGTACAGGGAAACAAGTGGGATGTATTGAAGCTTCTAATGAATAGCTTCTAATGAATAAGGTATATAATATAAGGTAATATCATTTACACGATAAGTAGGACAAATATAGAAAGTAGCAAATACGCGGACAAATCCTTTGTACAACTTGCACCCATCTAATTCCTTGGTCCGCCTATAACTGTAGTTAAAATTCCGTCATAGACGGAGAAGACCAGTTATTTAGGCCACGTGACCTCTACCATTGCCGCACAACTTTTCCGCAGTCTCCCTCACTAGCGGCTCCCTCTAGCGGCTGTAGCTCAAAGTTTGACAAAACCCCTGAGTTCACGTGTACTTAACAACTGCATTGTGATTGGCGCAGCAGGAATATTAGCCACACCCCTCCCGAGAGGTGGTCCGCCATGTAATAACGACCGGAGAACCGCGAGAGAGCGAGAGGCGAGAGAGCGAGACTACAGCGAGCTTTTAATCCATCCCAGTCACAACCTCGCTAGTGTTAGACTCCTACCTTACACTGCGTGTGTACATCTCCAAGCCTCTCCAGTCACCTAGGCAGGTGAAGTGAGCTATGCTACTCCGTCGTGACAATATCTAGTTTCTGAAGTCGGCTATGCTACTCCGTGGTGACAATATCTAGTTTCTGAAGTCGGCTATGCTACTCCGTGGTGACAATATCTAGTCTCTGAAGTGAGTTATTCTAATCCGTCGCAACAGTATCTGATCTCTGAAATGAGCTACACCAAGCTATCGTGAAAATATCTGGTCTCTGAAGTGAGCCACTCTAATCCTAACACTATCGCGATGTTATATGGTTGGGTTTGTTTCTTTTGTATACATTATTGGCAGTTTGTACCGGTCAACAAGGTCACGATGATAAGACGGATGTCGCTGGTCACCTCGCTTGGAGCATATTGCTCGACGGCCAGCGATCAGTGCCTCGTCGTCTAAGGTGTGACGTCATCTAGGCACCGCGGCGATCGTCAGGTAAGAGACCAAGATGGTGACGTCATCGCTTTACCCGGGACCATGGCCAGGGCATGGAGGCCATGATGACGACGTCATCTGTGAACCAAGTCGTGAAGACACAGATGTTGACGTCACCAGTGAACGACGTCGTGAAGACAAAAGATGGTGACGTCATCTGTGAACCAAGTCGTGAAGACATAGATGGTGACGTCATCAGTGAACCGAAGCGATGCTTAAGTCGCGCAGACAAAAGACGGTGATGTCATTTCATCCAAGCGCCGGTCACTTCATCCCGACATAGATCGAGATGGTGACGTCATCATTTTCATGGTAGCGACGGACGACCAAAATCGACCAATCGAAAGCCGAGACGTTGTTTACTTTAACCCGATCCGGAGGAACCAGGTCGACATCCGACAGCACTGCCAACGCGATACCGAACACAGTGACTACGACGCGGCATTCCTCCATTATCGCCACTCCCTCTTCAACAGACCACCGCTGCCGTGCCCGGGCCGCGCCGACGAGGACGCGCTAGTCATAGCGACTCGCTGACGTCACAGCGACATCAGAACAACATATCTGACGTAGTGGCGTCCGACCACGTGACCTCCTCCTGGGAGGGCTTGGCCTGTGTCTCCTCCGTCATTTCCGGTTGGGCCTGGCCCCCCCGAGTGTTGTTCTCGTCTTCCGGGCGCTCCATGCCGAAGTAGTAGTCGACCTTAGTCTTGGTCTTGTAGCCCGCCAAGGCGCCTGCCGGAAAGACAATCGACACGTTAACCCTGGGCGCAAGGCTATCTACATGGGTGTCGATTACCACGCTGTATTAATTGTGTCGATTAAGGCTGCACGGCTGCATTTATATACTGAGTAATTAAACAGTTTTCTCAATATGTTTGATTATATTAATGTGTCTTGTACTGAATACGAAATGAAGGCATTATCGGTATTGACATACCTCTACCCCTGAAATAGTGCCAACAGAAGTAAGTTTACCAGCGAGTACTGAGAATGGCTTTATTTAACAATATTTGAAAATAATGATACATTTTTATCCATCAGATGAGTTGTTACCACTATATCAGATATATATATATATATAGAATATACAGATGAAGGCAACATCAGTACATTAAAGGGAAAAAACCCGTCGGTATTCGAGAAAACCGGATCTAGATCCCGACACAGGACTCACCGGAAGCTCCCATTCCAGGAGTCGACATGAGCGTAGCTTCCATGAAATCCGGGACGTTGTCTGGCTCGTCGTCCGCCAGCTGACCGTTCTGGGGACCTTGTCCGGGCGGGGTGGGGAAGTCCAGGTCTCCCGGCTCCGGGGGCAGCGAGTCCATCAGGAACTGCTCGGACGGGTACTCGAACATGGACGTCGCCGTGTCGTTAAAACAGATGTTCCTCTGAAAAAAAGTAATTAATTTATTAATTAAACTTGATAATATATTGGTTTGGTTAAAGATTAGGACGGCTTAACCTCTGTAGGTCATATCGTGATAATAGGAAGATTCAAGGTAGAGGGGAGGGGGGGGGGGGGTGGGGGGGAGGGTAAAGAAATGGGATCTTTACCTTAGGCAAACATAGATATATGCACTTGATCATATCACAAAGTTTATTCATCACTAACTCAGACTATATGAACATGAGATTTCAGACAGGATTCAGATTGGATTTTTACATGGATGATGAGTCAGGCAGGATGTCTACCTACGCCAAAACTACACAATTAGATGTGCAGACGAAGTGTCTGTTTTCTACTTTTTCTGTGTAACCGTGCACGTGTACGTTTTTGTGCTATCATATACATATATGATATGAAATGATGAGAGCCCAAGGCCAATGTGGAGGGTTGAAGCCACCTTGGCGTTGTAAGTAAGATAAACAAGAGCCCATAATTCAGCAAAAAGAAAAACGGGCAGCTACAGGAGAAAAAATAGCTTTTAGTTCATTTTGGTCCCTGGTTTATATTTGTTCGTGTGTTTTTGATGTTCTTCATATTGATGAATAAACCTGATGTGATGAATAATAATGCTCGATCCAGGGCCTTGACTGCATGGCGCAGATAAATGACTAATCGAACAGACAATAACAACTGAGAGGGTCGAACGGCAGACACAGCTGAGCCAACCGGGAACTACCCGCTAAGTACTGGAGAGCAGTGAGGCTGAGCACGCCTAGAGTGTAACCAAGATCAACGAGTCGGTCAATTAAGTCAAACACCAACAATAATTCACTAGGGTTTGCCCTGACCACGCCACGCGGCTCTACATTTCCCAGGACCCCATGAAAAGCGGGGCAGTTATATTATTGGGGCGGTTTTCGCTTAGTAATGTGAGTTCCAGGTGCATGCGCTAATAGAAATATCGGCTGTCGCCGGCGAGGGCTAGCCCAGCCTGACTGGTACAGCTGGGCGACGGGGTGGAAATTACCAATACCATCAATAGAGCCACGCACCTGTTGTCTATTGATCGCCTCTTAGCAGTCGGATATATACACACACACTACTCTACTCCAATGGGCCAGCACTCGAACATATGTACATCAATCCACCCAACTGTGAAAAGATTCGCAAAAATCTTGATTAGGCAGGCATCATCAACTGATGCTGGAATCCAGTGATATCTCTCCGCATAGGGGGGGGGGGGGGCAAAAGGTCGCACGTGCTTTGGTCGCTACGGCACAGGAAGGCGGGGGGGGGGGGTGTTTGGGGTGCTATGGCCTCGTGCTCGCACGCGGCAAGCGACACGCGCAGATTGGTAATCGCGAATCGAATGGAGTTTCCATGGCAATATGGCGATGACTCAAAAACTTGTAGATATCAAGGACGGGGCTGGACACACCTGTCCCGCAGGCTGTGTGTGGGTGTGTGTGGGCGGCCTGTAGAATGAAATGAACCGTTATTGTTTAAGCCCGCTTTTGTTACCTAAACTAAAAGGCGGCAAATGAAATGAGGTTGATAGAAACATGCCCCAGACCTATTGATCTCTTGCATGGCCTGCCTACCCAATGGTCCATGGCGGCTCCCTAGTAGTATAATATGCTATAGGTGTAGGCTTAATTATTAGCAAAACAAAGCGAAAGGACGTATTTTCATTTAATTGCGGGTCCCAAGCTCCTGTCCAAGGATGATCGAAAACCACGAATTTTACACGATATCTTAAACATAAAAAATCTTCTGTTGTCAACAACAACAAATCTATATAGCGACATCAAAGGAAGCTGTATACAATTCAACCTCAGCGCAGTTATAGTCAACCCAGAATTAAAGACTAGCTTGGTAACGATGTAGGTGAGGTATGCACTCCTTAAACTTCTCAGAGTGTTTGTAGATAGATAGATAATATAGTCGGTAAATTTGTTCCAGTCACAGGTCACCATGCATGAAGAGACCAGAACTGACAGCCCATCTCGCTCCGAGAGGTCCCCGTTGGGTTACTGGGTCAGCCGCCACGTACCTCGTCACGGTCACATCAGCGGTGCGAAGCAGCGCGACGCCAACTATCTACCCGTACCCCCCCACCCCCCTCCTCTCTCCTCAAGATCCAAACCCCCCTCTCTCTCTCCCCAAGCTCGACCCCCCCCCCCCCGACACACACACACCTCCCACACAATGGAATACCCCAGCATATCGCGCATAAGCGACCATGGCATGTGTCAAATACAAATTTATGGAAATTGCAACTTGCATGACTGGATAATAATAATAGGAAAATGGAACAGCGATAGAAAAAGGTGGTTTCAGACATGGACATCGCCATCTTCTTCCTCGTTTCTTGTAGTCTTTATCAAACTGTGTCTTTTTGCCACTAGATCGACGGCCGATTGTCAGCTGGACTACAGCGATAACGAGCGAAGACGACCAAGCGATCGATATGGGTTTGTTGGTGCGTAGCTCACGGCAGTCCCCCCCCGCACAGCGGCAGATTATTGGGCACGGACTCGGTGGTAGCCACTGTAACGAGGACACGGCGGTATCTTACAGTATCCAGGACACGGTGGTAGCTTCCAGTAACCAGGACACGCCGGTATCTTACAGTACCCAGAACACGGTGGTGGCTTACGGTAACCAAGACACGATGGTAGCCTCCAGTAACCAGGACACATCGGTCTCTTAACTTGACGGCGCATTATCCCCAACGTAACCACTCTGAATGAGTAGTGGGGGCCGACCCAGTAGCCTAGTCGGTAGAGCCTCTTATCAGAACCCCTACTCGTTTCGCGCCCCGAATACGCAAATTTTCTCCACCTTGTAAGTTGAACCCATAGATGTATGTTCGCATAACTGAGGCAATGACCTCTCTCTCTCTCTCGTGGCGTAATATGAACCATCAACGGGTTTATGTCCGAAGTGAACCTCGTAGGAGTACCCACTCCCGTTGAGAGTACACACGGCCTCACACCATAAACAGCGCATCCAAAAGACATACACCATGGCCATACCGTGCCTTACCCAACACTCCCCACCCCGCATCCCGCCTCTCACTGGGACTACAATCGACATCATGACATTTACGGCACAATACTGCCACCTCTCGCGCTATTATGACCCACATACCGAGGAGGGTTTTTTTTCTTTCTAATTCTCTCATTCATTGGAATGCCTGAAAGGTTAACAACATCTCTACTACATTGACTTCACGTCACTGCACGCGAGGACGGGAGGATCAAGTACTTATATCAGTGAGATATATATAAGTTGAGTAGGTATGCTCACCATAATCACCGCCACGGCCACCACCACGCCGCTCTCAAGAGGCCAAAATACCATGCGTTCACCGGAGCGCAACAGCATACCATTGTAAAATAACTGAGTGGAAGGCAGGGGGGCGAGAGGGTGGTGGGTGGGCAGTTGGGAGGTCAAAGATTCCGCGGAAGGGTGGGGTAAATGTGGACGAAGTACCTGTATTTCAGCTAGAGGGATAGAGGTGGGGGGGGGGGAGGGGTTAACACATGTTTCCAGCTAGGGGGTCATCAACAAATGCGGTGGGATACGACTGTGGGGATGGGGGGGGGGGTTATTATTAAGAAAGTCGCTTTCAGCTAGAGGCGTTAACAGATATTGAGAGCGGATGGGCGAGGCGGCGGGTGGGTCGGAAAGGAGTTCTCACATGGTTACATCATCGGCAACAATATGTATACTTAATAATGACCATCGGGACAACGATGCTGACACCAGACATGCACAGAACACAGACACGGGGCAGTTTCCGGCCCCAGTGCCAGCCACGGGGCAGATCCCGACCCCAGTGCCAGGCACGGGGCAGATCCCGACCCCAGAGCCAGCCACGGGGCAGATCCCGACCCCAGTGCCAGCCACGGGGCAGATCCCGACCCCAGTGCCAGCCACGGGGAGCCCGGAGCCATACGGACAGCTAGGCGGGGAGGAAGGTCGAGGGGCAGGTCGCTCGAAGCCACACCGACACACACACACACACGCGTGACCGGTTTCAGTATGTCGTGAATTCGAACTATATTTATCATACCTTGGCAGTCAAGGCACATTTTGTTTATAGGAAGCTTCCTTGGCTCACTTGCTAAGCAGGCTGAGGTGCAGATCAACAGGTCGTGGGCTCGAAGCCTGGTACCAACATCATGTTTTCTCCACGTATTTCAGTGTTTTGAAATTTCCAGTTTAGCCTTTATGTTCCCAAAAGTGGTCTAAAACACCAACGTTTAATTTCATTTCCAACCCCATCCCCACTGGGTGTATTTCTAGACAACTCCTCTTGACACACCAATGGTCGCCTTATCCAAGCATGTCCGGTTACATGACTTCAATACATATGTCCCGTTTTTGTTTTTTCAACTTGTGTCCACATAAATGAGCCATAACTGCAGTAACTGCCAGGACGTCCGGC
Source organism: Arenicola marina (assembly GCA_964019135.1). Classification (NCBI taxonomy): domain Eukaryota; kingdom Metazoa; phylum Annelida; class Polychaeta; family Arenicolidae; genus Arenicola; species Arenicola marina. The sequence goes on from OZ025264.1 coordinate 19,833,626, forward strand.
CTCATACAAGGCAAAAAATGAGCCATATACGGTGAAATAAATCACAGTGCATTCGCCCATCCCTGGCTGCCGGAGTACGCCGACTGTACGGCCTGACCTCCTCGCTGCGCGTACGTCACACTACTGACGTCCGGTGACTCATTCAGTCTTATACTATATATATACCTATTTTTAGCCATATTCTGATAGATATGTATAGATATGGACATGTACAGCATACACACCACCCACTTAATTTTGGATTATATAAAGCTCAGCTTTGTAGAGATTTTCCTCGTCATTAAAGTACTTAAAAATGAAGTTTATTCATTCAGTAGAGTAAAGTAAGATAACTAAGAGCTTTGTCATCTTGCCACCTGAATTTAGTTCGTTTGTAAACACCAGGCCACACACCTTGAAGGTGTTCGGGAAACGGACAGGCCGAGCTAAAGATAACTGGCAGGTGTTTGCGATATGTCGTAATCACCGACCTAAAGTTCAACCTTCCACATCCTCACCGAGTACAATCTATGTAAGCTACAGCCCTGTGTATCTATACAGGTATGGCTACCATATTTATCACCCGAGGTTCGTTCGTTAAATATATGGACATGTTCTCTATATACGACAAATACATTTCTACTAAATGCATTAATATGTCTTTTATTTGCATTTACCATGGACCATTTACTTTTTCCACACGCCGACTGGTTTCTATATACATGTATTATTATTTAGGATATGACGTTTATATCGTACCAACTGGGAGGATGAAAAGCGGGATTGTTATCGCACAGTGGGGGCGTGAAACCCCGAACAAAATGCTTGGCCTGGTAGAGTTCACTCGACGAGGCCGAGGGTCCGAACCACTTGACCATTCGGGTACCCCGGTCTACCTGGAAGCTATGCATGCACATAAGCAGATGGCTTTAGAATCACCCGGCGTTGAAACAGCGAGGCTGCCTCGGGTGAAGCTGCAGCTGAGCCACGTGCCTGGGGTAACTCCCCAATCTCTTGGTGACGCCGAATCGAGATCGATACAAAAACCCGTCCCCTGGTTCACTCAGGCCTCTAGACGGTTATACAGTGGGATGCCTGAATTAAAGCTTCAGGCCTTCCATACGCACACTAGGGCTAAACCGGACAAAATGAGATGAATGATATTAAGGGGGGGGGGGGGGACAAACGATGAAACTACCCCAGCCACAGGTTGAGAAGGTTCGTTGATCTGAGGTTCGAAGTGCTTTAAGGTTAGCTACGGAAACTCCCCGAATAGACATGCTTTGGCGGAGGTGGCGGGTTGGATGTATATTCAGGACGCTATAACCACTTTTGATCGTATCGCGTCAATGGGAGAAGGAAGGGAGAGTGGAGCCGCGGATACCACACAGACATGGCCACAGCGGGGCTCGAACCACCGACCCACGTGCCGTTATATATGCGCTATGGCGGAGGTGGATCAAACAAACAAATCAGCATTGGCGGGGTGTTAGGAAGATTGCCATCGTCCACCAGGCATGCGGCATATCATAGGCGCAGACAGCCTCTGGGTATCATGGGTGAGTGGTAAGGCGCTCGACTTCAGAAATACTGCGGACGGGATTAGACGTCTGTCTGAGTATGTCACCGACCACGGGTTATAACCGCCAATTTATACATAATGTCCCTACGCCCTGAACAACCCCGGGGCAAAGTCCTCTTTGTACCTCTCCACTCCTATCATACATGAAGTCACAACCGTCCCTTCTGCCGATACAGTAAGTCTCCCTTTTCCTCATCTGAAAATGCTGCCTACCCTTCGATGAAACTCCCAACACCCAAAGGCTAAAGCGGCCAACAGACAGTGCAAATAGCGAAATAGCAAGTGACAATAGTCGGGTTGTTAAGCACCCCGAACCGGATGTCAGGTACTTGTAAATACACTGTCTGCGGCCTGAAAGTTGTGAATAATGAGACTTGTCATTGTGATAATTGCTATGATATTTGCGCTTGCTGGAGACGCGAAATCGATCTGAATAACACAGGTTTTCCGGAGTTTAACGTCGATGAGTCACATAGGCGGATACTGCGGACTGCATAGAACGTAATATCCATTTCATTATCGCATCGGGGAACCTCTTTAAAGGCTAGCTCACGCAGTGCCTGAAATTAAAACCGGGGATAACATTGGACAACCCTGGGGAGTCGTAGCCAGTCTGTAGTCAATCCGGGGAGTACCTGTTCAAAACTACCGGGATGAATCGTAGCACCGTTGTAATACCGTGGTCTACTGTTTTTTTTGCGCCAAAAGTTTGCGGAATGTTCCTGGTTCGCCCCGGTATAAAGACCGGGAAGGACCGGGGTAAACCGTAGCCATCATCGGCACAGTGTGAGCTAAGCTGAACTCAGTTGGTAGGCAGGCTGGGTTGCAAGATCAACAGGTCGCGGGTCCGAACATTGGCACCTGCATATGGGGTGAGTTTCACCCAAACCCATTCAATTGTCCCGGGGAGGTTTCACGTTCATGCGCATAAGAGCGGCCAAAAACACAAAATGTTTTAATTCATTATCACATTAAGTTTCTCCTTCCGGTGAGCACAAAGGTACTGTAAAGAGAAGGGCGGGAGTGGCGGTAGCCAGGACGGTGGTGGTGGTGGTGGTGGTGGTGGTGGTGGTGGGGGTGCGGGTGGAGGGGGGTGGGGGTGGAGCGGGGCAAAATCACCCCATGCAATAAGCGGAAATATTGGCCAAGTTACGCCGTGATATTTTCTTATATAATCCTTTTTTTTGCGTCATTTTCTACCCAAAGCTGGAGTGAATGGGTGGCGGGGGGATGCCATGGACATCCGCCCCCCCCCCCTCCCCCCCCAACCTCAGCCACCGCCACCACTTTCACTCATATCCGCCGTCCACGTTTAATGTCGCTCGAGCGGAACCGGAAACAGATTTGCATGTAGTTATTATCTGGACGCCATAAGAATCCGTCCAGGGGAGTCATTTCCTGTTCCATGAAAATGGTTGCCACGCTGCTTGGGTGACGCCCGGTCGGTACACTATAGATGCAGGCTATTAACGCGACGGCGAAAACCGCAACGGTAAATCTGACTAAAGACACCGGAGTGGTGGCAAATATTACAATGATGCGACAGCTGCGGGTGGCGATGGCTGGAGTGTGGTTACCCTACAGACAAATGTGGGATCACTCAGGTTCGAGCGTTCGCGCCATTCTCCTTTTTTTAACATCGTGCTGTTGTGCTGGTCTCAGCGCCGCGGCCGGAGCGCAGGTTCGAGTCGCAATTGCATCCGTCTGCCGGATGATACAGATTCTATGCCCCTCTTTTGAAAAGAGTCACCATGAGGCGAGACACGACTTCATCCTTCCCTTCCCGTTGACTGGTTAATGATGATGGGTTGGTGTTTTAGGCCACCTTAGGGTACACATGGGCTAACCCTGGCAAACGAGTCTCCTGTGATAATGATGGGAAGAGATGAAACGGCTCCCAGACACGGGCGCGGGGTTCGAACCCACAACTTCGAGGGCGCCACCTACCGACCACGGTGGCTCCCGGCCTTACAGGTCTAAAGCGTCGAACGGAAATGTACCAGTCGTAACTTAACCGCCTTAAAGTCAAGGTGGGACCGGTGACCGCGGCTTTTGTCACCGCCGAGTGTACAACCTCGACATGCAGGCGTCACCCACCCGGGGTCCGCAGGACGATGAAAAGCCCGTTGGCCCGGGGACTGCCACGATGAGGGTCGTTGCTATGGATACACTACCGGCTCACCAACAAAATGTTACCAGTTCTTACACACATACATCAAGCGAGTGGTATCACTGTATCGCAAAGATTTAGGCAGTGTGGTAAAATCACTGTTTTTAGCATAGCCTACGTACAACTCACTTGTGGCCAGCGTTGATTTACGATAAAAATAGATGCCCTTGGGGCCCTTACAGAAACATGGGCCCCAACGATAAATTATGAATTTGGTATTTATCTGAGCTTATATTCATGCACTTCATTTGTTGACATAACTATACTTATAGTATTACTTATTACCGTCCTTTGCTGTACATCCAATTTAATTTTTCTTTTTTTATGTTGAGGTGAGCATTAATATGTGTATTCGCTATTGCAAACCTCCAGAAATAAATGATGTTTAAACAAAAAAAAAACGATATGGAGTCGCCCACAAGACACGATGTAACCTTACGGCCTCAGAACACAATCAGAAGCCTGTGTGGTGGTTGGCTTCCAGTGTCCGGGATATGGGATGCATCCATGCCTCATCTCGCCTCACCACGGCATGGCGGAGGCACTCAGGTCTAGGGCCAGAGAGAGACACTCAATCTAAGGCGTATTAATTATTCACACCATGCCTACCTTAGAACACGGAGCGTGATGTTGCTAACCCTCCCCCCCCCCCCCCCCCCCCACGACACCTCTCCTCATTATCCACCTCGCCCGCTAACGGTGGCGCCGTACCGACAGACCAGACCACCGACCTCATCTGTCGAGGGTCAGGGAGTCATGCAATAAGACATGCACCCAGCCACCGTGTTTGTCTTTTCGCTCCCTAGATCTATCCGACACACCCGCGGTGTCAGTTAACATGACACGCTTGGCTATCACACGCAAAATCATTAAAATGCTCTATTTACGACCGCAATAGGTTCAAATGCCGTTGTCGGGGAGGTGTTTAGTGCAACTAAAAATCAAGCCCGGAATATATGGCCCGATTTATGTAATATTTATATTGAAAAAATCTTCTGATGGCCGGGATGTCGCAGTGGTGTTTAGCACACATAACGACAAAGAGCTTGTCTATTGGGATGGCGGACAGCTGTTACGTCCGTCGAATATAGCTTTAGTACGGTGAGGGGAAGCCTTATTCACTGGGCTATTACCCATAAAGCACTCACATCACCAGTTTGGACATTGAATAGCGTCTTGTAATTATGGCTACACCAGCAGTGAGCTTTCTAGCATTCCCCGGCCTTGTGGCTAGAGATGTCTTGGTGCCAGTTTGCTTTCTACCATTCCCCGGCATCGTGGCCAGAGACGTCTTGGTGCCAGTTTGCTTTCTCCCATTCCCCGGCCTCGTGACCAGAGCCGTCTTGGTGCCAGTTTGCTTTCTACCATTCCCCGGCCTCGTGGCCAGAAACGTCTTGGTGCCAGTTTGCTTTCTACCATTCCCCGGCCTCGTGGCCAGAGACGTCTTGGTGCCAGTTTGCTTTCTACCATGCCCCGGCCTCGTGGCCAGAGACGTCCTGGTGCCAGTTTGCTTTCTACCATTCCCCGGCCTCGTGGCCAGAGACGTCTTGGTGCCAGTTTGCTTTCTACCATGCCCCGGCCTCGTGGCCAGAAACGTCTTGGTGCCAGTTTGCTTTCTACCATTCCCCGGCCTCGTGGCCAGAGACGTCTTGGTGCCAGTTTCCTTTCTACCATGCCCCGGCCTCGTGGCCAGAGACGTCCTGGTGCCACTAAAACCCAGTGGCCGTCTGCATTAAACTCACATCACTCGTAGCTTACGCATGTGAATTGGCAGGCGTATCTTACAGTATACTGACGTCGTGACGGTTGTTATCTGCCGTATATATATATATTGCTACTGCTGTCATATATCATTGGAATGGCACGTGGAACCGCCCGTCAGTAGCTGTGAAGCGACCCCCCGAAAAGTGATACGTAAAGTAGGCTTACGAAGGCCCAGGGTTCGTAAGTACCGCCCCAGGCGTGCAAGTAGCTGAATATTTGCGTTTTATCGCTTCATAAAACTCTCAATCCCGTAAAAATTACACTCTCCGCCATGTACTTGCCTAACTGTAAAGGTGCTTGTGGTGCCCAAGCTGTTGATCAATTTCCGAGCCATCGATCGATAAACATAAGGACACAATTCAGCGATGGAAAACAAAAACGACCCCGAAGTCCGTGACGTCAGGAAAGTGCACAACAGGAAAAGCGGGTCCCATATAAAGCACACATTATCAGAGCACGTGGCCCCGGGACATTATGTTCAACACATGTTCAACGAACCATTATGTGTCCCTGGTCGTTTGAGAAACTAGGTCATTCGTCCTCGTTAGGGTGGATCGTATTCAGTGTAGCTCATTTATTATTTCTCATTCAAGCATTGACTACAACAATGGATGCGTGAATATGGACTCTCGTATCCTCGTCTTGTATCGATGTATAAATTTGCCTAAGCCTTTCAGTCATGATAGTATTACTGAAAAAAGAGTCGTAAAACCGTACAAATCGCGCTAGGAATTGGTTCCACTGTGGTTTAATATTCAGCCTGTATATATTCAGTGAGTGAACTTCAAGTGAGGCACTCAAACTTCCCCAGCATATGTTTCACAGCTCACTGATCAATACACCACCGGTTATTTTCTGTTCTTCGTTTTTTTTCATTGGACGTTTTTTTTTTTTTTTTTTTTTTTTTTTAATGGTAACTACGAAATTTAATAACATCGATTCTTTTTTCCTTTTTAAAATCAGGTTAAGCTTGTTTTGTCGTTGAGCGTAAGCTGCAGTCATCATTGCATTAGAGCGGGCGGTCACTTGAGCTGGGTACACATGCAAGTCATTTAACACAGGGAACACGAGCGTTCGACCGAGCACGGTCGCAAGCAAGAGTGATGGTGGGGGAGGGGCGATGGGGCCGAGTATAGGTGAGCTGCAGACCGTTTTCAAAAGCCCCTGGGTGTCAGGTGTACCTCAGGCTGGGGAGACGGCAGGCCACAGATGTGGTCCCCGAGAGGCAGGGCCTGGTCGTCAAAGACACGCTGGTCACCATGGAAACGCGATATTCATGCATATATATAAAAAAAATTGCCTACGTCAGTGGAGTAATGTGGCGTGTGCTAGCGGCAGGCGTAACAGGCGGACGCTATCACCCAGCGGTCAGCGTCCAGGCGACATCATGACCTTGTCGACGTCCTTCAGCTGTGACACAGCCAGCGACACGCGACAGACGCCCGGCTTTTGGCGACGCACGTACAGACGCCCAGCCATTGGCGACGCACAGACAGACGCCTGGCCATTGGCGACACACAGACAGACGCCCGGCCATTGGCGACACACAGACAGACGCCCGGCCATTGGCGACGCACAGACGCCCGGCCATTGGCGACACACAGACAGACGCCCGGCCATTGGCGACGCACAGACGCCCGGCCATTGGCGACACACAGACAGACGCCCGGCCATTGGCGACACACAGACAGACGCCCGGCCATTGGCGACGCACAGGCAGACGCCCGGCCATTGACGACGCACAGGCAGACGCCCGGCCATTGGCGACACACAGACAGACGCCCGGCCATTGGCGACGCACAGACAGACGCCCGGCCATTGGCGACGCACAGGCAGACGCCCGGCCATTGGCGACGCACAGGCAGACGCCCGGCCATTGGCGACGCACAGGCAGACGCCCGGCCATTGGCGACACACAGACAGACGCCCGGCCATTGGCGACGCACAGGCAGACGCCCGGCCATTGGCGACACACAGACGCCCGGCCATTGGCGACGCACAGGCAGACGCCCGGCCATTGGCGACGCACAGACAGACGCCCGGCCATTGGCGACGCACAGGCAGACGCCCGGCCATTGGCGACGCACAGGCAGACGCCCGGCCATTGGCGACACACAGACAGACGCCCGGCCATTGGCGACGCACAGGCAGACGCCCGGCCATTGGCGACACACAGACAGACGCCCGGCCATTGGCGACGCACAGGCAGACGCCCGGCCATTGGCGACGCACAGGCAGACGCCCGGCCATTGGCGACACACAGACAGACGCCCGGCCATTGGCGACGCACAGACAGACGCCCGGCCATTGGCGACACACAGACAGACGCCCGGCCATTGGCGACACACAGACAGACGCCCGGCCATTGGCGACGCACAGACAGACGCCCGGCCATTGGCGACGCACAGGCAGACGCCTGGCCATTGGCGACGCCTGGCCATTGGCGACGCACAGGCAGACGCCCGGCCATTGGCGACGCACAGACAGACGCCCGGCCATTGGCGACGCCCGGCCATTGGCGACGCACAGACAGACGCCCAGCCATTGGCGACGCCTGGCCATTGGCGACACACAGACAGACGCCCGGCCATTGGCGACACACAGACAGACGCCCGGCCATTGGCGACGCACAGACAGACGCCCGGCCATTGGCGACGCACAGACAGACGCCCGGCCATTGGCGACGCACAGACAGACGCCCGGCGATTGGCGACGCACAGGCAGACGCCTGGCCATTGGCGACGCCTGGCCATTGGCGACGCACAGGCAGACGCCCGGCCATAGGCGACGCACAGACAGACGCCCGGCCATTGGCGACGCACAGGCAGACGCCCGGCCATTGGCGACGCACAGACAGACGCCCAGCCATTGGCGACGCCTGGCCATTGGCGACACACAGACAGACGCCCGGCCATTGGCGACACACAGACAGACGCCCGGCCATTGGCGACACACAGACAGACGCCCGGCCATTGGCGACGCCCGGCCATTGGCGACGCACAGACAGACGCCCGGCTATTGGCGACCCACAGACAGACGCCCGGCCATTGGCGACCCACAGGCAGACGCACGGCTATTGGCGACGCACAGACAGGCGCCCGGCCATTGGCGACGCACAGACAGACGCCCGGCCATTAGCGACGCACAGACAGACGCAACTGTTGTTTTTTTGCCAAATCAGTTCAACTGAATGGAATACCTGATATACCACAGTCGAATATAACCATCATTCATGTATTCTTCGTTCTTAAATTGCTTTTCCCGGCAGCGTATATTGCCAGTTCGTCCCATGATGGCACTGAGCCAGATAGGCCTACAGTACGAAACGTATACGCAATAGGTTAGACACATAGATTGCCGTAATCCCGAAACAAATATATAATATATACCTGTATATATACGTCACTTGCCTGGCGCATTTTACGCCTCTCCCCAAATTGATTCGGAAACGATACCCCGTCCAACCTAACACGCGGAGACCGTACTTAGTCATATGTAAGTCATACAGATTTCTCGAACGCAGACCGCAAAGATGCCCTTTCTAAAATTTATCTCACCCCGGAGGCCAACGCGGTGGAAAACGAGCCAGCCAATTACGAATATTTTAATAAATATGAAAGTAGAACCATATGTTTAGGCACTAACTTCACAAAACATCCGAGACGTTACTTCGTGGGGCCTGCAACCAACAAAGGGCGCCTGGGACTCTGATGGCCGATAGTGTATTCAATCCTTGTGTACACACGGGATAGGTAATATCGAGGTCGCCGCTACTACATCGGAAGAAACGGCGCCTACGCCCCCCAACCACCCCCCTCCCCTCCATTCTCTCCAAACACACACACACCCCCCACTGCTAGGGGGGGGGGGGGGGGCACTATCATACAACTCTGGTGGGGGGTACCGCGAGTGCCTTGATGCCTAAGAGAGCGGAAATTTGTGATAAAATGATACCCCTATTGAGCGGACATTTATGATAAACAAGATACTATTATAGAAAGGATATTTTAAAACTTCCGAGGAGGGGGGGGGGGGGGGGGTCTGAAAATGTGCGTTCATAGAGCGGGTTGCCGGGAAAAAAATACCCCTTCCGAGCGGATTTTGGCGGTAAAACCCCCGGACCAACCGAGCGGATTCTAGCGGTCAAGAAAGGGGAGCTTTACCGCAGACCCCCCCCCCCCTGCCCTAACCCAGCAATGTAAGTACCCCCCCGGGAAACCCACACATATACCCCGCCTTGTCCTTCACGCACTCTGCATCCCCAACCCCTCATGGGCTTTCACGTTCCGGCCGAGCGCGATGGTCCAATGCTCACAGAGACTTACATTTTCAAACAATCCCTTTTAAGACACCCAGAGAGAAAGAAAGAGAGAGAGAGAGAAGAGGAGAGATACTCAGCGGAACGACATTACTTGACACTTCATGGCCAGCCAGTGAGTCGTCTAAGTGTCCTGCTGTCACGCTGTAATGTATGTATAGAGACACACACATACACTACATTCAAGTCCCCTTCCTCCAAAGGCCGTATGACGTCGATAAAGGTCCAGATAGTCATGTATATTTATTATCTACCGTTATGATAATCATAGCCGTTGTAGCTTGCCAAGGTCAGGACTGGGCAAGGTGATTAGACCATTCCTAGTGCTATGTTCGGAATGTCGAAACGCCCACTAAGACTTATAAATTATGTCAAGTTAAAAAAAATTATGAAAAAAAGAAGCTAGATGAAATGCACGCTAAATTTGGCTTCTACGTGGTCCATGTTCACCAGATTTTTATGCGAAGCTACTCGGCGCAGACTGGTGATATATGCTGCCTGTCTATAGCCGTAAGGTATGCGCGTCCGCGTTATGGCCAGACTCCTCATTATGATTGAGATTGTTCACTTAGTTCAATTAGCCGATAGCCAATGGAAAAAAGCAGCGAAAAGATAGCAACCGCTGAGCCTAGAGGAACGCCGTTGATTGGTGCAGTAAAATAATGGATTATAATTGCCCAGGATCTGAATAGGTCATAACCCCTACAAGAGGCGGTCACGCACACAAGACAGGACCAGAGCCATGTAAAACGTGGTCACCCTCACGAGACAGTGCCATGCGCAGAAGTGTCGTCACCGACGACCCAGTGTCACGCCAACAAAACGTGGTCAACCCCACAAAAGTGTCATGCCTACAAAGTGCTGTCACCCCCACGAGACAGCGTCACTCCCTAAGGAGGGGCCTGAACCATGTAAATCATATCTCACCCACAAACGCTGGTTTCTCACCCAAGCGACGGTGTCACACCCACACAACGTGGTGACCCCACGAGACAGTTTCATAACAAAAGATGGAGACCAGACATCTGTCCATATTCACCCCACAAGACAGTGTACCGCCCCCAAGTCTGGGCCAGAAGCAGAACCAGAACCATGCAAACAGTGTCACACCCAACAGACAACGACAGCAACCCTGCCATCTGTACCGAGAGCCACACACGGTGTGTGGGCGGTACACCCCCACTGTCGTCTTCACAATCAAATCCTCAGCAGAAATCCAGAGAAAATCCCATCCGTAGACATTCCGGTTTTCCGGTCACTTTTCTACCTAATACCGTTTTATATATACCAACGAGGACTAAAAATGCAAGGCTTCAGTAGCCCTCTTCAGCATTACCACGATGAGATCAGATAGATATGTATAATATATATATATACATATATCCGTGGACGCGGAAGTAGATATCAAGTGGGCGTACCTCTCGGTGTGACATAAAACCACACAGCAGACACCCACCCCAAGTGGACCGTTCATCGGTGTATGCGGCCAGAGCGGACACAAGTATATATCATCTACCTTCGTACAGTACAGTCACAATAAACACTCGTCCATTCCCAAGATTACTGAGGTCCACCAAGTGGCAGTGGGCTGCCAAGAGCTCTAGACACCCCCTCTTGTCATGAATGTCCCAGCGTTCCTTTGTTTGTTCACGAGTTGAGTGCTTGGCGAGATGACGTTCCTTCGTTCTCTGAACCACCCAACTGGATCTTGACATAGCAATCACCCCCACAAGAGGGTGAACTATGAGCAAGTGCGAGATCCATGAATCATATAGTGACGAGAGGTTGACGCTGATTGCATTTCGCCCTTATTCAGGCTTTAAACGTATGCGTAACATACTTGCTGTAGAACATGCCGGCGAAGCCCTGTTGCTTCTATTGATTTGATAACCAACAGCCGGATTGGTCAAATGGTGTGGAACTCGGCTTTCAACCCAAAGTTTAGCTACATTACCACTTCCACACTTCAATACAGTGAACCCCTTATTATTTCAATGATAGAAAATCATTTGTTTCAGTTTCGATACTGAGCAAAGCCAATTACTTTGGTCAGACTGAAAAGTGCTTACCATACATAAGATTTGTTTTTGTCAGATGATTTGTCTGTTCAGTTTCCATAATTGGGCAACATAATTACCTTGGTCAGGCTAAAAAATACTATAAATCCACAGGATACAAGAGAAACATGTTTTTGTGCACTGCCTCGTAAGATGAATGCCTGATTACAAACTGCCACAATCATTTACTTTTGTATACTTTTGCACTTTATTCCACTTTAAATTTGTCCCATCTAGGCTCACATACGATTGTAGCCTCCCTTGTGTAACAATTGGATTTAATCTGCACAAAAAATATAACCAAAAACTATTTTGCAGGAAAATACACAGATCAGTTCTTGAACAGATTACCTGAAAGGTTCATTCCCTTCAAAAGTCTCAATCTATAACTTCATCTGTGGTCTATACCTGCATCAGTTACATTTGTTAAATCAATAAATGAGTATTAAAATGAAATGTAGCCTTTACAAAAATGTCACAATTGTGGGCTATTACTTTCAGTACTTTCAAAGTGATATCAGCATCAGTAGGGGCAGAAGATGCAAGTTTCCTTTGACATCAAAATCCCATCGCAACAAGGATGAACAATGACTCAGCCAGAAGTAAACTTAAGCCTAGCCAGAAGTAAACTTAAGTCTAGCCAGAAGTAAACTTAAGTCTAGCCAGAAGTAAACTTAAATCTAGCCAGAAGTAAACTTAAGAGAGGGACAAATGAACTTCAACAGCATAACAGCTCTGCTCTGAAAAGAGTGACAGGAATCAAGAGTGAAAAATAGAACAGAAAAGAGCTATACTATAAAGCACTGATAGGGTGAGAGTACCACTTTTTCATCAGCCTTTGTGATATGCATGATGTTAAGAAAGAACATATATATTCCACTCCCTACACATGTAAGCTCAACTTCTCATCTGCACAGCCAAATTCTATCTTGTCCGCTGTATTGTCTGAAACTAACACCAGCGCCTCCACCACTGGCAAATATTTTTCAGCCTTCATCCACTCTGACTAGCCATCTGTGAGCTGAGATCAAAGGGTGTTGGCGTCACCCACAGGGTAAGAGGCCAGGGCGAAGGAGCCTTCATCAGTGGGGTACACACATAGGCTCTAATTGTAGCGAAATTCGGGACATGAGAGGAAGAGGCCTGGATGTGAACCAAGGAACCCCTGCATGATTCCTGGCTAGGTGGAGAGAAGTGAGATTTCAAAGCTGATTGATAATATAGCCTTCTTATATAGGATTACTTGATGTGTGAGACAGCATTGATCAGCCTCCACATCACTACTAGCACTCCCTGGAAATATTATAATCATCCACATATTTTCTTGTTGAACTAAATGATGTGTTATTATATTGGTGAATGTTTACATACATGATAAACTTTATAGTCGCTGAAGGGGCATCATACGCTGTATTGCTGTGTGTCATGCCTCGGTTTGTATGATAGTGCCTATCACATACATAGGTAGCCTTGCTTGATGTTTTTAATGGTTATGGCCGAACGATAGGCCATCTATACCGCCACAAGACTGTTCACCATATTGAATCTCAAAAATGGTGAGAGGTATCCTTTACAAGTTGCTATAGGGTGTCTCTACAAAAATATGTATGCTACAATTCGCTTTGTCCACTGACAAGATTTGCTGGAACCTGTTGCTGGCTTGTTATGTTTCTCTGACCACTCTCCCAGCAGATGTTGCTTGTTTCTCATTCAGAGAAACAAGTAAGTTTTTTTGTCAATTAGGTGGTTACAATACTATGCTGGGAACCTAGTTCTGCTCCACAAGAAATAAGCACCATCTGCTGGGAGAGCAATCTTCAAAAACATACAAAGCGCCTGCAAATGTTGTCAGTGGGCAAAGTGAAGTAGTGAAGTGAGCATTAGCTGCATTAAAGTACTTTCACTCTGCCACTCCTTTGGAATACCATAATTTTCAGTGCGTAAGTGTAACTCATATATGAAATGGCCAGGAGATCGGGGGTCATTCTTCCCCCATCCCCACCTATCATAATCCCAAATTAATGGATTCAATTACTCTGGTGCCAGTTTTAGAACCAGTCACATCAAGCTTGCCTGGTATCATGTCACAGTATCAACTGGCACTTTCCAAGCCATGCTCCGCCAAAATTGGGCACCCTGCCAATGATAATAATGGACCCCTTGAGCCATGCACTTGCTACAAATGTTACACAGCTTCACTGACCATGCTACGCATCAAACACCTGTGTAGACAATGCCTAAGTGATTCGCCCGTAACATATTTTCGGTTGACTGTTAGCAGCGGGTGTTAAGCCAGTGCCGCAGAAACTATGCTTTGAGTGTCTATCAAAGCAAAACAGGTCCATCAGTTCTTACAGCACATCAGCGCAGAAAGCACTTGCTACCCTAAGACATTGTCATTGTGAATGCTGGGTTAAATGCAATTATAGGCAATAGTTGACAATGGTGGGCACACATGGTAGTATGAATAGAGAGGCTGTAAATTCGCTTTCAGAACAGGTCAGAACACTGGTTTATAACCAACAGGGCAGGTAAAGACCTCTCGCTATTCAGCAATGTTCAGTAGTTACACTGAGCAAACAAAATACAGGCACTGATCAATGCGAACAGTAAGTGTATTGTTGGTCCCAACAAGATGACATCGGAAAACTGAGTGCTCAATAATAGGCGCTCACTTTTCTGAACATGACATTGCAGAACAAATGGGAAATAACACAGGAAATAAATTATCTTAGTGGTATCAACATTGATGTTTCTCAATTTGATAGGACAGATAAATCCTCAGCGGGGCAGGTCAATCACAGCACCATGTGCCAGACACGACAGGTGACATCCAAAGTTAATGTCTTTCAATGGGGTGTGAATTACGGTAACTGCTTGTTATACAGTGTTGACATACTTAAAAAAATGTAAGGTGTAGTTATCTACCTATTCAACAGATTCAATGCATCATACATATGACATTTGCCAACCAAATTATCTTCACAAAGCATAATTCATGTATATTTGTAGAAATTGTATTTTTGTCAGCCATATGAAACACTTCGTAATTTTTTTTTGTTAAAACAGAATATCAGAAAAAGTTGAAAAATACACCCTTTTTATCTTCTTTCTGGCTTTGAGGTGGTGGCCAGAATTATACATGTATATTATCTGATTATATTCTGAAAATATACATGAAAACTGGTAATATGGATGTAGAATATATTTAGAACAAATGAAAATATACATACTCCTTTCAGTCTGCTTCCTTTTGAAAGGCTGGACTTTTCCACGACTCCAGCTCCAATGAACTCATATTTCTTCCTGCGAATTTTGTAGTGTTGAGCATCACCTTCCCTCGGAGACAAGGGTTGACCATTATTGTCATCAATATTGGTCACTGGTACATCCTCGGACAAAACATCATCAATGTTTGTGACAGGAACATCATCAATATATTCCTCAAAATCTTCATCATAGTATCCAGGTCTCTTTTTTGCAGGTTCAAACTCCCCAACTTTGACATCATTGTAAGTGGTCAGGTTGAGATATTTGGCATCTACAACAGACCCAACAACTAGGTTTGATGCTGGTCTTATCAACAGAGATCCAGGTCCACTTGAAGCAGGTCTCTTGCCCTTCTTGTTTCCTCGCCTGGGTGGTACTGGTATTTCATCAGTGGATGATGGTGACTTGGGTGTTGACTCTTTAACAATGGAATTGAGGGCATTGTTGCGGTTCAGGTCTGAGTTGGTTTTGTCAACTTTGTTTTTCTTGGACTGAAGTTCATTTAGATTAAGGTTCAGATTCAGCCGGTTAGCCTCTGGATTCCTACAGTCACCTGCAGATCCAGCAGGTATTTGACTGTTGATGTCTTCTGTAACAAGCTGCTGCTCTGCTTTCCGGCCCTTAGTCCTGGGTGGCCTCACCACTTTTTCCACCCCCACAGACTGATCTGGTACAACTGTTTCTACTGCTGAACTCTTTGGCAAAGATTCAGCATAGACTTCAGCACCCAAAATACCAATACTTGGTGTCTTTTCACGTTCAGAGCCAGATAGAGGAGCATCCTTTTCCATAACTGCATATGATCTACGCGTTGGAGCACTAAATTTGCTAGATAAATCTTGCCTCCTACGCTCTTGATCTTTTCTACCGTTTTCGGTTTCAGGCTTTGAATGTGAATAGATAGTTGATCTGTTGCTGAAGGAAGCCTTATTCGCATTTATATCAGACATTGAGCGAGCTGTTTCACTGGCATCATCATATTTGATATCACCTAAGTTATTCATATTGCTAGGTGTGGATGGTAAGCCATTTTCATAATGGAAATTCCTCTCTGGTTCTGCCTTCTTCATAGAAGTCTCAAGTTCAGATTTTCCACCATTCTCCTTCTCCACTTGGTCATTTCTGTGAACAACAGTCGTTTTAAGCAGAACTGGTTTAGCAACAGTGCTTTCAGGCTTCTTGCTTACTCCTGGTGGGCTTTGATGGGTTGAAATGCTTTCGAAAACACTCCTGGCTAGTGACACTATATTGGATCTTGGTGTTACATCTTCAGGAGCGCCTTGACCATCTTTATCAAGAAGAACAACTTTGTTATCCTTGTCATCTGCAGGTATCCTCCCTGATGGACTGTCATGATTTCCTACTCCTGAATCACTTTCACATATATTATCCAGAGATCCTATGCTTGATACCTGATTAGATGTACTGGTTAAAAAGTCTGAGCTACTTGCACTTGATGTAGATGATCTTGTCCTTACAGGTAAATTTTCCATACTATGAGCTCTTTGCCTTGAAAGACTTGAATCATGTGATTTATCTGGAGAGAGGTAGTCTCTGGGAGATATGTTACCACTCCGTCTGTCATCTAATATATTGTCTGAGCTCAGTGTACGTTTAGGACTGGTTGGTTTCAGACCAAGGGCATTTTGTTCTTCTCTGGACGATAGGTGCTTAAATTTTCGTAATAATTTATGCACAAATCCTCTCCCATATGTCACTTCTTCCGTGAAAACATCATCTCCATTATCCTGATTATGTAATGCAGGAACACGTCCATCGGTGTCTGAACAATGGTTAGGAATGTTAAGTGACAGCGGCTGGTTCAAGTCATTTTCATAATATTCAGCATATCCACTCCGGGGTGACCTTGACAGCTGGTGCCTCTTTTCTAAATCCGAAAGCAGCCATGGGTTTCTCTGAATAGGAATAAGGTGTTCTTGCACTGTCCCTTCCATGTTTTCCTCACTGGAATGAGTGCCAGGACTGTCAAATTCAGCTTTTGAATCTGAACCAATAGACGTCACAGTGCCACTGGATAGGGATGTTGAAGGACTAAGGTTATGAGGTAACCCTGGTCCTGTCGGTGACAAGGATGAAGCATTGGCAGTGCGTTTCGCCTCCTTCGACCTGTCTGGCGAAACGTCAACATGCCTTGACGCAGAAGACCCGAGAAATACCACACTATTTTTCGTCTTCTGTTTTTTCATTAAAATATCTCTCTTCCAAAGTGGCATCTCAGAAAGTTGTTTAATTTCTTCATCACGTTTGCGCCTGTCTTCTTCTTCTTGGCGGCGTTTCCTCTCCATCAACTCCCGTTTCCAAGGAGGCACAGAACTAATATCGACTGACATTGTCAGTTTTCTGCCTTAGACGATTGTAAATCAATCCGAAATGAGGAACGACTTCCCTTCCTCACCACGTCCACCAAGACCCAACACGGTATTACCCACTGTTTGTCGGTGACGTCATATGCCTTCCTTTTGCATTGTGGGATTGTAGGTCACGGGTCAAATTTTTTGCTGCGGCGTCTCCTGAGTCGAGCAAATGAAAATATAGCTCTTACAAAAATTCAGTCTGCGTGTATTTCAACTTCAAGTTAATGCGACAAATTAAAAATATAAGTCTAGGAGGCAAGATATAAAAGAATTTGATCGAAGGCGCTGTACCGCTTCGCTAATATATTTGTTATTGAGTTTGTTGCATCGAGTGCAACCTGAAGTCTGATTGGCTGTTGTCCTCCACCATTTATCAACATGCTGACTAGTCACAGTTGTCTCATTCCAACTAAGTTACCGAGTTAAATTTTGTCTATGTACGACTTTATTGTCAGTGTTTATCTATCCTCTAAACAAGTAAGTAATTATTCGTCTGATATGATATCACAGTTTGCTTTGTAGTTTAACTTCATCTTACTTGTTGGAATATTTCAATCATCCAATGAAAATGTCTGTTTCAACGCGTTCGGGCAAAATGCAGCAGCTTGACCTCCGTGACCCAATTCCATGTACCGGATATGACCTTGTTTGTTGGTTTCTACTGACAACACCGTGACGCTTCGTTCTGAAAACTACCACTTCTGGGTAACATTTAGGTAACAGACTACCCGTAAACTACGGGCACGGTACCTCCCACCGATGATCAGAAGTCACGCCGATAGAACCAAGAGGGATACTTAATAATTAAAATTTGCCATGATGAAATCCATGAATAAGAGCCTTGGACAGGCCCAGATAGGACCCTCGTCCTGGAGAAATGAATCCTTGAAAAACATCAAACTTTCCCAGAGCACTATTTATCGTAGCCATCGAGCTTGTGAAGTTGGTCGGTCGGTTGACCCTCTTCCTCACCTGAGGGATGTCGTAGCAGAACTAAGCAATGCTGAGGCCCATAGGTATTTTCGTCAGATCCGTAGCGTGGTTTGCATGTTACGCAGCTGTCTTATCGATACAAATGAAGAAATTAAATCACTGACTAGGGGCAAGGAGACCATAGAAAAGTCACTCGAACATATTAGGAAAGACATCAAATTGAATGAAGAGAGCCAGGCAATTAGGCTGAGTAGACCACAGCGAGAGAAGGTAAGTGAATAAAATAATTAATGTATACTTGTAGGCTTAATATATATGCAATTACTTAAATAACAGTCTAACTGTAAGAGTATTTATAATTTTTAAAGGGGCATAAGTAAATATCCGGTGGATTGAGGAAATATTTTGAGGGACAATTAAATATCCGGTAAGAAAGTAAAAATTGAAAGTAGTTATCCCATAGGATCTAGACCTTGTTGCCACTGGTTACTGCTCAGCTTGACCGAGCTCAAGCAGATAAGTATTACTCTCTAGCCCTGGAGTTAGTGTAGAGCTAGCCCAGAACCTTAGGCTGTGAGGGCTGAAACACAGCCTAGTCGCATTCCATAGTAAAATTCTGGTCTGGAACAGCTCCATTTCAAGGACTTTGACCAAGTGCAGCTCTGATTCTTCTTTGCTGTAAGAAAAGTTTTATAACAGAAACAAACCTCAATTCTTTTCTTGTTACATGTGATCATGTGATGACCTTGCACAACAACTTCCTGTAACAAGTTACATATCATGTTACATATCTGGTCTGCACTAGCTGATTACAGATTTATTTCTTAATCTTCCTTATTAGACTTACCATAGGATCAGGTCTGCACTAGCTGATTACAGATTTATTTCTTAATCTTCCTTATTAGACTTACCATAGGATCAGGTCTGCACTAGCTGATTACAGATTAATTTCTTAATCTTCCTTATTAGACTTACCATAGCGGATCAGGTCTGGACTGGCAGATTACAGATTTATTAACCTATTACACTTACCATGGTATCACGTCTGAACTGGCAGATTACATATTTAGTAACCTATTAGATTTATTTATCATAACTTATATAATAATATCTGGACTGGCAGATTACAGATTTATTACATCTTGCTTAAGGCTTGTGGATAAGTTTGACTGGTATATGTAAAATTAGTAATTATGCTAAAATATCAACAGTAGCAGCTTAAATATATTCATGCTTGAAACAAATTGATAAAAGTATTATTACTGTTACCATTGATACTTTATAATAGCATAATTACTATGGGGAGCATTCATCTTATGGACTCAACTGATATATATATATCATGTATATAGTGATAGTTCAAGTATAGTTCAATTAATTGGTCAAAGAAAGCACTTGAAGACTAAGCCAAGTTATTCCTTGCACAGACAAATTTGAGAAATAAAGAGGTTCCATGAAATCTAAAACATAGGGATGGTTTGAATATAGATATTTGATTAATATGTTTGTAGTGAATAATAACCTTAAAGGCCATGTTTTAGGTCACATTTTTTGTCATAGATTTATCAGAAACTTTTGTTTCATGGTAGTTTGAGAATTACAAGGCTAATTACGGGAGTGGTAAAGCGGAAAGGAAGTCTTAACATAAGGTGATAGAGCCGATAGGACAAGCAATACCAATTGGGGTCTGGCGGTGCACGACACAGGCATATTTGAAAAATCGACATTCGACATTGCCCCGCAAATTCTGACGCTAAGGATCTGAAAAAGCGACATTGACACCGATTGTTTTGGAGAAAAACACGACCCTGAATGCTAAAAAGGGACATTCGACACTGAGAATTGTGAAAAATCGACACTGGACCCCCCTTTGGGAATGCATGTCTTTCCCCATCCCGATAGGATTTTGCATGTGCAAGCCTTGAATAAGCGCATTATGACATGCACAAGTAACCACAGATCCATGCAAGCTACTACAACACGCAGCCTGGTTCTCTAACTACTCCTGTGGGACGTCCCACGTAGATTGAAGCGCAGTGTTCTTCCCGTCCAGATAGAACTTTAAACGTCAACGGAAGCGCAGTGTTCTTACCGTCCAGATATAGAACTTTAAACGTCAACGGAAGCGCAGTGTTCTTCCCGTCCCGATATAGAACTTTAAACGTCAACGGAAGCGCAGTGTCCTTACCGTCCAGATATAGAACTTTAAACGTCAACGGAAGCGCAGTGTTCCTACCGTCCAGATATAGAACTTTAAACGTCAACGGAATCGCAGTGTTCTTCCCGTCCCGATAAAGAACTTTAAGCGTCAACGGAAGCGCAGAGTTCTTACACTCCAGATATAGAACTTTAAACGTCAACAGAAGCGCAGTGTTCTTCCCGTCCAGATATAGAACTTTAAACGTCAACGGAATCGCAGTGTTCTTCCCGTCCCGATATAGAACTGTAAACGTCAACGGAAGCGCAGTGTTCTTCCCGTCCAGATATAAAACTTTAAACGTCAACGGAAGCGCAGTGTTCTTACCGTCCAGATATAGAACTTTAAACGTCAACGAAAGTGCAGTGTTCTTACCGTCCCGATATAGAACTGTAGACGTCAACGGAAGCGCAGTGTTCTTCCCGTCCCGATATAGAACTGTAGACGTCAACGGAAGCGCAGTGTTCTTACCGTCCAGATATAGAACTTTAAACGTTGACGAAAGTGCAGTGTTCTTACCGTCCCGATATAGAACTGTAAACGTCAACGGAAGCGCAGTGTTCTTCCTGTCCCGGTATAGAACTGTAAACGTCAACGGAAGCGCAGTGTTCTTCCCGTCCCGATATAGAACTGTAAACGTCAACGGAAGCGCAGTGTTCTTCCTGTTCCGATATAGAACTTTAAACGTCAACGGAAGCGCAGTGTTCTTCCCGTCCCGATATAGAACTTTAAACGTCAACGGAAGCGCAGTGCTCTTCCCGTCCCGATATCGAACTTTAAACGTCAACGGAAGCACAGTGTGCTTCCAGTCCAGATATAGAACTTTAAACGTCAACGGAAGCGCAGTGTTCTTCCCGCACCGATATAGAACTTTAAACGTCAACGGAAGCGCAGTGCTCTTCCCGTCCCGATATAGAACTTTAAACGTCAACGGAAGCACAGTGTGCTTCCCGTCCAGATATAGAACTTTAAACGTCAACGGAAGCGCAGTGTTCTTCCCGCACCGATGCCCCAGAGTTAAATGACTGAGGATCACGACGTACTTTCTAAGTCCGTGACTGACCATGACGACGAGAAACATTGTAACTCTCGTTGTTTGTTCTGTACTTGGATGACAGCCACGGATGTACGGTTCTCCCGGTCTCGATAGAATTTTCAATGCGAGTGGCGGAAGAACCCAATCAGAGAGTGCGAGATGGGTGTATCACTGACATGGTGTCACAATGGGTCGCACCCCAATGAATGCGAAAATAAGTGAGTGCGAAAAGCGGTACAGATGGAGCCCCTGTGAATTCGGACTTTTGACAGCAAATGGCTCAAAAGACATATATTAAGCTATACCATTCTGGCACAAGGGTTTTATTTTTCTGGCAGCTATCTTCATTTTGTATGGTTGTTTCAGGACAACGATGGGGCTGATGACTTGCTTTCGGCTGAGAGAATGCACCTGCTTAACTTAAAAAGGCAGCTGGAATCTCAGTTGCAACTAGTCCAGCAACAACTCCAGGTAGGTTCAGTTTTGGAACTCTACTTGACGCTATGCTCAGTAGGTATCAGCATGAATCGTCTACTATTATCTGTGCAATCCATAGAACTTTGAACAGTGGAAAGATTCGTCCCCGAATTTTTATAATGTATCGTTATCACGTTCTCGGTATCTTCTCCTAATTTAACTTTTTTGTGCCTAAACGTGGCCTGAAATCCCGACATTGAATTTGTACAGGTGTTGGACAGCGCCAGACGTCGCCTGGCCGGGGTCATCTCGGAGAGGTCACGGACGCTGGACCTGATCAGCCATGCGCTCCCTGGCGGCAGCGTCAGCGGCAGCGCCATGTCGGCACGTGGTCGCCAGGGAAACATGAGCCGATCGGGGTCTCGCCTCTCAGTCTGCCTGGATGGCGACATGGACAATCTACAAGTTGGTGGGTGTAGCTGCTACAATGAGTGTTAACAATCTTTATCTATATATAGATATATATTATTTACGTACGGTATTGTCATAACGCATTCATGATTTTACATGTTTCTGTTTTCCACTATTTGTATGTTGTTGATTGCGCGTGTAGCCGGGCCCTAGCTATGTGTCACGTGGTGTCGTGCATGTGTGTTTGCGACAGTTTGGGGTTGATGGGGGAGGGGGGGGGGGTTGTTATATGCGCCCAGCAACCAACGTCACTCGGAGGCGTTCGTAATACACCAGCCAAGTTGAATTGTCTGTCCTTAGCGGTCTGTTAACGGGGACAGATCACGAGTAATACTTTGGGGGTTTCAAACCCCGCATCACGTACGTGTTGCCTCTGTTCGATGACCATGCAATGAGCGACTGATAAATATAATGTGACTGACCAATGAAATGAGATAAACTCAGGTGACCATGACGACGTAATGACCTGTATGGAGAGCCACAAAAGGGGGTGGGGGGGAGTTAAAATATGGAATGCCAATGACGAATCAAATTATGTTATTAGTGTAAGTTATTAAATCCAGTTACACGTCAGTCACAAACTTTATATTCGCCTGGTGGCGCCTAGACGCCCATTTACGAATACCGTTTCTACCAAATAATATAATTGAATAAAATACTGATATACAGGTCGGAAAAAAATGTCAAAGAATAGTCGGCATCGCGCAAGCACTTCGCCAAGATGAAGTTAGTTTGTAAGAAGAGTGAATTTGATTTCACTCGCCTTAGTAAACGTCGTGAGTCAGTCACGCATGAGACCAAATGACACGTGACATCCGGACGCACGTGGTACTTGCCATGACGGACACGCGTGTCCTTGACCTTCTAGCATATATAGACCAATATCTGGAGGTGACAACATGGCTATAACCAGAACACACAGGCCGTGATAGCATATATCGTTCCATTCCTCCTTCATCGTCCCGGCACGTGTCTTGGCCCAGTTTGTCAGGTGACCCTTTTATGCACAAAAGCTGCCCAAACCATCAATTTATTGCATCCCTCTACTACTTAAAGAAGACCTCCCTAGCTCAGTAGATACGCTGCAGGCCAACACGTCCTGAGCAAGAACCCTGGTACCTGCGTCTGGAGCATGTGTCCTGCAACCCCATTTCATTGTCAGGGAAGATTCGTGGCCCTATTTGACTTTTATGTGCACAAAAGCGGCGTAAAACACCAAGTTTTATCAGATATCTTAAAAGTTTGATGGTCCTGTTACTCCCGTAATTCTGATTTCTGCGCCAACAGATCCCATAGGACCCTATACACCTGAGGTGGACCAAGCTGTAATGGTCCTGTTACTGACATAATGCTGATTTCTGCGCCAACAGATCCCATAGGACCCTATACACCTGAGGTGGACCAAGCTTTAATGGTCCTGTTACTGACATAATGCTGATTTCTGCGCCAACAGATCCCATAGGACCCTATACACCTGAGGTGGACCAAGCTTTAATGGTCCTGTTACTGACATAATGCTGATTTCTGCGCCAACAGATCCCTTAGGACCCTATACACCTGAGGTGGACCAAGCTTTAAGGGTCCTGTTACTGACATAATGCTGATTTCTGCGCCAACAGATCCCATAGGACCCTACACACCTGAGGTGGACCAAGCTTTAATAGAGGCGAGCGACGCCAGATCCCGGTCCGCCCAGCTACGCAGCAGCTCCCAGGACGCCATTGCCCGGGTGGCTCAGATCCAGAAGCAGGCCAGCAAGTCCGTCAACGACGGACTGCTTCAGAAGATCGCTGAAACCGTCAGCATCAAAGTAAGGACAAAGTGGAATCATATGTTTACACAAAAAGCGTCTCCTTTCATCTTGGTTGATTGATTGGTTTAAGTAGCCTAAGGACGCTTTGACCTCTCTAGGTTTTATCGCGGCAATGGGAATGGTCAAGGTCGAGAGGAGCCATGTCTCCGGAGTAAGCCCTACTCTTTACTTAGACGTGGGATATTTATCAGGCGCAAGAAATACGTTTGCCCTGGTTACCTCCTTTTATCCAAGACAGCTAGTTCCATATTAAAATATTATTTTCGTCGTATCTATCGGGTTTTTTCGTTTCGGGATTTTGAACACGTTTTGATTAATGTTTAGGAACGAAGTGATGATTTTCTTAGCATAAATATATACATTGCCGATATCATATATCAATACCCATATCCCTAACAAGAGTGGCAAGGTCCAGCCCATGTATACATGCAGGGTGAAATGATACACGCTAGCTGTCCGTCACTGGCGTACGTGCGATGTTCGTTAAGCAAGCGATCTCGCGGCAGTTTTAACTTACAAGAATATCCGAAATCCTTAGCTATTCGTTCAATTCAAACACTCATTCGTTGGATTCTACGCCCTGTGCTGTTAAAACCTCCGTGATATGTTTATAATGTCGGTAATGGCGACGCTGATGATTAATAGATCTTTCGCTTTCGTTGCAGCAACAATTGGATGTGGCAAAGGGTCAGAATGCGCACTCTGCGAACAGAGCGCAGCGCTGGTATGACCAGACGGAAAAAGCTTGGGGCTACTCAAGGGTAAGTCCGTTACAGTTTTACCACCCGTTAATCACTCTAAATCTTATTCGTCAATCACGCAATCTTCAAGAATGATAATTGATGGAGCTTCTGTCAGGTTGAGTTTAAATTATTTGAAGACTAATGGTGCAGTCATTAGCGCACTAGATCAATATACCATGGGTTCAAATCCGGGGTCGGGCACCTAGTGTGGAACATGTTTCATCCTTCATCATCCGGTGGAGGTTTCTTGTCCCACTTTAGCCCTCGTGTGCCCAGCAGATTATATTAGCAGATAATTAAACAGATAGGAGATCATTAAATCACCAATTCATTTACGTTTACTTCAGGGTCCCGTGACCTCGGCTGACCTGAGCAGTCGTGAGAGGCTTGACCGGCCTGTCATCCGTGTCTTTCAGCGGCACCCAGGAACCAACCTACCCGAGGCGCAGGAGATAGTACGCGTGAGTAACCTCTGTCACAGGGAACCAGGCTGGGGAGGGACGGGGTGTGATGTGAACGAGGAACAATATATTATTAAAGATCACATTGGAATCAACAGTTTAATGTTTTACAATAATTTAAATGTTTTATAATAATCTAAATGTTTTACAATAATTTAAATGTTTTACAATAATTTAAATGTTTTGCAATAATTTAAATGTTTTCCAATAATGTTAATTTTTTACAATAATGTTAATGTTTTACAGTAATTATAGTGTCTTTTTAGTGATATATAAGTCCCATTGATAATATAGTTTAAGACAATAGATAGGCTCTCAGTAGCAGCTGCTTTAAAATGTCACGCATCAAATTCACAAGTTATTTAACTATGTCCCATACTTGTTACATACTCACCACATGTCAATGACTGGCCAATCTGATGGCTCTGCAAAACTCCTACTATACTAGTTATCTCAGGGAGTTCTTTTAGAGCAATTTCCACAATTTTGTTACGTCGCCTCGCTTATACTGCAGTGCCGTGGTCACTTGAATAGCAATTGCGTCCAAGCGAAATATTTGTTTGGGTTAACCCACCACTGACGAACAGGTGAATAATTGTGTTGCGTAGCTTATGTCGTATATTATATTCATTTTTTTTTTTTTTTAAACAACAAATTGAAGAAAAGTTCTTATGCACACATCTTCTTCAGCGATACAGCGAAATGTATATGCAATAAGTCAACAAAGCTGGGAATGCATAATTGGTCATATGTTGAAGTCATTACTAAGATCATGCTATTGTAAGATTGATCTTATTGTCTCTGATGCTCTTTGGGGTCTGGGCTGCATGCAACCTGTTATAATCTGCTCGTCGATCTATGCAGGGCGGGAACGGCCTGCTGCAGTCTCTGCAGTCTACGGGCCAGGACATCGGGCTCCTGCGCCTCACCCAGCTGCGGCTGCAGGATGACATCAGAGACAAGAGTGCCGCGGCCCAAATCGACGGCGGCATCGTGCGCATGCGCCGAAAGAAGGCTAATCACCGCTGGGCTATGGGAGCGGCTTTCTAGCTGAGGCTGATCACGTGGTACCGTACGTGGTAGGCTGGGTCCGTAACTCTTTCTCTACAACCGGAAGTGCCGACAAAAGGTCTTACGGCCGGTGTAACGATTGGAATGGTCATCCAGGGAGGACATCTCCGAGATCGCAGCGATAAGAATAACCAAATATTTGACTGCTATCTTTTATTGTTCGACTTCTTTAACGCTTATTTGGCTTTGTATGTGATACTCGCAATAGACTGTCGCTTAAAATGTGATTTTTATCTATGCATTCATCACAGTACATGCAGATAGGACTTGTTTTTCTGGTTTTTTATGCTGTGTTGCTATAAACCAGATAATTTGCACACAGTGTAATCATGTTGTAAAAAAAGAGAGTTTACCAAGCCAGGCATGATGCAGAGCTTTACTGAAGTCAGTTTCTCAAGTTCTTTGACAGCAAGTACCAAAGTTTGTTGTTCTAATTTAATTTAAGTTATTTGTGTCTTGCCTCCCTTAAGTATTATTAATTAGTGACGACAAACAAATCTCATTTTAATTGGTAATCAGCACTGAAGATATAGCGATGTTTATTTGATTTTAAAGTTTACAAGTTACAAGTTCAGACTATGGCCCTGGGGCCGTATTCATAATCGCCACTTAGCGCTAAGTGGAATATTTGTCGAGCGATTATCGGGTTCAAAATACATGCGGAGTTCTGTAACCTCTTTCGGAGTGTGTTTTGGAAAGGCGACTTAGGAATCTGGTTTTATGGGAATCATAAACAAGGTGATACATATGTGATCAGGTGTTAGTGGGAATTATAAACAAAGTGATACATCTGTGATCAGATGTTAAGTGAGAATCATAAACAAGGTGATACATCTGTGATCAGGTGTTAGTTGGATTCATAAACAAGGTGATACATCTGTGATCAGGTGTTAGTTTGAATCATACATAAGGTGATACATCTGTGATCGGGTGTTAGTGGGAATCATAAACAAGGTGATACATCTGTGATCGGGTGTTAGTGGGAATCATAAACAAGGTGATACATCTGTGATCGGGTGTTAGTGGGAATCATAAACAAGGTGATACATCTGTGATCGGGTGTTAGTTTGAATCATAAATAAGGTGATACATATGTGATCGGGTGTTAGTGGGAATCATAAACAAGGTGATACATCTGTGATCGGGTGTTAGTTCGGATTCATAAACAAAGTGATACATCTGGGATCGGGTGTTAGCTGGGATTCAAAAACAAGGTGATACATCTGTGATCGGGTGTTAGGTGGAAATCATAAACAAAGTGATACATCTGGGATCGGGTGTTAGTTTGAATCATAAATAGGGTGATACATATGTGATCGGGTGTTAGTTTGAATCATACATAAGGTGATACATATGTGATCGGGTGTTAGTGGGAATCATAAACAAGGTGATACATCTGTGATCGGGTGTTAGGTGGAAATCATAAACAAGGTGATACATCTGTGATCAGGTGTTAGTTCGGATTCATAAACAAGGTGATACATCTGTGATCAGGTGTTAGTTCGGATTCATAAACAAGGTGATACATCTGTGATCGGGTGTTAGTGGGAATCATAAACAAGGTGATACATCTGTGATCAGGTGTTAGTTGGGATTCATAAACAAGGTGATACATCTGTGATCGGGTGTTAGTTGGGATTCATAAACAAGGTGATACCTCTGTGATCGGGTGTTAGTTGGGATTCATAAACAAGGTGATACATCTGAGATCGGGCGTTAGTGGGAATCATAAACAAGGTGATACATCTGTGATCAGGTGTTAGTGGGAATCATAAACAAGGTGATACATCTGTGATCAGGTGTTAGTTGGGATTCATAAACAAGGTGATACATCTAAGATCGGGTGTTAGTTTGAATCATAAATAAGGTGATACATCTGTGATCAGGTGTTAGTTGGGATTCATAAACAAGGTGATACATCTGAGATCGGGTGTTAGTGGGATTCATAAACAAGGTGATACATCTGTGATCGGGTGTTAGCTGGGATTCATAAACAAGGTGATAAATATGTGATCAGGTGTTAGTTGGGATTCATAAACAAGGTGATACATCTAAGATCGGGTGTTAGTTTGAATCATAAATAAGGTGATACATCTGTGATCAGGTGTTAGTTGGGATTCATAAACAAGGTGATACATCTGAGATCGGGTGTTAGTGGGATTCATAAACAAGGTGATACATCTGAGATCAGGTGTTAGTGGGATTCATAAACAAGGTGATACATCTGTGATCGGGTGTTAGCTGGGATTCATAAACAAGGTGATAAATATGTGATCAGGTGTTAGTTGGGATTCATAAACAAGGTGATACATCTAAGATCGGGTGTTAGTTTGAATCATAAATAAGGTGATACATCTGTGATCAGGTGTTAGTTGGGATTCATAAACAAGGTGATACATCTGAGATCGGGTGTTAGTGGGATTCATAAACAAGGTGATACATCTGTGATCGGGTGTTAGCTGGGATTCATAAACAAAGTGATACATCTGTGATCGGGTGTTAGTGGGAATCATAAACAAGGTGATACATCTGTGATCGGGTGTTAGCTGGGATTCATAAACAAGGTGATACATCTGAGATCGGGTGTTAGTGGGATTCATAAACAAGGTGATACATATGTGATCAGGTGTTAGGTGAGAATCATAAACAAGGTGATACATCTGTGATCGGGTGTTAGGTGAGAATCATAAACAAGGTGATACATCTGTGATCGGGTGTTAGTGGGAATCATAAACAAGGTCATACATCTGTGATCGGGTGTTAGTTTGAATCATAAATAAGGTGATACATCTGGGATCGGGTGTTAGCTGGGATTCATAAACAAGGTGATACATCTGAGATCGGGTGTTAGTGGGAATCATAAACAAGGTGATACATCTGTGATCGGGTGTTAGTTGGGATTCATAAACAAGGTGATACATATGTGATCAGGTGTTAGGTGGGATTCATAAACAAGGTGATACATGTGTGATCGGGTGTTAGTGGGAATCATAAACAAGGTGATACATCTGTGATCAGGTGTTAGGTGGAAATCATAAACGATGTTATACATCTGTGATCGGGTGTTAGGTGGAAATCATAAACAAGGTGAGACATCTGTGATCGGGTGTTAGGTGGAAATCATAAACAAGGTGATACATCTGTGATCGGGTGTTAGGTGGAAATCATAAACAAGGTGAGACATCTGTGATCGGGTGTTAGGTGGAAATCATAAACAAGGTGATACATTTGTGATCGGGTGTTAGTTGGGATTCCTAAACAAGGTGATACATCTGTGATCGGGTGTTAGGTGGAAATCATAAACCAGGTGATACATCTGTGATGGCAATTATAAACAAGGAGATTGGGCGTGGGGGGGGGGGGGGTTGCAAGGGGGCATTACGATTCCTTACGTGAGGATGTATCAAGAGGTACATGGAATGGTTTTACGTTGTCACGTATAAGTTAATGACTGGAATAAGCAGATGTGACCGGCCTCATCACGCGTTGGTAAGAAATTTGGACCAAATATTGCAAGGTGTTTTCTGTACATGCAGCGAGATGTTAATTATATACATCTTGTGTGTGTCAAAGTGCGAATAATGACCAATGTGTACTTGGTGTGGCATATCGCTCAAGCATCGCACAGGTGATCACATGTGTTTTTCTCTTTCAGGCTTCACGCTTTATTGCTTGTTATATCACGTTCTTCCACCTGTCCGTCCCGCAATCACACACCTCTGCTATATCGGTCCAAGACTATTTTTAATTTTGCAGTTGATTATGCTTGTAATTTTTTTAGCTGAAGTTCTAAGAGTCACTTCACCTTTTATATGTTTAAGAATAGTTATAATAAAATGTAAAGTGTCGGGTAAGTGCCGTATGCCTCTGTAACTCGACCAAATATGTAGACTAACGTGTGGTCAGTCGTTTATATATATATGACTAATTGTAGTAGATAACAGAGCTTAGGTGTTTGATACACTTGCGTCTTCTTGTTAGGATGGATTAATTCACAGTGTAATTCCAAAAATATTTGAACAATTTATGCATTGGATTTTTAAATTGGATTCGTTTTTTTTTATAGGTTATCCGCATGTACCAATGTTACCATATCGCTATACAATTTAAGCAATGATCGATCGCGACCATCTTTTTACCGAATTTTATTACGTCACTGTCATTAACTCCTAGACCTCGAGCGTTTGTGTCGTGTGCGCTGAATGGTCCGGCTTTTGAGGTATGAGTGTATGGAGTGTTGTGTGTTCTGATCGAATTATCGACCAATTTATCAAGCATTATGGTGATTTATATAGTCTTTGGCTGTACGTGTCAGCTGCTTTGTTTAAAATACATTATCCTTGCCACTCTCGTTACGATCTACGCTGCGTTGCCGCATCAGTATTTACTTGTATCTCCTTGCCATTTGTATTAACCTCTGCTTATAATGGCGATATCAGTATTCCCTGCAGTCGCCGTGTTTATCATATTTATGCATGTCATCTGTCACGCACACGATGATCACGTACGCTAGCTCACCGTAACCAGTATTCCGATTGAAGTATTATTACTACGTCACGCGTTTTACACTTTTCTATATAACAGTTTTTCGTGCATAATGTTCTATGCAAAGTGGATATCGTATTCTTTGTCGATATCAAGAAAATCAATCACTAAAAATTATGTTTATTTGTGTGATTTTTTACATGGCACACTACTTTTATGGTATATGACTAGCGTTATGCTATATCATAGAATATTGATTATTGTATGATTCTTATTTTATCAATATCTGCATGTAACACAAGGAATTGGGAGACACTGGTGTGTGGTGATATCAGTACGTTACGTACTGTTAATTTTATACCTCGTGCACAAGTTATTTTTGGTACTTTTATTAATATATCAGCCAGTGGTCTAGTTATTGTACTGGCCACTTAATTTTGTCGTGAATGCATGCAATTATACACATACATGTATTGATTACCGGTTTTCTAAGTTGCTTAGTTGCATGATTCTAGGATTTCGTTAGTCGTGCACGTTAAACAGTATCAGTCGTAGCGAAATATTTGATGTACTAGCAGTTTGGCATCGGCGCTCGCTGGTTACGGACCGCCGCTCATACATTGGTAAATACGATATGCACGCACTTATATATGATTCATATTTGGATTGCTTTAACGCGTAAATTGGGATCGGTTTTTCGCCACGAAGCAACGATATGCAATCTCAATTCTTTAAAAAATACTCTCTTCTTGGCACGACATATAGATATGCACGTGTTTATGTACGAATTGTCGTGATGTTTTTCTTATGCTCCTCCATGGTGACTTAATTCTATGCTGGTGATACAGCTGATAATTTGTCGATGGCTATTTAGCCTGTTTTAATGGCGAACCAGATGCCCTGGCCAGTATAAGCTCTGTAGGTGGTTGTCGCACTGTCACTCGTGCTGGCGTTCCTGCCCCGCTGTGAATATCTGTGTTTTGTGCAGGATAAAGATGCCATATACATGTAATGCTCTTTCGAAAAGAGTGGACAATTACATTAGGAACAAGGCTCCTGCCCTGTAACCATTGATGAGAGTTACCCTTTAAGGGTTAAAGTGTCTTCGCTTAAAACCAGTTGATGGATAATATATTTTATAGCCTCTTCAGGTATTTCCTACTGAATAAAATCAAGGTATTGTGAAGTTTTGATGATAATTGATCATTTTATAACCTCTTTATGAATTTAAAACTAACCAGGGAGAAAAGGTCCGCTATTGTATGGCAATCGTATTGCTTAAATTTAAATTGTAGGTCAGGTATATATAATGACTTTGTGCATTCCTATGACCGGGTCTGGCAATTGGAGCAAGTATATTTGTATGGTATTAAATATTTGAAATATATGTTCATTATTGGACCGAATTTCGGTCTTCTTATTTGCGTCCAAGTCGGTATCAATACTTTAAGAACATGTCTGTGACGGAAAGCTAAATATTGCTCTTAACGGGGTGGTAACAATGGGGCAGAAACACATTTACGTAAATCAATGGAATAACCTGTTACTGTGTGGTTGAAACCTATTCATATGACAATTTGCATGTTCTTATTTTGTGATATGTGAAATTGAAAAGCCTTTTTTTCTTGTGCAAATTGTGAACACAAAATAAATGAATCACGAAAAAAATCGTCCTTGTTTTTTGGGTTTTTTCAATTGATTGATATACAAATGGATTAGACACATTTCATTGCACCTGAAGCCCACTATCATGCATATTGCAATGAATTTCACATAAGCAACATCTCAAGCTCTATCATCGTGATCAGCTCCATAATCAAAGGGAGGACCCGAACAGTTTACAGGTTGCACTATGAACATGATTGCACTCATCACTTCTCTTATTCAAACATGCCACACGTTACTCAATGCCAATCACCCGAACACAAAAGAGAACAAAATAATAACCAAGCATGTGGATTGTGTTTGTAGCTGTTAATCCGGCGATAACAACAAAGCTATCAATGTGTTCGGTGTCAGCTGATAGCGCAGTGTAACTACATGCCCGCTAACGACACCTGGGTTTGTCCTCGAATGTTGCAATTAACTGAAGATCCCGCCCATATTCAGGTAAATTGGCGTTGCGATTGAGCGGAATTTGCGATTAACCGAAGTTGCGATGAACCAAAGTTGTTAACATGGGAATGTATAGGAAATGGCGTTTGGATTTGAAATTTGTTGTGATTAAGCGAAAGGTACGATTAATCGAAGTGCGATTAAGTGGCGCGCACTGTACCCTCGTAATGCAGTCTTTCTCCGCCGACTAAATCACCCTGGACTCTTAAACCAATCAAAACGGTTACCTACTGGGGTACTGGTATGTAACATTAATTCAACTTACACCGGACAGTTCTAGAAGCCGAAAATGACGTTTCTGATTGTTTCTTAGATATTCTGTCTGCACCATAACTGTGCACCAACCCGCAGTTTCGTTGCTTTTTAAAATTAGAACCACACTGGATTTTCGTACCTTCTTTAACTATGCACTAAACGATAGTTTGCTTGCTTTTATTTGAATACTGTGGAGTTTCTTATAGCGTATCTCTTCCACCACAATTGCATTTGTGTTGGCGACAAAAAGTAAGACTCAAAACATAAATTAGTGAAGAAATTTCCATCCATCGGTTTATTACATTTAATGGCAAAGTTATCTTTTACTTTTTCGTAGACATTCGTTTTCTATACATGGGTACATTATACAGGGACAGTCGTAATACGGCTTATGATACAGTTTTTGCACACAATATACAAGCTTGGAATGATATCCAGATTTCCTGTCTACGGACAAAATTGAATATTTACAGGTCACATTAAAATAGGTCATATAGGGAGGGAGTGGGGACCTCAACAGCTCTCGTCGTCAATCTCACAGAATATATCACCATTCAAAGAAAAAGACCTGTACCAGGATTAGCCACGCAATTAAAATCGCGTGAATCGGTACTCCCACACGCAGACACAAAGAACTTACCTCTCCGTGGCCTTAACGGGGCGAATTTGTCTTTACTTAAATTATATCCGATTTCAAGACAGGAAACCCGCGAAAAGGGTTTTTATTTTAGTGACGTGTGTCATGCATAGGAAATGATATCTTCTAATACAAATCATGGAACAGAGATACAACGATTGGCAGCACTAAAGATGTTTTTTAAACTCCTTGTCCTGTGCCAGCGGACTACATATAAGTCAAGGTATAAGTCCAGGCATTCATCTCCAACATTGGAATATAATGTAGATTTAGTATACTAGAATAATCATACTAAATATCTGCGTTCACATAATAAATAGGTGTGTGGGATATAAAAGCGGTCCAGTTGGCGAGGACCTGTTGGTAACAATTTCAATCAAACTTTGCTTGCATGACGTGCGCGTTACGAGATGTGTCGATGCCGCTTGTAAGGACTTTCATGATAAGGGCAACACCTAGTGTTTATGTCAAGATTCAGCTTTTTTCTACTTCGTTCCCTGGCGTATATAAATTGGGATGATACGCTCTGACGGCGGGCTGGTACACACCTGGCGTGATGACACGCTCTGACGGCGGCCTGGTACACACCTGGCGTAATGACACGCTCTCATGGCGGCCTGCTATACACCTGGCGTGATGACACGTTCTCACGGCGGCCTGGTACACACCTGGCGTGATGACACGCTCCCACGGCGGCCTGGTACACACCTGGCGCGAGGACACGCTCCCACGGCGGCCTGGACACACCTGGCGTGATGACACGCTCTCACGGCGGCCTGGTACACACCTGGCGTGATGACACGCTCTCACGGCGGCCTGGTACACACCTGGCGTGATGACACGCTCTCATGGCGGCCTGGTACACACCTGGCGTGATGACACGCTCTCACGGCGGCCTGGTACACACCTGGCGTGATGACACGCTCTCACGGCGGCCTGGTACACACCTGGCGTGATGACACGCTCTCACGGCGGCCTGGTACACACCTGGCGTGATGACACGCTCTCATAGCGGTCTGGTACACACCTGGCGTGATGACACGCTCTCACGGCGGCCTGGTATACATCTGGCGTGATGACACGCTCTCATGGCGGCCTGGTACACACCTGGCGTGATGACACGCTCTCACGGCGGCCTGGTACACACCTGGCGTGATGACACGCTCTCACGGAGGCCTGGTACACACCTGGCGTGATGACACGCTCTCACGGCGGCCTGGTACACACCTGGCGTGATGACACGCTCTCACGGCGGCCTGGTACACACCTGGCGTGATGACACGCTCTCACGGCGGCCTGGTACACACCTGGCGTGATGACACGCTCTCACGGCGGCCTGGTACACACCTGGCGTGATGACACGCTCTCACGGCGGCCTGGTACACACCTGGCGTGATGACACGCTCTCACGGCGGCCTGGTACACACCTGGCGTGATGACACGCTCTCACGGCGGCCTGGTACACACCTGGCGTGATGACACGCTCTCACGGCGGCCTGGTACACACCTGGCGTGATGACACGCTCTCACGGCGCCCTGGTACACACCTGGCGTGATGACACGCTCTCATAGCGGTCTGGTACACACCTGGCGTGATGACACGCTCTCACACAGCGATTCTTTTCGCATTGACATTTGTTGTTAACCATGTATCTTCCTAAAATATTTCTCCTAAAAGTACCCAGTGTGATAATATGGCAAAAAAACGTCTTTCCACGTTTGCATTATATATATATACAAACTCCGGTGAACTTCAGAGAGCTCCGAGATGTTTATGCGTTCACATACTCATCGTCCAATCACAATACAGTCAAACAAAAACAACGTCAACAACCGAACAGCCGGCAGTTGCCTCCCGCCAGGCGGCCATACCGCCCACTGCAGGGAAGCAACATCTCCCAGGACTTAATATCAGAAAGCGTCGCCCCCAGCCTGGGCCGGTCGCTGCCCGACATATAACACATTCGATCTCGGAAATTAACCCACTGTAAATATATATATCACATTGATATCATTATACAATACATACATGTATATATACTGTATATTAATAGCCACTGAAACACCATAAGCTGTTTAATACGGCAAGCAGGCAGGACAGTAGTGTAGTGCCTCGCTATAATAATTTCACATGTTGACATCTATAAAAAAAAGTATCGTGCCTTTATAAATAAATAGTCGCAATGTACACCTGTTTCTGTTAGTGCACGCGTTTCTCCCATTATGCTCGAGACGATGTCACTCGCACAAGACTGCGCTGTATATCTACTTCATCAGGTCAGTTCAGTTCATTACAGTAAAAAAAACCCAGTCACCTCAAAGTACAAAAAAATAAAAACAAACCCTCACAGATGATGAACCTTCTATTATTTGATGAAAAGGCGCAATTTGCTGTCACCGATGTGCGATAAGCCAACGTTTAAGTCCCTCCCCTGTTGTCTCGTCGATGTCGGGGAGCTTACAATTGTATGTTATTTGACTACCTTGGATACTGAATTGCAGAAACATTATCTGGTATGAGGCGTTAGGTTTAGATATACATAATTTCTGTGTGTTTTAATAGTCGATATAGCATACGCCAGTCTCAAAATCGATTAAAATATCTGAAAAACATTCATTACATTCAAGTTACAGGTCTTCCAGCGTGGCCGCTAGCCCATCTCAAATTATCATCATAGAAAATCGCACAGACAAGTCGGCAATGGTAAACCTTGCAACCAGA
Organism: Arenicola marina; assembly: GCA_964019135.1. Classification (NCBI taxonomy): domain Eukaryota; kingdom Metazoa; phylum Annelida; class Polychaeta; family Arenicolidae; genus Arenicola; species Arenicola marina. The sequence continues at coordinate 19,870,497 of OZ025264.1, forward strand.
ATGTATATAAATGCTGAACTAAGTAGTACAACACCAGACGACTGTGCCATACAGAAGATACAAATATCTACGCAGCGCAGTTGTGCCTCTGCATCAGTAGGGACCTTAACAAAAAGGGAAGTGCACTGTAGAGACATATATATATATTTAAGGCGTCACAGGAGTTAAATTGTTAAAATGTCCCCTTTTTACTAATATACCAACCCCCGATCCAACACAGAATCTCGTACGAGATAATTCCACTCAGGGGAAATCTACCCGGACAGGGCAATAGTATTCATGACCTTTGACCCCGGGTCTCTGCAGGTGGACCGTCACGTGATATCGCACGTGGCAGGATCGGGCGTGGAGCTGGTCACGTGCAACGTATGTAGCCAGCCACGTGATCGCGATGGTAACAGTTAACGACAAACAAAGATTAGTGTCATAACAAAGGAAAATCCTGATGTGGCATCATTCTCTATTCTGTTCGCGCCAAGGTCGAAGCGCGGTCGGTCGGTGGCGCATGCGTGGCGCGTGATCCGTCCGTCGTCAAGGAGACTTTCTGACGTCATCCACTCGGGTCCTCGGGTCAGCGGGTTATGGGTTTAGGTCCCGAGTATACAGGGGCGACACGCACGGTCGTCGCACCTCAGCCATGCTGACAAGGATTCCCTCTGTAAATTCTCTCTCTCTGACACACTCACGACTTCTCCCTTACTCCCGAGAGCGGGGTTGGCTCCCGCCGCTAACACGAGCACCCTTCCTTGGCGGGCGCTTGATCGTTACTGAGGACCTTGCTGGCACTAGACGGCTTGTGCTGGACACCGGACTCCGCGGCGTTCAAGTCCAAGCTGCAACATTCATGGATTCATATTAAGTAGGACGCTATAAACCGTGCAGGTCACATGATACAGCGCAGATCATGGGGAGGTTCAAGGTATAGAGGAGCCATGTCTCCCAGGGTGACGCCTTACTCTTTGTGAAGAAAGCCATGGGATTCTGCACAAAATAGATACTTGCAGTGGGATTCGAACCACGCACCGAGCACACTCGACAGTAGGTGAACACGCTACTTTCTAGACTACGGGGGGACCACGAAACCACATAATTGTACTTACGTACATAATTAAAGTTTTTACTCTATACATTTTTATGTCTAAAAATACAAAAAATGCCAAGTAAACGTCACAAATAAACCAAATAGAAATTATTTGGTACCTTAATTTGCTGTCTAAAATCAACTTACCTTCCATCCTGTATATTCTGGTATATTTTCCGTGCTGTGTCCAAAAACGCCTCTTCAACGTTTTCCCCCCTGGAAGCAATGACACAGATAACATAAACTGTTGTTTTAGGCTAGCTGTAGGCCAATAATGCTGTACAGCTACATTTGTCAAGTGCAGGCAACGAGCCTTCGACGTTCTTGAGACTTTACAAATGGCAATAATTTGCAATTTTAAAGCCCCATCTAAAATATAAAAATGTTAAAAACTTTATTACAAAGACCTACTTTACAGACAGAATTATTTTAGAGACATCACTCGCAAAGAAGTCATATTTCTACTTACGTCTTGGCACTACATTCCAGGAACATGAGGCCATTCTCATCAGCAAATTGTTTGGCTTCCTCGTAGGTCACATCTCGTTGGGCCTCCAAATCACACTTGTTCCCAATCAAAAATATCACCTGGAACACAGAGCAACTCCATCATTTCATATTGTGCGACTTCCGTGACTGTTGTAGCATTCATTTGGACAATAATATTACAGTACAGACTGTACTCAGATATCACTCCTAGCTGTTGCCTAATCTTATGTTCAGTCAGAAGGAAATTCTTCAGCCTTTTAGTTCACCCACAATGAGACATAATTTCAAAGTGTGGCGTAGATACATCAGTAGATCTATGCTGTACTCACTGTGTTCGGATTTGTTAAGTTCCTCGCATCTGTTAGCCAACTGCTTAAGTGGTTGTATGTACTTCGCCTGTAAAAAAATGTAAACATTTTATCTCCATGTGAATACTCAATCTTTGTAAGGTGCACTCTACCACAGAGACATAAAAGCACTGGATAGATTAACATACAACAAAGAATTTTTTTGTTATAGACTTAAAGTAATAAGTAAATAATACGTTTCTAATACTTTACTATTATCAACAACCATTCAAAATAAATGACCACAGGGTATATAGTTATCACGATGGCTGTCCGTTTGACTTTTAAGTGTGTTGTTATCATCTGTATCGCACCAATAAGATTATCCTTTAGCAATTTTTATTCAATCCACATTTTTTTGGAGGGGAATCGGATGGCCGTGAAGGTAGCCATTTACCTGGTGATATCATAGACCATCAGAGCTCCGGCTGCTCCACGGTAGTAGCTTCGGGTCACTGCACGAAACCGCTCCTGACCAGCGGTATCCCATATTTGTAGCTTGATCTTTTGACCAGACACTTCAATTATTCTGAAAATAAAAATCACCCTTGCCAGTTTTTCTTTTATCGATCAACTCCATGTATTGATAAAACACAGACAAATATGTACAACACATATATATGTATTGCTATACACCTATGGTTATGGGACAATTTGGTATTATCTCTTCCCTAAAACATCCCTCCTTTTACTTAATGTTCACAGATATTTGAGAAAGTGAGTGTTCAATTGGAGGTAGATGATGTTCCAATGAGTTTTATGTATGTTTGCCCTATCAGAGAGATAACTTACGTTGCACATCATTACAGTAGAGGGACTAAACTTATAAAAGGGAATCATTTTGGAAAAATTTAGACTGACAACCTTAAAATCTCACCTTGTTCCAAATTCGACACCAATTGTATGGGGACAATCAGCCATAACTACAAGAAAACATTTCCCTCGGTTAAAATGTAATGCTAGGAGAAAAACATTGACCAGAAGTTAAAATTTATCTTTAAATAACAAAACATGCTCTAAGACAGTATCTAGAATTCTGTTCAATAAAGATTGATTGTGATAATGAATGATAGATATTACATGTACATCAATATTATCAAAATGATATTACCTGGAATATAAAAATACTGCTATGTTAACTAAAATATATCAGAGACCTTTAGACATTTACCTTATCTTCCCTGGTGGCAAGGTTTAGCAACATTTTATTCATTTTAACATGTAATATAAAATTGCATAGATTTATCCTTGTAAAGGGCAATGCATAGGGACATACTTACATTTCTTTTCTGTGAACTGATGCAAGAGACAAGATTTGCCTACACCCATATCACCTATTATAATATACTTGAAGATGTAGGAGTAGTTATATGGTCCTGCCGCCATCTTGGCGAATCTGTTGGTATTCTTAGCTATAATAAACATAAATGAATAATAACTTGAATAATAATGACATACCGGTAAGTATAATATAGCATAACAATTGATTATTAACAAAATTGTTAGTTTCTTTTGCTTTACATTAATCATACAACTTATTATAAATAACAATATACAATTTTAGATAGTAGAAGCTTCTGACTGAAGTTACACAGGACATATCTCAAGATTTCACAGCTTTCCAGGAAGTAGTAGCATACAAAGTGTAATTTTGGGGGCTGAGAGATTTGCATTTAATGAAAGTGAATCAGCCTGAAGGTGAATGCTGTAAGAAAAATGTAAGAAAACTACTATGTCTACATCCACATGGTCTCTTAGGTTCCCTTAGCATAGTTATAAAAGCAAGATTCTCTTCTAGTCCTGAGGGAATTTCAATTTAGCTGAATATCTTCCTTAGATATCATGCATACATATATAAGAAAGGAATATATCCTATTTGTTCTTTAACCACTCCTCAGGGTATCAGCCAGAGATGCGTCTGCCTGCCGGATCGAAAGGTTATTTTTATGTTGGCAGGCAATTTTTCAGGCAGGCAGGCACTCACATGCTGTTTACCCTCCCAAAAAAGGGCCTTTAGGTCACCATGTCTAGAAGAAAATCATAGCGCTCACATATATGATGAGAACTGCTGCTGTTAATTGAATTGTAAATTGCAAGCTCAACATGTGACAACCTGATCTGACCCATGTTGTTTGTATGCAAACACTTATTTTTGTGAACTTTGGCTGGTAAAAAAAATTCTGGCTAATACTCTGCCACTCCTGAAAATGTTTTGATTTAAAACAGTTTTCACTTCATACGTTTCATATTCGATGAATGATTTTGGTATGGACCCAAGTAGGGAATAGGTATAGTGGCAAGAAAAAACAAGATTGACCTTGGAGATTGAAAGTTAGTTTCATACACTGGAGATATGTTATATCAATGTCACATCTCAGAATTATTTGAGGGCTCCTTGACCATAAATAGGTAGGATTTCTGTTACAATATTTCTTCCAACACTTACCCTGCCTACCACTGCTGTTACAAAAACGAAGTTTACTCCAACATCTTCAACCAACTTCCATTTATATCATCATGCCATAGTATTGCTATAATTTTGGTATTTTAACACTGGATTGAACCCTACTAATGCAACCACTCCGCTAATCCTGCATCAAGATCACCAAGGCCAGACCCTACCAATCAATTTCAAAGGAACTCAACCCTGCTAATGCAACCACCAAAGTCTGGGAGAAACAAAGAGTAACTGCTTTCTTTTGACAGGAGCGAATGCACTAGTGGGCATTGATGCATGCAAAGACAGTAACACACATCATCAGGCACACGGCTGCTGGTTCTGTCTCTTTTATTATTTAAATGTTTATTATACAGATTAATGGATGCAGATTAACCTGTTGCCAACTGATGTAAGGTATCGATTGTGCTGTATGTGTGAACACTGATGCATACGAAGACAGTAATACACATTGTTATTTGATCTGTTATACCAGGATGCGGCCGCTGGATCTGTCTTTTAGTGACATGTTTATTTTATACTAATTGCGCTCAAGATGCATGGTACAATGTGCTAATAGTAATCAAATGCTTGTAAACTGGCCGAGCCAATCGGCTTCATTGATTTATACCACACTTGATTCTGATGCTGAAGGCTTTCACAGTTCAATACCAAAATGTGTATAAAAGGGCGAGAAAATTTGAAGGGTTCTCAAATATGCAGTGTGTTCCAGAGACTAAACTTGTTTTCTTACCACATCACTGCCATACACTCCCCCCGCCCCCCACCACCTCATTGTTGGCGCCAGTGATAATCACAGTGCTAATAACTGTTTTTTTTATTATTGGGGAAGTTTTGCTAATGAGACCACTTTTGCTCAATCCAGTAGATGGTCTTAATAGCAAGGTTCCAGTGTATATCCTATCCTGCTGAGAGCCGCCTTGATACCTAAGTGGGTTTAAGCTAAAACATTGAGTGCTCTGGCCAACTGGGAGCCTAATGGCATATGGATCTGTAGTTCAAGTTTTGTTGTGATCATATCTGTGTAGTTGCAATAACAATCCCAAGTCTTTCTTCACAATGGAGTGAGGAGTAATCCTCAAGATATGGCTTCACTCTTCCCTTACTTCTCCCATTGATGTAATATGACCAGACTTGGTTAAAGCATCCAGATTATCCAACCAACCTACCTATCCTGCTGCTTTATAGCCGCACCCCAACTTTGGTCTCATAACCAAGTTGGCACGTACCCAGAACCATTTCCGGAAAAATGAATATTATAAGCTGCACCCAGACTTTGACCTATTGACCCCATCCCACCAACCCAACAAATCATTGTTTATATAAGCAGTCATGACCACTAACATCATTTACCTCACTCGCTCCGATCGCAGCTCTTATCAAGTGTCACACCAGTGCCTGGCTCTCCTGGCTTTTACTGCATATTTATGAATCACTATCGTACCTACCCAGTATCTAAATTTCTGTCTGGCACAATTAACTAATTGCATTTGGTGTGAGGCCGGCGACAGCTGTATCAATTTATACCACCTGAAATCTGGCCTCTGATCATTCATTTACAATAGGTGTAGGCGGAGTCACTTAATAATACAACTGTAAATAGGTCATTATCAGTCTTGATTGTCATAGTAACATAATGCCTGGGAAAACAACATCTTACAACACAGCTTTCAAGTTGAATTATCTCCAGACTTGTTGACTTGTATGACATTATGACGCAATCAATTATTTTGGCAATATAGGTAATTTTCGTATTACTCTCCCCCACCCCTCTTGTCTCACCACGCTCGCTTGAAATCAACATTAAAAAAGGATTATATATAAATATTATATGGCAATAGTTATAATTAGATATAATTGAAACAACAGATATGGTATATATTATGATAAAAGCATACTCGTTCCTTAGTTACTATTACTACTACTAGTCAATGAAACTTCATCACATACAGCATTTCTTTAGAAATTACAGAGAGAAATAATTGCAGAAGCAAGGAAAGTAAGGTTATAGATCTATTATCTATTAATTACATCATTTTTTTTAGATATTGCTGGTAATTTAAAATGGTAAATAGATCTAGCAATTGGAGACTTAAGTTTAACTTGGTGGATCGGCATATAGTACAAGTGAGGATGGTATAAAATATATCCTAATTATCAAAAATCAATCTATACACAGATAGAATCATATTTCAACAAGAATACAATCAGCTCAGCTGACAATAACTTAGACTTAGTCCTAGTTGACAGATCAGATGTCAGATCAAATTTTAGTTTTTTTGTGACAGTTGTTCCTCATGTGAAACACACATTGCCAGTTGGATGAGTTGATTATATAACAGGAATTATCACTAGACTGATTAGGCTATCGATCTTATGAAGTTATGACGCACTGACCAGTTGAACAGACACTGAGCTTTTGACAGTGACACAGCCTGGCCAACTGGCCAACAGTCAACACGTCAAACTTTGCCATCATTGCGTTAGTCACGCCCACTTGGAACTGCAATTCCTACATAAGAGCATTATATACATACGATCATGTATACTTTTTGCAAACACGATGCCCCTAGTTAGGCAATTCACATTAAAACCAGCTGATATACTCATTAGTGTCGATAGTATCAATAAAGTGTCTCATGACAGCATATTTACCTTCGTCGTTCCACCACCAATATGGCTCCTGAAATTATGACTTCACGAATCCCACAATGCCACAGTGCACCGACTGCCACCTAGCGAATGCAATGGCAGTTCTACAGTACTGACGTAAATTCAAGCACCTATGTGTATTGACCGGGCAGCAGCGATATCTTATTTGGGTCGGGACAGATTAAATTTGTAGAACACATTAATCGAGTCTAAATAAACCACAATCATAACAAAATCCATATATGAAGTATTTTTTGTTAAATTGTTTTGATGGAGCCACTGTTTCTATAACTATATCTATGTAAGGCTGCCAAATTGAGATGTTCACAGGCATAAATATACGCGATAAACGTGCATATTTAATTCCTTAATTAACTATAATGTGTAATTTACAGTTATTTTACGGGATACAATATAGGATTAGTGTGTAAATAATTTTTTCGTTTTTGAAGCGTGTTTGGGGGTGGGGATTGGGGGATACCCTTCTGAATCGCTAATCCCCAAGAATTGGAGAGAGCAATATCGAATGTCCAAGATGAGGACTGTTTCGGGCGCGACAAAAAAAAAATTAATTTAAATGTTATATCGGAATTATCGAGGATTTCACTGACTGTTGTAACGGATCGCGGTAAATAGGGAACGCATATTCACGCTGAACGAAGAATTGTACCGATAACTATCCCTAAAATTTGCCCACGGCCAATCGTGAATCTCCCAAGAATTCCTGAATGCCAATCGCAAATATATATTCCCTCCCCTCCCTGTTCAGGATAAGCTCAGTTTCCTATGCCCGGCTAGAGATACCGGGTCAACTATCTATAGCCATAAGAATAGCCATTATTGGGAGGGGGCAAGGGGGGGTCGTGTTCCCAGATCATGATCATCTTGCCCCCCCCCCCCCCCAAATATTATAGTAAAAATAGTGAGGTAAGATCGGGTTGGGGTCATTTCTGTTGACAAATGCCATGAACATTTGCTCGAGTGATGCCAGTTCCACCTAGAGTTTATCAGACTCGGCGTGGAGATACACGTAGATGCGCTAGTGGCCCAGCTGTGGGAATTGATATTCCTTCGCCTATTACCTAGAGCTAGCCAACATGCAGTGAACGATTGGGGCCGGACTCAGTCACGGGAGTCCCTTTCTTTGTAATATAATTTGTAAAATATAGGCCTACAGTGCGCGCCACTTAGCTACCCATAATGAGCCTCGGCGATTTTCAGGAGACCTCGGTAAACATCGGCAAATATGGGCGGGCTCTAGCCCTGAGATTTTACGCAGTCTTAATTAAACAAAGCACGAATAAAACACAGGAAAAGAAGTGGTGACATAGGTAAATTGAATAGAGCATCGTATAGTAAGCTTCGGCGATTTAGAAAAGACCTCGGTAAACATCGACAAACATCGGCGGGTGTCAGTGAAAGGGGAATCCCTAACTCGTTACGTCATTCACAGGGGAATCCCCAATTCGTGACGTCATTCAAAGGGTATTTCCCCGAGAATGGCTCTTCGTGATAAATTCGGAAAAGTCAAGAAAAAGGCACCGAAAAATCTTGTAAATAGTTCAGAAAAAATTCGTGTAGATCATAATTATATCGGAGACCATTATATATAACCAGATTTATTAAAATGTGAGCACAAGGCGTAAATTACTGATAATTGGTGTGACATAAGCTGCGCCAAAAAATATTTGTGAAATAACATTTTCAAGGTTCAGGACGTGTTTCTCGGGAAATTTGCACGGCTACCTATATTTTTCATTATTTTTAGTACAAGAACGATGTTTTTAGAAGTTTTTAAACGTTTTTTAGTGTCAAGATTTTCATTTTTGATGAAATTATAGCAAATATTGTGAAGGTGGTGATTTCAAATTTTGGCAAAAACTGTCTTGATTTTGCATCACTGCACTTTATTATTACCATTCTGTTATTTTCTTGTGGTTATTATTTACATTTGTCAATATCATTCCTGAATTGTACTAGGTTTAAGCTTTCCAAAGAGCTATTACTACTGCTAATGACTTAATATTGAGCTGAATTGTAGTAAAATTACATATTCGTGGTAGGTGTCAAGTTTTGGTCATTTTGCGAAATAGGGGTATACTTGGAAAACGAAGATTTTTTGAACGGGACAGTAAAGTATCCTAAAAATTCACCAAAAGGTGTGTATATGGGTATACTTTTATAAAATAATCACAAATACAGAGTTCTTTTACTTTGCTATTATGGGTAGCTTACCTTAATCGTACATTTGGTTAATCGCAAATTCCGCCTAATCGCAATACACATTTACCTGAAAATAGGCGGGAACTTCGGATAATTGACAACATTGGAGGCCAAACCCAGGTGTTCATTGCTGGCGGACAATTTTGTAGCTTTGTTGTTATCGCGAGATTACCAGTATGCACCAACAAATACAAACCACATGCTTTGACTCTTTGCGTTCTGGTGATTGGCATTGACCAACGTGTGACATGTTTGAATAAGAGAAGTGATGAGTACTATCATGTTCGTAATGAAAGTTAGGGAACGAAAGTTAGCTTCATGTGCAGGTTAATTGCAACTGCTTCGCTGACAAATAGGAGTTGCAATATTAAGCGGAGTACGCTGTAATTTCTTCCAGTTGTTCAATCTTTCGGCTTCTTGGGCGAGAAGTTCGCCTTTCAACTCCTCGGGAAGAATGGCTAATTTTTTCGGCTGTATACAGAAGGGAAGTATCAGGGGCGGATCCAAGGGGGGCCGAGCCAACCCCGGCCCCCCCTTTTAGGGCCGAAATTTATACCATCTAACATAAAACCAAAAAGGTAGGCCATTTCTCAAAACCGCCCCCACCCCCCACTCTTTTCCAGCATATCTGGAACCGACCCTGGGTATCTAATTGTTATAAGGTCTATGAACATCCCACACCAGAATCCTTCAGTGTATTTAGCAGGCATTAGCTTTGACTAAAACCTTGGCTTCTTCACAACACCCACTCGATTATTAAAGGAAATAAAAATATTAGCCCTTGTAGCTGACCCAAGCGTCTATTTGCTATCCATGCATCAACCCTCCAAAGCGTAGATTTTTGTGACGCCCCAATTGGTCGCAGTTTGTCAAGAACGAGCAGCTTTCCCGGGCGCAGCCCTCTTGGTGGGCGTGGCTGGCCCTAGCCAATCAGAGAGCGGGACCCAAACCGGAAAAAGCGAAACGGGCGATGTTTTCCGAACTTGGCTCATATTAAACACACTATAAAAAAAACGCAGTTTATAATCTAAGCAATCATATTAGACGGATACAATCTGTTGAATTTTTAGTTGCTAAATCGAAAGTGGTTCTCGGGTCTAATTTCTAGAAGAGATGGTGTACTGTGCGGCTTGGAATTGTAACAATTCCGGCGCGAAGCGAGGCCACGGTATACCTTTTCACTAGTTTCCGCTCGCCCCTTGACCAGCGAGATAAACTCAAATTCAACCGCATGTAGGCGCTACATGTATGATCATCTATGACGTCACGCTCTGTGGCAAAATGGCGCGGCGCTTGAATTTACTGTGGACAGGACACTCACTGCCTTCGACTCACTCCGCTAGGGCTTTATTATATCTGTTGTCGCCTACGTCCTCAATGCAGTTTCACACTCGCTCACCAGGGCGGCGCTGCGCAAATTGATAGGAAAAATGCGTCGCGCATTTCTACAAGTTAGTGCAGGGACTCAGCCTAAGCCTAATAACACATGAAATCAGGTGATGAAAAGAAAGAGTTCCGTCACAATTATAACTTTTCCGAAAGGGTACAAGATGTTTTTGCTGCATTAAATACACAAAGCTCGTCATTATTATGTTTATTCTAGAAACTATAATGTGGCAAGAAATTACAGCTGATTTGACCGTTTTTCAAGAATCTTGAAATTTGCCCCCGGCCAACAGCAGAGGTAAAAGCTAGCTTGCATAGCGCCACCGTAAGGCTGAAGACGAGTAAAGATCGGTCTTCACATGGCCTGCAACGCGTACTCTGCCAGCACAGGGAGCTCTTTCCCCACATCATCTCTGCCCCACGTAACCGCAAACCTCACGGTTGACCTCAACGGTGCTGGGGCCACGAATGGTTTTAGAGGCATGTTCAGGCTATATTTTGTATTTTCGATACAGAATTTGAAAAATACAGACATTCCGTTGTCGTACGATCACAATGCAAGGGTTAAACGAAAAAAATATTTCATAATGACACGGGGTCAAAGTTTAAAGCGCTTAACGCCTATGACCTCGATCGGATTCGAAAACATAGTTCGAATGTAAAGCGGCTTAATTTTAATTAATAAAAATCGAATCAATTTTCTTAATGGTAACTAGTGGTGTATTTGATGCCAAACTGCGAACAAATGTATATCTTCGATTTGATTCATTTCAATGTTCGCGTATGAAGGACAATTCTGATGGGTAAATTTGACGTGGGACAGAGGAGAGATCGCCGGGAGATCGGGGTTGCCAATGCCCTAGGACCGTTACTTTTAGCCAGTAGTATAGAGGGAGCATCCAGTTTAAACTTCTCAAGCAGTTACAGCTCTGACATTCCAATTTGCCTGTATTACCAAACGACAAATCAAAATATTAAAGTATTGTATTCTATTATGCAAGCAGTCACGCTTACTTAAGACAAAAACGCATAATTTTGAATTATATGATCTTTTATGGCTATAATACACAAACAATGACTGATCCCCTTTGTTGAAGAGCTGAGAAATAGGTCACTGCGCATGCGTTCACTTTGATGCCGCTCAACGTGAAAATGGCGACTCAGGCTAAAGTTGCGAAGCCCGATGGGAAAAACAACCACGAAACCTCCGTAGAACAAGCAGGTGATATATTTGCGTGCACTTTTATATCACTTCAATCAATTTTTAACAGTTTTATGGAGCCAAATGTACAGTCGCCCGGTTAAATCGCCGGTAGAATGCGGTCGCTTAAGCCGTCACATTGTTCGTCTCGCCGACTTCAGCATGGGGTGGCGGTAAACGTTTAATTTTACCTCTTTCTGACGAGTTTTTAGAGTCATTTTGGAACGTAATATATGTGCTGTGAAATGAAGAAGCCTTTAGTGTGCTTGGTACAGCATAATTCGTTCGATATATGGTGTAATGATGTCGAATTTGGGGAAAGTTTTAATGTTTACCTCGTTCCTCAATGAACCAAGCCTTCCATTTTACCTCGATCTCTATTTGAGCTTCGCGCGAAAAATCGGCACTGACGTTGCAACAAATCTGTTATTTACACTTAACCTTGCACGAGAAGATATTCCAAAGATCTTTATTGGGCGAATAAGTGTGATTAAAAGTCAAATAAGCCTTAGGGTTTTGTTGCATTGTATAAACTGTTTTTGCTGGCCATGTGATTTTGCCGGCATGGCCCAAACCGGAAGTTGATACAAGGTGCATCTTTAACTCCATTATGATCTGATGAAGAGCTCTTCTCTTTGGTTCCAAGTTCGATTTGGTTCAGACTTGTTCAACTAAAGCGACATTCATGCAGCATAAATCATTGTTTCATCCTTAGATTTTTTTGATTGGATTATCTCTACCTGCAGGTCATACAGATCTATATATTAGCATAAGTTATCAGCCTTTCTATCAATACCATGCAATATAGATGTCTTTAATAAGTTTATTATATTTGTTCAGTTTCAAAGATTTAAAACAACTTTGAGAGTAATTTTAAAGTGCTCACAAGACTTACAACAATTTTGTACCTATATGATACAAAATTTAAAAAAGGTTTAACAATATGGTATATATTTCATATAATATCTGCATCATTTCCAATCAACACAATTATGAATAACTATCCATTATGGATAAGCCATAATTTGTACCTGGATAAGTTTTAATCATAGGAGTGACTTCTGCATATATTTGATATAACATTAGTACAGTGGTCTGCATTATATAACTTCTGTATTTGTAGAGATAAATATCTTGACTATTAAATATTACCATTTTAAGAACGAGATGGAGGCATAAACAGCTGATATAAATGCCTGTCATAACGATATAACGCAATATGTTACAAATCTGATTCAGGGATATATATATATAGAATACATAACTTGGTTCCAGATGTGTACTGATTATAACATGTTATAAAGTAATTATATAGGCAGGTATATAGTGTCTTTTCAATAAGAATCCGAGTGCACTGAAGTGGCCTTGTCACGTAGCAACCAGGAATGTCGAACTGGAAATATAAGCTGTGATTTCATAATATAATACTTACAGGAAACTTTATGGAGACATCTTGTGCATTTGTTCTGTGAATAACAATGCCATAGAACAAACCTTTCCCTGACAAAAGACATGCAGCAGCCAGGCATCTGAACTAACTCCATATGCATAGTTAACGCATGCGAGAATCTGCTTTCTAACCCGTAACACGCAGTGTATATTTTTGATGATAGATGTTGCCTGGGGTATCTGGAATGGTCTATAGAGAGATGCCCCAAGATGGACAAAGCTGCTATGCTGATTATGGTTTTTCCAGCTCTGGGCCGTTTAAATAGCATTGACATGCTGTTCCATAGTTAAAAGCTTTTAATTGCATTCTCCAGTTATTGTGTACATGTATTGATTCAAATACTTAGACAGCCCTACTTTTATCAAATGTTCACAAATGGTGTGAATAACAATGATGCATACTTTGGTTTCTGCTACAACCAGTCAGATTATCGCAATGTGTTGTTTCTTTAGAGCCAATTGGGTTGATGGCCATATCACAAGTTAATAAAGGGATTTTTTTATTGTGTGCTTGTCATATAACAAGCCGAAATACCAATTGTAAATTTTGTTAGCGAGGGAGGCTCATAAGGAGGGGGTTTTAAGATGTAAAAGTGTTCCATGCACAGCAAAAAATAATGGAGGGACTGTATAATGCAGGGACCGTTGTATAACCTAGAAACACATCACTAAGCTCAATTGCAAGGATGGATCAACTGAACAGACTAAAATAGTCTATATAGAGTTACAGAGATTGTTCATTGAACCAAAAAAACAATTTGGTAAAATAAAGAATGTAAGTACACAACTTATCCTGGAAACTGCTATGAAGACCTGGTAGGTCATGGGAGTCCTGTAATCGAGGTATATATATATATGTGTCCCTTGCGTGATTAACATATATTAGATGTGTTGTATGGCGCACAGACCAATGTATATGTCTCCACTTTATATTCCTTGTTATATTTAATGCAGTAGTTTAAACTATTTATGGTTGTGAGGCATCTTAATGAAACAAGGGTGTCCTGTAGTATCCAGTGTAGTATGGATATATAACTGGCTGATGATATATATATTTCTATGCACTGTTTTTGGTTTCAGATAAGGAGCAGCAGGAGGCCATTGAGAAAATTGATGAGGTCCAAAATGAAATTGACAAGTTGAATGAACAAGCCAGCGAGGAGATCTTGAAAGTTGAACAGAAATACAACAAGCTTCGGCAACCATTCTTCACAAAACGTTCAGGGCTTATTGCCAAAATTCCCAATTTCTGGGTGACTGCTGTATCCTTTCTATGATATCATACATAATACATCGCCTGGTAAGTTGCTTCAGAGTGTCAGTTGATTGATGTCTTGGAATATCACTAAAAGGGACTTCTGCTAAGCATGCCAGGCAGTATAGCTTACATACCATAGGCTAACAGCAGTATAACTAACTTCCGGAACAAATGAACCATGGCAGGGAATGTGGAATATTGCTGTTCAGTATTAAGGGGCACATTACTTAAAGTTACTTCAGATATCTTATTCGAATCGCCCTTGTACATGCCAATGTGTGTTAGAACGTGATAATCTTAAAAACGTTCTTTATTTGTTTTTAAAACTAAAGCAGAAGTGCTATCTGCTCCCGTCTAACAACTTTTGGATAGAAGACCAAATAGTGCTTTACTTTTTTTTTTACTAAAGATTTGATTCAAACATCAAATTTTTAAACTACTCACCTTCAGTAAAAAAAGTGTCATCCTTTGTATCAATGTTTGGGTTACTGGGCATTATTTTATAATTTACATTTTAAAAACCAGAATGAAAACTCTGTTCATTTGTTGATATGACTGAAACCAGAAATCTACGGGCGAAACTGGAAAATGTGGTTGGCCCAGTATATTAGTTAGCGATGAAAGTTTGTAGACTAGTGTGATGAATTATTTTGCATCAATATAAACTAAACGAATACTTCATGCCAAATTTCCTTAATGTATATCAGTTTGTTAACCATCCACAAGTATCTGCTTTGTTAAACGAGGAAGATGAGGAAGTGCTACAGTATTTGACGAAGGTCGAAGTCCAAGAGTTTGAAGATATCAAGTCTGGATACAAGATCAACTTTGTAAGTCTGGGTACAAATTTAATCAATAATGCATGAATTATATGAGTTATTAGTTGTAATTTTGATATGTAGAAAGATTTGCTAGGTAAACAATGTGATTTACACTTATGTAGTTAAGTGGGAGGTACATGCAACATGTGCATTTAGTTTTTATATTAAAAATCCATTTAATTACACATTTATTTCATTTTTATTAAATCCATGTATATGACCATTCTTGCAGCACTTCGATGAGAACCCATACTTTGATAACAAAGCAATCTCAAAGGAGTTCCATTTGAATGACACCGGTGAACCGTCTTCAAAAGCAACGCCGATAGTATGGAAGCCTGGAAAGGTATGTTTACTGTAAAATCTCTGCAAGTAATTAACTTGGCAATCTGGTCCTAATCTGTATATATTTTCTCTTCTTGAAATCGGTTAGGTTTTGCACTGTTGTAAATTGTGTTCTTGTACATATTTAGATATATATATTGCACAAAATATTCACCTTGCATGAATGTGTTTCAAACTTGTATATATCCTGTCCTGTCTTTCGAGCTCTGTGCAAGTGCTATTGAAAAAGCCTTCAGTGAACAACATTTTCTCGCACAACATTTTTTGGCGGTTTTTTTTACCTCCTTTAAACATGATAAACTATCTATCGGGCAGTACATTCAGATCATGTATCTCCAAGAAATTTCTCCAAAATATTTAGAGAACCATAAGGCAGGTTGAACATTGCTATATGAACAGCTTTAAAGCGAATAATAAGGCCTTTCTGTGTGTAATATCTTATCTAGTCCCTCAAAGAACTAATAGAGAATTCTACGAGAGTGTCTATGATTAAATATCTGCTCCCTCAAAAAACTAAAAGAAAATTCTACAGGAGTGTCAATGATTAAATTTGTTTCAGGACCTCACTCAGAAGGCTCAGTCTCAGACCAAGGGCGGCAAGAAGAGGAGTCACGAGGAACAGGAGTCGTTCTTTGTCTGGTTCCTGGACACGGGGGACGCTGGGGCTGACGAGCTCGGCGAAGTCATCAAGGACGACATCTGGCCCAACCCCCTACAGTACTACTTGGTCAGTGTCTATATCTTGCAGATTTCTGTTGAAATTGTTGTTTTAAAACATACGTCAAAATTTTGAGTTACTTTTAGTCTTGTTCCTAAAATGTAAAAAATCTAAGATGGCGCATGTAAGTAGGTTACATGTAACATGTAAGAATTATTGGGCTCCAATTGCACTGTGAACATGTTCTCATGCCTTCATTTTGCATGATAATAAATGTTGCATCAAACTTGGTATAATATAATATTTTAAGAGGAATAGAATATATAAACTAAGAGACTCAAGCGTGAATGTATAATTTGTCGACATGTGCGGACTCCCACTTGATGCCAAATGGCAGAAAACAAGAGTGCCGTCCTCGCTAGCAGTTTCGTTGAAAACCGTTGTCGTTACTCAATATGATATATGTTTCACTTTGCAGGCATCAGAAATAGATGATGATGCTGGTGGTGACGGTATGTACAATTAATTTCTTTGATATAATACATTGTTTTAGTGTACATATACAAACGTGTTTTCTTATCACTGGGGGCAAAGGTTTTTTTTTTTAACATTTACTGCTGTTACTCCATGACCATAGAGAAATTAAAACGTTTTAATGGCGCTTGAGAAAGTTCATCAGGAAGCCCATGCGGAATGTAATATTGCAGTATTGTTCAAAGTTATTGACGATTCGAAGCTCAGCGTTTGTTGGAAGACATCTCCACACCCATGACGTCCTTAGAAGATCTTATTCCGTCGTTAATGCTTGTGATCAAGTAACCGCAGGCTTAATTATGGACTTCATTAATATGAGAACAGGCTGCCAAGCCTTGATATTTTGCGTATATTAAGATGTTCTGATATCCTCTCCACAGACGATGACGGTGATCTGGATGAGGAAGACGACGACGATGAAGATATCGAGGGAGAAGATGTAAGATCTGTTCCTTTACTATGAGTGACTAATCGTGGGACCTTAGCATTAGGAGTCCGCAAACGTGTGTATCGTGATAACAACTGTATTGTCTGATGGGGTGAATAGCCTTAAAATAGAGTTCACAGATGACAACATAATCAACGATATTGAGGGAGATATTTCTCGCGTCCTTTGTTTGTGCAATTTTATCCACTTCTCGTCAATTTCTCTTAAGTTATAGGCGTGAGTTTACAGTAAAATTCTATATCATCAATAAAGTCTTTACATTGAAGGAATTTAAAGTTAAATGGAAGTTTTGACTTTGCACAGAAAGCATATGTGATATGGTCCGTCTTCAATGTTAGAGCCCGCGAAATGCATTATTGGCGTAAATGGTAGGCGTGAGTCATACGTGAGCTATGTTTAAACAATGTTTAAACCATGTTTAGCCTAGTCCTCGCTTGCCGCCGCGGCGTCGTCGTGAGTACATTTATCTTTACGTAATGACGTTTTATTTCGCTGCAGGAGGCTGAAGTGGAGGGCGAGGACGATGACGAGGTAGAGGGGGAGGGGGATGAGGACGACGCCTGAGGGAGTGGGATGACCGTTCATTGAGAGGGTCATTATTGAACACATTGCGACCTGTCAGTGGGGCCGTGGCCCGGGGGTGTGTTTGTGTGTGCCATCCCTGACGCCCGCCGGCCCGCCCGCCTACCCACCAGCCGCTCGCCCACCCACCACCCGCCAGTGGCTCTCGGCCGCCCTCCAGCACAAAGCGACCGCCGGAGCCTTCGGACTTCTCTCTACGCTGCGAATCAAAAGAAAAATCCTTAAAATAAGCCATCGGACCGGCTGAATTCCCTTCCTCCATGGACACACGCTGCGTACATGTCAGTTTCTGAATCGACGGGCCGTTGAACGACTTCAGTGGCAGCCTTTTGGTTGTTGGGATACTGGCGAATCTGTGTGCTGCTCACTGTCAATTCTGGGACTCTCCAATAATTCCTTCTGAAAGTTTGTTTTGATTTTAGTAATCGTTAACGCTATGGACGTTTCCGCAACTTGATGTCTGACTGGGTCCGAAATTACTCCTCTTATCTAACCCCCGAAACCAAGTAGATTTCAGCTGTTATACATATCAGATTGCATTTGCGGGAAATTGGTTGCTCTTCAAACGGAAGCATTTAGTGCTAAAAGGTAGTTTAACGGTAGAAAACTGTTGTTGCCACCTTATAGCGACGAAATTTACTTGAACGTAAACGAGGCATTGTGAAGACGTTGTTTTTATGTTAGCTATTTACCGAACCGTTAAAGCTGTTTGGTGTAGACCGTTGTGGTTTCGTCTTTCTTTTTCTTTCTTTGATCACATGCTAATTGAGGGTTTAACTTGCTGCTTGTTAAGGTTCTAGTGTTAAAGCTTGAGGGGTGTACAGCGAACCCTGTGTACCGTTGGCTGCCACGTCGTCGGCCTTTGTCATGTAGTGGATTCGACAGTAGGTTACTGCCGTGTCAGTTAGATGTGAACATTCCACATAGAAAGAAAGAGAACTGTCCCGCAGACCTGCATGGTGGGAAACAGATGCGGTGGGGGTGGGGGGGGGGGGGGGGGAGGGCTTATGGCGATGCAGGTTTATTCTCCCCTAAAATTTGACAAAGGGTAGCTGGGCCCTGACCCCCGTCCCCATCTCAAACCTCGCACCTCTGCATACCCTCTCCCGTGGACCCCTGGGCAGACCCCTAAGGCAGACTGGTCCCCTGGGTTTTTCTCTCTCCATTATATAGTGACTGTTAACCTGGTGTAGATGCCGCGAGAAGACAGCTGCAATGTCGTTGACTATACTAGTGGTGAAGTATACATATTGATATAAATAAATAAATAAGTCTTGAAAATCTGGATTGACGAAAGGTATTTTTCGCGAATCGTTTGATCTGTAGAGTTAGTGTATTGTGAAGGGTACACACAAAAACGTTCTTGTGGGGGATGGGTGGGTGAGGGGGTGGGGGTGGATTGGCTGCGTCCTGTTTTTATCTGACAGTAGTTAGGTGGGCGGGCTGAGTCATTTTGAGACAGTAGCCTCAGGAACCTGTTACTTAGTGACAGCGACGTCCGTTGTGACGTCGTCTCAACGTGGCTTAAAAATACAACCATCTTTACTACTACTACTGTAAGACATCTGTACGCTCCCCGAGGCTGTCATCGGCACACGACTCTTACCTTCATTTGTGTGTTGTGGTAACCTGATAGGTTGCATCTGTGTTGCCAAGGTTTCATCTGTTACGTCACAAATGCTGGCGTGGTAATACCGTGTAAGCTCTGAGGGCGGTCCTGTAGCTTCATCTCCACTTCTACAGATACATTCATAAATAAACGTTTATAGAAAGATTAATTTCGTTTGGTGTTTGTGAAACCCCGACTCTCATTTACATTTACATGTGTAGCTCTTTTTTTCTTGCAGCCGGACAAGTTTATATTAAAAGGCCCGTTATGCTTTTTTTTGATGCCAAGTAATATAAACAACAAAAGTTATAGTAGGGCTGACTCCTGACTCCTAGTAAAAAGGATTGGCAAGATAATATTTAATCTGCGATAGGTTGTTCAACATCAAACAAATCTGTTTTGGAACAATTAAACATGATTAAAAAGTTTTTTTTTCCCAATTTTCTTAATGAGTGCAAGATGGTTCAGCAAATTACCGCATGGGGCATAAATGATATATCGTGTCACATGACTTGATAACGTTTACTTTCTAACCATGCAAGCATATGACGACTTCAGGGTATAGAGCCGCCAGTTCCACAAGACCACCAAGTTGCGGGTTTGAACCTCGTATCATATGTATACTACTCACAATTTGCTAAGGATCACCTCTATGCAGAGATATCTGAGTGTATAACAAGTGACTGTAATTCTACTATAATTTAGATAAAACCTTCCCCAATCTTTGTTCAATCTGTTACTCGTCTGCCACCATGCATGGTGAATGCAAACGTCTTTGTATACTACTCACAATTTGCTAAGGATCACCTCTATGCAGAGATATCTGAGTGTAAAACAGGTGACTGTGTAATTCTACTACAATACAAAGACGTTTGTTATTACCATGCATGGTGGCACACGAGTAACAAATTGGACACAAATTGGAGAAGGTTTATCTGTATTATAGTAGAATTACATTCACCTGTTATCCACTCAGATATCTCTGCATCTTACTAACTCAAGATGAGTTAGTAAAACGACTGAATAGCTTAGAGTTAAAGCAGGATCAAACGGGCGCAACTACCGATGAAATGATGCTCTTACAACGACAGTATGAAGATCTCCAAATGTATGAAGCCCAGGGTGCATTGGTTAGGGCAAGAGCGGTACGAATTGAAAATGATGAAAGAAACACAAAATACTTCTTAAATATGGAAAAGAAGAGAAGCACTCTCAAACATATTACCGCCCTCTTTGATAGCAACGATTGCCTAGTTTCGGAACCTGAACTAATACTGAAAGAGCAATTGAAATTCTACTCGCAACTCTATACCGATAATAAAACTCCAGATGAAATAGACTCATATTCCGACTTCTTCTTATGCCACGATGTACCAACAATAACACCAGAATCGCGAGACCATTGCGATAAAGACCTAACATATAATGACTTTGCAAAAGCTCTCCAAAACATGAAAAATAACAAAAGCCCAGGGAGTGATGGATTATCATGTGAATTCTATAAGTTTTTTTGGCCGGAAATCAAGGATCTTGTACTAGATAGCCTTTTGTATGCCCTTGATAAAAAGTCATTAAGCATAGAACAAAGGAGAGGTGTCCTTACATTGATCCCCAAAACTGGAAAAGATTTACGATACGTAACTTCTTGGAGACCCTTGAGTCTGCTGAATACGGATTATAAAATTTTAACAAAAGCCTTAGCCGAGAAACTCCAGGTTGTCATACAAGAGGTAGTAAGTACGGACCAATGCGGTTACATAAGGGGGCGATATGTCGGACGGAATATTAGGACTATCGCAGATATCATGGAATACACCAGTTTAGAAAACCGTGAAGGCCTACTTGTACTGCTCGACTTCGAAAAGGCATTCGACACGGTAACGTGGCCCTTTTTACACAGAGTTTTGGAAAAAATGAATTTTGGGCCTTATTATCGCACTTGGATCGGGCTAATATACTCAAACATAACTTCCTGCTGCATGAATAATCTCATATCAACGGCGTTCTTTACCGTAACGAGGGGCATAAGGCAAGGCTGTCCCATAATCGCTCTTCTCTTCATTTTAGTTGTCGAAACACTGGCTATAAAAATAAGACAAACCAAAGATATACACGGTATTGCTATCCGGAAAACCGAATTTAAAATAACCCAACTTGCGGATGACGCCACCCTCTTTCTGCAAGATCAAAAGTCGTTAAGCATTGCATTACATATCTTAGACAAATTTGCCTTGTGCTCTGGTTTAAAGTTAAACAGGACCAAGACACGTATTTTTTACCTTGGTAACACAAACCACAAACCTATGGCACAGAACTTGTATGATATACAACCTGCTGGACCAGTATTCAAAACTCTTGGTATATACTTCTGTAAAGATTTGCATGAAATGTCTGCAAAGAATCTTGACGAAAGGTTTCGAAAATTTAAAACAATCTTGCAAATATGGTCTTCAAGATCACTATCCCTGAGAGGTAAAATTACTGTCTTGAAAAGTTTGGCGATCAGTCAGCTAACGTATGCAACCTCAATGATATATGTACCATCGAGCTTTATTCAAGCAGTAGATAAAGAGATTGTAAGCTTCTTGTGGAATAAGAAACCAGCAAAAGTGAAAAAAAGTACCATCGTGTCAGATTATAAGTACGGGGGCCTGAAGATGCCTCACTTTGAATCTATTATATGTAGCCAGAGGGTAATGTGGATAAAAGATTGCTGACGACTAATTGTACTGGTAATATGTTAGCCTTCGAGCTTCTTACAGTGACGCCAGACGAACTAACCAGCAAGTTGGCAATGAAATTTGTTTCAAAACCAAAAAGCTTTTTTATGAGCAAATGTTAGAAAAGTGGTACTCTTTCCACTCTCGCGAACCTGAAGCGGAATCGATCCGGGACGAGCATTTATGGCGTAACAAATTTATATTAATTGGTAAGGATATTCCAAGCAAACACAATAATGGTATTTATGTGAAATGCCGGTATAAAAACCGTAGGCGACCTTTGGAATGTCGAAGGCGAAATAATTAGTGTATCTGATTTACGGGATAGGTACAATATTTATATTGATGTGATGCTCCATAACAGTATTATTCACGCGATACCAAAAATCTGGATTCACAAATATCGCCATATAATGGAAAAAGATAACTTAGTTATTAAAGTTTCTATCCCACGAGGTAATATAATGTGTAATGGACAACTGCTAGCCGGGTTATCAAACCGGTGGGTGTATGACTGTTTAATAGCGAGATTCCAGAAGCCTCCTTCCTCCATCGCGAAATGGATTGAACAGTTCCCTTACCTTCATGATGCTGACTTTGCAACATTTTTTTCCCTACCACAGCAAATTACTCGAAGCACAAGATTGCAAAGCTTCCAATATAAGGTTTTAAATAGAATTGTTGCCTGCGGATATAACCTGGCTAAATGGAAATTAAGCAATACTGCACAGTGTAGGTTATGTGGAAACATGGAAACAACAGAACATTTGTTCTATCACTGTATTAAGGTCAGACAGTTTTGGGAAAACATCGAACGATTTGTGCAAATTAAGAGTCCGCTGTCTCTACCTAATATAATTTTTGGAGTACCGTTGTTAGAACGGACGGATCAATTGTATATCAACCTCACTATATTTGTAGGGAAATGGTTTTTATATGGATTAATGCTTAACAATTGTAGTACTATATCCACAACGTCTTTTGTTAATACCCTAAAAACTCATGTAGCCAGCGAGCACATGGCAGAACTTCTTTATAGTAACAATAGACGGGAATGGCAAACCTTCAATGAACAAATTTCTTCTCGACCGCCACCAAATGAGACAGACGACAGTCCCTGATACTATACTTTGTTTTTGCTTTTTTTTTTTTTCTTTTAATCCCTAGACTCACATTAAGAATGTGTGTGTGTGATTGATGTATCTCTCTGTGCTCATTGATGTGTATTTCTGTTGAAAGCAATAAAAAAAAAAAAAAAAAAAAAAAAAATCGTCAAAAATCGGAAACAAATTACAAAAAATGGTGAGTGGCGTCAAATCCGTAGCGAATGGGGTCTCATGTTTGTCTGCATCATAAGAATACTATGTTACTATCTTACTTCCGATTCCAGAGCGGCGTGAAGTTGTCTGTGGAACTTACAATGTTAAAGCCATCCATCACTCAAGCTTGGAGAAATGTTTTTCATTGTATTTCACAAGTGCCGTTGTCAATCAAGACCCCGATTTTTTTTCAAGCCACAGTGCTTACAATATGTAATTTGAGCAAGAAATGGCGCACAGAAATTTCTCAAAATTTGGCCAATGATGAAAGATACGAATTTTTGGTGCTAGCAGGGGCTCCCACTGGCCTCCTATGTAAGCCATCGTTCTACGCTTGCGGTTATTGATGGATAGTACTGAGCTAAGCCACCAACTCTAAACATGGTGACATAACCCTATAAGTTTTCGGTATATAGTCGAAAATGTTTAACATGGGAGCCTATGGGGAAAATAGAACTTCATTCACTATAACGTACTTCCGTCGGGGCCATTTTTGCAACAGTTGCCAAATGATGAAGTATACAGATTCTGGCTAAATTGGAAACTTCGTCAAAAATCTGAAAAGTAAGCTAGAGCTGCGGTCTTTGCGGCACATAGTAGGGATAAACGTTCGCTCAAATCACCTGTGAATTGAAATCATTTATTAGATCAAATTCACAAATACATACACATGGACTCCAGGCCACTACAGAAAGTGGTACCCTCCTCGTTCTGTCGCCCATAATTAGTAAATCTGGAAATCGACTGCGTGCATTTTCTTGGTTACAGTAGCCACTGCTCGCTAAATATTGACGCTAAACCGTTTCAACCTGTTGGAAAAGACCGGCAAGAGTAGATTGTCGTATGTGTTTTTGTGTGTCATCGCCTGTACCATAGTTTCGGCGCATAAAGGGCGCCACAGACGTGTGCGTCCAAGATGACGTCACGCCTGTAGCTGTCTTTTTTACTTTAACTTCTTTTCTTTTCTGTTCTTTTCTCTTATGAAACAATTGGCGCATCTATTGAATCTTGTAAGGCCTATCTTTGGATGGATTTGCCAACATCCAGCAGGAACTTTGGTGTATAATTGCGTGCTCACTCTCTACGAGGGATCATTTCCTGCAAGTCAAATGACATTTGCATGAACATTTTGCGCGGGCCTCTCTCTCGTTACCCCAAATCCAGTACCCGCCCAGGATAGACATGATCTGCCCATCGGTCCCAGACCGCGGGTGGTCACCCCGTGACTTGGAAGGTAGCGTGTTTCTGCTAGTGTCGAGTGTAATTGCTATGTGAGCTTATGTGGAGGTTGCGAACCCCAGCAGGGTTTAATTACTCCCGGAGACATGGCATCTCTCTAACTTGACCCTTCGCTTTTTGGCGATATGAACTACTGACATACGTCAAAGTGTGCTATTTGAACCAACGCGGGTCGAGGGCATGTTCTTAATTATTACTATATAAGACAACGATTCGGGAACCATCAATGAACCTAAGGCTAATTGTGATTCCTATTTTGTTAAAATAAAATTAACAATTAATATTTAAACAAAATATCGTCAACATTTCAAACATTCTCGCATTGGGGCCCTATATGCCCCAGGTATGACGTTTTTTGCTGGATGGGAGTTCCAAAGCGTACAACTAGATCAATAACTAGGGTCAGATGCAATGTCTGCTCCCGTTTACCTATTTTACCTATATAACCTAGGTGTTGTACCCGGAATGGCTGGGTCCCCTGCCAACCCTCGTGTAGCCATTTTTCTTGCATCCAGTACATGAAGTCAAATTTGAATATTCATGAGTTGTAGAATCCTCAAATATCGTGTTTAATGGCCGGTTGCGCATATTTAAATTTTCAAAGTGGTTGTTACGGACATCTTAGACCAACAATAGGTCATATGTGCTCTCATCTATATTTAAATTATCGTTCTCATGGGGTCTTAAATTTACCGGAACATCATAACGTCACACAAAACGAAATGATTACACCTTAGGCACGTCATGATATCACTAAGATTCCATCAGCAAACCAAATCCTCAGACGGTAAATTCATTATCTTGCTAGATCTGACGATATTGTTTTAAGCGATAAGCCTAGCTAGAGAGTATATAAGTATAAGAAAAGAAAAAAAATATGCTAAAACGATATGCGTTACCACTAAGATTGCATCAGCAAACCAAATCCTCCGACGGTAAATTTATTATCTTGCTAGATCTGACGATATTGTTTTAAGCGATAAGCCTAGCTAGAGAGTATATAAGTATAAGAAAAGAAAAAAAATATGCTAAAACGATATGCGTTACCACTAAGATTGCATCAGCAAACCAAATCCTCCGACGGTAAATTCATTATCTTGCTAGATCTGACGATATTGTTTTAAGCGATAAGCCTAGCTAGAGAGTATATAAGTATAAGAAAAGAAAAAAAATATGCTAAAACGATATGCGTTACCACTAAGATTGCATCAGCAAACCAAATCCTCCGACGGTAAATTCATTATTTTGCTAGATCTGACGTTAGTGCTTTCAGCGATAAGCCTAGCTAGAGAGTACATGTATATAAGTATAAGAAAAAAAAAATAGGCTAAAGCTATATGCGTTAATGAATGTCCGAGACCGATGGCCGTTTCATGCAGATAAGTTATAAAGCAATGTGGGATGATGTGGACTTTCATATCGCCGTCGAGTGCCGTAGAAATCACATGGAACATGGAGGGCATGTCGGGTTAGTTCGGGCATGCGACCGGAGTAGTCGCACAACGAGGAGGATATAAGCGAACGCGGAGATTGTGGTCGGATAGCGCGGTCACGTGGTACATTTTACTCCGGACCCTGAGGGGGATCACGAGAATTTCCAAAATGGCGTCCAAGCTCTACGATACGTGAAATGTATATATAACGTAGTAATTCAACCTGCAACAGAAACCTGTGAATAATATTATAACAAATAAAATAAAATAAATAGCACAACAATCCGTATCCGTAGATTTATCGCCATATAGTACTGTTTAACAGCCTTCATCACTTGTGCTTGTTCAACAAATGCAACATTTACGCAGACCGCGGATTTTGCGTTCGGTTTGTCCCGATTCCTACGATTATCTACATGCCTTCCCGACCACCCGACGTGGATATTTACTAACGCGTCAAGATAAAGACCGTCTGTTATCGAACGCATGCCCTTTGATGACAACGCCTCCTAAATAGCGTGTTGCTGTAAGTAGTGTCACTGGTTGTGTTGGAACTCTTTTTTTTCACGCAAGGCACACTCTGGTGAAATCCTATCCATTAGGCCTGCTTAGCTGGTTCTCTGAATGTAAAACAAGCTCAGCGGAGAGATATTTTGTGATAATTAAGGACACACCACCATTTTGATTTGTCGCGTAGTTGTGAGGGGGCGAATCAATGGCTGGTTGCATATGTAAGTAAAAATTCCTCATCTGAGAGGGTGAATCAATGGCTGGTTGAATACGCAAGTAAACATTCCTCATCTGAGGGGGTCAACCAATGGCTGGTTGAATATGCAAGTAAACATAGAGTCTAATCGATTCCACTTTTCCAGGCAGAGAAGAGCTCATCCAAGAATAAAGAATATGATCGATGAGACGATCGCGTCTGACGAGTTGGAAGAGTAGTTTCAATATGGCGAGCGGAAACTCATTTATAGCTCACATCTTATCGCCAACTTCCATATATTATCGCCCAACATTACGTCAGATACATGGTTAACTACATATGTGGGCCCTTATATACCACGCACATGCGTTTCAAATAAGAAAATAGGGTCTTACATATGTTTCACATCATTTAATTGTTGTTTTATTCATGTATTTCCCCCTTAAACCTACTTGATCACACTGAGCGAATATTGCATAGTTAGCTTCCGCCATGTTGGAATCGCCTCTACCTCTTCTCTCTTCCACCTACCTCGGCGGAAGAGCAGAAGAGGTCTTCCAGGAATAGAAGAGGCAAAACGATCGCACTGCATGCACTCTTCCGGAAGAGGTAGACTTTGAAAGAGGCGAATCGATCACGCCCATAGTCATGAGGTACGAACGGCATTGGATGTAGAAACAACTGTGTGACTAATCATAATCGAGTCACCTCTTCTAAACTTCACCCCTTCCTGAAGAGCATCTGTCATGTGATCGTTTCGCTTGGCAGAGCCAATAGCTTCCGCCATCTTGGAATAACCTCTACCTCTTCTCTCTTCCACCTCCATGGGCGGAAGAGCAGAAGAGATCTTTTCGGAATAGAAGAGGCGAAACGATCGTACTGCATGCACTCTTTCGGAAGAGGTAGACTTTGGACTATTACGCTCATAGATGAACTCTTCTCTTCCTGGAAGGGTTTCTGGAAGTATTTCGAACGTAGAGGCGTAGCATCGAACTGTATTATCGCCCAGGTGTCCATCGTGATTTTCTTTTTTTATGTGTACATGCACATGTGTGTTGCTATGAAAGCTCGCTTGGCTCGCTATTGAGGGCGTGTTCGATTTACATGAAACCCAAACCGGTTTGCCGAACTGACTGTTCGACACGAGAAGAACCAAAACTGGGTTGCTCGAAACCGTGAAACATAGAGAGCTGATTTGATTGCCTCTGATCCCAGGAACTGTCATGCTGGCAGAAATTCGTCTTTAAGTGAGCAAACCGTTGACACCAGTTTCCAAAAAGGTTTCTGTTTCCCTTCGGTTTCAGGTAAATTGAACACGCTCTAAATGAAGAGATGAGGGGGCAGAGAATGGCTTTGTGAGATCAAGGAAGGTACATTAGCCTTTGTTGCCCCCACATGGAATGGACGCATAGCCATAGTCCCCAGTTCCGAATAGTTCTTGAGGTAAGCACATTGGATGGGGCCCTGGGATGGGGCGGAATGCCGGGGTGAACAACGCACGCTCTTGAGATTGGCTTACTCTCCACTCGGTAGAGGTCGCCGGTTCCTCATTGTACCGGGCCGGCCCGGTAGCTCAGTGGGTTAGAGCGCTCGCCTTGAGTGTCCTGGCCACCTCAGAGCCTAACGGCACGTGGATCGGTGGTTCACGCCCCGCTGTGGCCATGTCTATCTGGTCGCAGGATAATGATCCCATGTCCTTTTTCGCAAAGAGTAGGGGGTTACCCCCGGGGAAATGGCTCCACTCTCCCTTCCTTCTCCCCGTGACGCGATTGTACCCCCTGTTTTCTCATGGAAGTCTCATGAATAATTATGACCACGTTTTTACGTTAGGCAGAGGGCCTGCAGTCGCCCTCTTTCGGGTGATCAAATAACTTACTGATTTGTGCCAGGAGTTGGCTATGGCTTCATCACATGAGACAAATATGAAGTAAAATTTTGGTGTTTTAGGCCGCTTTTGTGTACATGAAGGCTAAATTAAACGAAGAAACATTGAAATGGGGTTGAGAAAAAAATTGCTCCAGATGCGGCTGTCACGCTTTCGATTTCATCTCTCGCGATATACCACTGGCGCGGAATGTGAAAAAGAGAGAAAATTGAGTCTCCTTTGACCAAGACACACGCAACTAATTGTATCTGATTATAGCAAGGTGCATACGGTAAAAATGTCGGAAATTCCCGTCACCAAATCTCTCTTTTCGTTTCACCACCCACGCTCGGCAAAATCTAGCTAGCCCCCCAACCGCTACCCATCCTCGCCACCCACGCACCTTCCTCTGTCCTTCCTTGCACCCTCTGGCTTCCGCCCGCGTCATATTATCCTGCGTCGGGCGCACCTCGGGAGTGACAAGAGGTGCAACACAGACGGGCTCGACTCCTGCTTCTAATCATGATTTTCATACAGTTTTTGACGCCACCGTTTTACTACTGATCTAGGCGTGTTGGTCATCAGTAATTTTCATGCAACGTAATTGTTATTAATAGTTCGCTGCTAGAAATCTATGATTTATCTTCATTCTCAATGGGTTGTCCGCCTCGTTGCCTCCTCGACCCACGGGCTGCTTTCAACAACAGAACGCTGTCATCGATCATATCACGAGATTTTTTGGTGTACTGCGTCATCGATCATAACATGCGTTTTTTTTTATCTACTACGTCATCAAACTTCGGGCGTATCTCTGCCGGTGTTGATCACGCGTCCGGCGTGATAAAGTGTCCGAATGACGAGTGCGCATGCGCAGCGAATGGGCTTGCTGTGTAAGTAGCGCCTGTATGTTAGGTGTCTGATTAACCTTTAGGTTCAGGGCCAGGGTTAGGATTAGGATTAGGGTTCTGATTAGTGTCAGTGACATGAAAGAAGAAAGGCCGGACATGTTATTATGTTACACCGGCTTTGATTGGCGTTAATTATGAAGGTAGACATGATAACGCATACATACATTTCCTATAGTACAGCTGTTTGAAGTGTCACTTGAGCTGTTTGAAGCGTCAAAATGACGCCATTAAGTCAATCCCCCACTCTGCCTGGAGACGACGACTTGTGAATTAAGTTTAATGGGATGCACAGCGTGAGGGAAATATTTGGGCCTTTTCACCAGACAGCGGGAGGCGCCACCTAGCGGAAGAAGCATGTCGCTTCCTCCTTTTATTTCAGGCCGGGTGACATTTTTGCCTTTCACTAAATGCAAGCTTGGTTAGAGGTAGTATTACCATTGATTTTTTACGACCCTTCTCTTTGAAAGCCAGAGTTGAGTCAGAATTGCTTAAACACACGTTGGAAAGCAAGCACACTTTCCTGAGTGTCAACCGTTGCACCAATTATTTGCAGCAGGTTATAATTTAGTTGTGAAATGAAAATCTGTCAAAGCTAATATCTTTGTTTTAGTTCGTCATGATGTTCTAGCAT
Source organism: Arenicola marina (assembly GCA_964019135.1). Lineage (NCBI taxonomy): Eukaryota > Metazoa > Annelida > Polychaeta > Arenicolidae > Arenicola > Arenicola marina. Next base: position 19,900,858 of record OZ025264.1, read on the forward strand.
GTTCTGTCCAACTGGCAACTTGCCTTGCCAGTTGGAGAGCTTACCGTGGAAAACTCTTTTACCTGATGAGTGGTCATTTTGGTCATCCGCTTATACCCAGTCACATAGGATGAGGCATGGTCACTTTCCTTTAAACACCTGGTAACTGTCATGTCGGGCTTCACTACACCCACATTGATCCAAGATAAGGCATGATTGCTTCCTTTGCCTGATAACTGTCACTTTGGTCATTGGTTCACCCACAGTGATGGAGGATGAGGCATGGTCACTGTCCTTTACCTGATAACTGTCACTTTGGTCATTGGCTCGCCCACGATGATGGAGGATGAGGCATGGTCACTGTCCTTTACCTGATAACTGTCACTTTGGTCATTGGCTCGCCCACGGTGATGGAGGATGAGGCATGGTCACTGTCCTTTACCTGATAACTGCCACTTTGGTCATTGGTTCACCCACAGTGATGGAGGATGAGGCATGGTCACTGTCCTTTACCTGATAACTGTCATTTTGGTCATTGGTTCACCCACGGTGATGGAGGATGAGGCATGGTCACTGTCCTTTACCTGATAACTGTCACTTTGGTCATTGGCTCGCCCACGGTGATGGAGGATGAGGCATGGTCACTGTCCTTTACCTGATAACTGTCACTTTGGTCATTGGCTCGCCCACGGTGATGGAGGATGAGGCATGGTCACTGTCCTTTACCTGATAACTGTCACTTTGGTCATTGGTTCACCCACAGTGTTGGAGGATGAGGCATGGTCACTGTCCTTTACCTGATAACTGTCACTTTGGTCATTGGTTCACCCACAGTGATGGAGGATGAGGCATGGTCACTGTCCTTTACCTGATAACTGTCACTTTGGTCATTGGCTCGCCCACGGTGATGGAGGATGAGGCATGGTCACTGTCCTTTACCTGATAACTGTCACTTTGGTCATTGATTCACCCACAATGATGGAGGATGAGGCATGGTCACTGTCCTTTACCTGATAACTGTCACTTTGGTCATTGGTTCACCCACAGTGATGGAGGATGAGGCATGGTCACTGTCCTTTACCTGATAACTGTCACTTTGGTCATTGGCTCGCCCACGGTGATGGAGGATGAGGCATGGTCACTGTCCTTTACCTGATAACTGTCACTTTGGTCATTGGTTCACCCACAGTGATGGAGGATGAGGCATGGTCACTGTCCTTTACCTGATAACTGCCACTTTAGTCATTGGTTCACCCACAATGATGGAGGATAAGGCATGGTCACTGTCCTTTACCTGATAACTGTCACTTTGGTCATTGGCTCGCCCACGGTGATGGAGGATGAGGCATGGTCACTGTCCTTTACCTGATAACTGTCACTTTGGTCATTGGTTCACCCACAGTGATGGAGGATGAGGCATGGTCACTGTCCTTTACCTGATAACTGTCACTTTGGTCATTGGCTCGCCCACGGTGATGGAGGATGAGGCATGGTCACTGTCCTTTACCTGATAACTGTCACTTTGGTCATTGGTTCACCCACAGTGATGGAGGATGAGGCATGGTCACTGTCCTTTACCTGATAACTGTCACTTTGGTCATTGGTTCACCCACAATGATGGAGGATGAGGCATGGTCACTGTCCTTTACCTGATAACTGTCACTTTGGTCATTGGTTCACCCACAGTGATGGAGGATGAGGCATGGTCACTGTCCTTTACCTGATAACTGTCACTTTGGTCATTGGCTCGCCCACGGTGATGGAGGATGAGGCATGGTCACTGTCCTTTACCTGATAACTGTCACTTTGGTCATTGGTTCACCCACAGTGATGGAGGATGAGGCATGGTCACTGTCCTTTACCTGATAACTGTCACTTTGGTCATTGGTTCACCCACAATGATGGAGGATGAGGCATGGTCACTGTCCTTTACCTGATAACTGTCACTTTGGTCATTGGTTCACCCACAATGATGGAGGATGAGGCATGGTCACTGTCCTTTACCTGATAACTGTCACTTTGGTCATTGGTTCACCCACAATGATGGAGGATGAGGCATGGTCACTGTCCTTTACCTGATAACTGTCACTTTGGTCATTGGTTCACCCACAGTGATGGAGGATGAGGCATGGTCACTGTCCTTTACCTGATAACTGTCACTTTGGTCATTGGTTCACCCACAGTGATGGAGGATGAGGCATGGTCACTGTCCTTTACCTGATAACTGTCACTTTGGTCATTGGTTCACCCACAATGATGGAGAATGAGGCATGGTCACTGTCCTTTGCCTGATAACTGTCACTTTGGTCATTGGTTCACCCACAGTGATGGAGGATGAGGCATGGTCACTGTCCTTTACCTGATAACTGCCACTTTAGTCATTAGTTCACCCACAGTGTTGAAGGATGAGGCATGGTCACTGTCCTTTACCTGATAACTGTCACTTTGGTCATTGATTCACCTACTAATCTGTGGCTTTTATAGATGCATAGCCATAACATACGATTAGTGGCTATATATATTAGCTGCATTACGTTTTATGCGTAGTCTTTCTGGTCCTGGGCCAACCTGAACTGCCGGGATTCGAACCGTCGACCATTCGCATCCAGGGCGAACACCAACCACATTAGACTAAAGGGAATTTCCCGTTTGGCCAGAGATTCTTGGTGTCTTATAGCCACCGGGCCTGCATGGGCCGAAATATCACGCCGCTCTTCTCTGAAGTCTCCCAGGCCCGCCCCACCACATCTACCTACTCTCTTGTCTCCTTCCCTCCTACTCGTGGCGGGAGTTTTGCGTCCCCTCTCCCCTCGAAATCTGGAATTGCCCTTGACTTGCGACGGGGAAGCACGCTGATGTTTCCTAAAACTCGTAGGATCTGTTGTCGTTTTATTATCCACCCCCAGAAGCGAATTAACTATCTCCAATTGTAAACATATGATGCGGCTTGTGACAAGGTAATCTCCCCCAGAGTCTCTCGCATTTGCGACTTCTTCCCTGGGAAGACATACATTTTTGATCACGTTATTTCTTTCCATGCAATCTCTCGCCGCCACTCGATCGTTACAACGGCTGTAACTGTCCCGGAAACGCGCTGCATATGTCACCCATGACGCGGGGATATTTCCTATTGCGTGGGCGTCGTAGGCGTCACCGTTGCACAAAACTGTCAGAAAGCTGTTAGCAATTTGACTGCGACGACCTCTGGTTTCCATCCTTCGCGTTGCGTGAATCCTCCAATCCGCTTGGAGACGACGACTTGTGAATTAAGTTTGGGATGCACAGCGTGAGGGAAATATTTGGGCCCTTTCCCCCAAACAGCGGGAGGCGCAACCTTGCGGCGGAAGCATGTCACTTCCTCCTTGTAGTTCAGGCCGGGTGACATTTTCGCCTTTTGCAAAATGCAAGCATGGATAGAGGTAGTATTACCATGTGTTTTTACCACCGTTCTTTATTTGTGAACTCCAGAGTTGAGTCAGAGTTGCTTAAACACATGTTGCTAAGGACACTGCCCTGCGTGACATCCACTGCACGAATAAATTTATAATTCATTGATTTTATAGTTGCGAAATAAACACACGTCAAGTTAAGCTAATTTCTTTCAGTTCTTCTTTAACAACGAGTTTATAGGCTAAAATATAGCATCGGGGAGAGAGTTTTATTTGACAAATTTAACTAATGTGCCTAACCAATTAAGTGGACACTTAGGGAACTTAGAGCACTTCATCCACTGCTCAACTGCATGGCCAAGTGGACAGTTCAGAAGAGTGGAGAGTGCCATCTACAAGCAGTTCGCAGTGGCGGATCCAGGGGGTGCGCCCCCCCACCCCCCACCCGCCCAAAACCGCCCGAGGATATTGAGTACATTTAGTACACCTGGTCTGTTTTTTTTGGTTTTAGTGTGGTAAAGAACACGGCTCAGTATGTTTCGACAAACTGTGGTCGCAATGTGATCAGTCTATGTACGCAAACGGCCAGGTATGTGGTGGGGGTGCGGGGAGGGGGGGGGGAGCATCTAAGTGCCCCCAGACATCTCTAACCCCCTGCTCACACAACTGCTGCGTTCTCTTCCCCGATCATCCACATGGCTGGATGGCGGGCTGACTGGCTGGCCAGTTGGTTTGTTGGCTGGCCATACCGCACGCTTAAAGCAGTGTTAACGGCGGCCACAGGGACTGCCAGCCCAGCCCAGCCCAGCCAGCCCACCCCGACAAGCTTTCTTCCCCCGCCATCGTCTTCAAGGCAAGACTTGACAGATTTACTCCAGTCAAATGGCTTTGAACAGAATGCAAACCGCACCCAGGAATCAAGGAAAATCACTCACTCGGAGGCCCACGAGACGAGGCCTTGCCCTGTGTCGACCTAAAGAACCCACCCCCCCCCCTAGTCCCTATCCTCACCCCAACAACTCCCAGCTCCACCCCCACATCCCCCCAACCCCACCCCCCTACAAGAGCCCAACCCAGGGTTCTTTGGCCATGCCGCCGGGCCTGCCAGCCACCAGAGCACAGACATGTGTCAGGGGGGGAGGGGGGAGCGGGGGGGAGCGCTCCTGAACCGACCTCTCGCCCACTGCCCCACCTCAGTCTACATCAATTCTCCGCCCCCCACCCGGGCCCCAGAAAGCCACGCCACCACCCATACTCACCCTGTCCTCTTCCCCACACGCCCTGACCAGCGTTGGGATGATCTAAGCTACATTTAAAGAGGTGTTGTTATATTTATCTTTACTGGAATGCAACACTGTGACAGATATTCTATACAAGCATAAAACAGATACTCTATACAAGTATAAAACATATACTCTATACAAGTACAGGACAGATACTCTATAAAAGTATAAAACATACTCTATGCAAGTATAAAACAGATAATCTATACAAGTACCGGACAGATACTCCATCCAAGTACAGGACAGATACTCTATACAAGTATAAAACAGATACTCTATACAAGTATAAAACATATAATCTATACAAGTACAGGACAGATACTCCATCCAAGTACAGGACAGATACTCCATCCAAGTACAGGACAGATACTCTATCCAAGTATAAAACAGATACTCTATACAAGTACAGGACAGATACTCTATCCAAGTATAAATCAGATACTCTATACAAGTACAGGACAGATACTCTATCCAATTATAAAACAGATACTCTATACAAGTACAGGAGAGATACCCTATATTGGGACAGGACAGATACTCTATAGATGTAGAAGACAGATACTCTATACAAGTACAAGATAGATACTCTATCCAAGTACAGGACAGGCACTCTATACAAGTACAGGACAGATACTCTATACAATTACAGGACAGGGACTCTATAGATTCACAAGACAGATACTCTATAGATTAACAAGACAGATACTCTAGGCAAGTCCAAGATGGCGATCACAACGTTCTAATACGTCACACAACACATTGATACTTCAGACAACGTGTTAGATGCTTTTTACAGCGTTTTGACATTTCTGCTTCCATTCAAGTATAAATACAGCGTTCTGCCATTTTACACCACATTGGGATACTTTACACAGGATTATGATTCTTTATACAACGTTCTGGTACTTGACACAACAGTCCGGTACTTCACACATTATTCTGGTACTTGACACAGCATTTTATACTTAACACAGCGTTCTAATGCTTTACACATCGCTCTGATACTTTACACATCGCTCTGATACTTTACACATCGCTCTGATACTTTACACATCGCTCTGATACTTTTCACATCGCTCTGATACTTTATACATCGCTCTGATACTTTACACATCGCTCTGATACTTTACACATCGCTCTGATACTTTACACATCGCTCTAATGCTTTACACATCGCTCTGATACTTTACACATCGCTCTGATACTTTACGCATCGCTCTGATACTTTACACATCGCTCTGATACTTTACACATCGCTCTGATACTTTACACATCGCTCTGATGCTTTACATATCGCTCTGATACTTTACGCATCGCTCTGATACTTTACACATCGCTCTGATACTTTACACATCGCTCTAATGCTTTACACATCGCTCTGATACTTTACGCATCGCTCTGATACTTTACACATCGCTCTGATACTTTACACATCGCTCTGATACTTTACACATCGCTCTGATGCTTTACATATCGCTCTGATACTTTACACATCGCTCTGATACTTTACACATCGCTCTGATACTTTACACATCGCTCTGATACTTTACACATCGCTCTGATACTTTACACATCGCTCGGATACTTTACACATCGCTCTGATGCTTTACATATCGCTCTGATACTTTACACATCGCTCTGATACTTTACACATCGCTCTGATACTTTACACATCGCTCTGATACTTTACATGATACTTTACACATCGCTCTGATACTTTACACATCGCTCTGATATTTTATACATTGCGTTTTAATGATACGTCGCACAGCGTTTTGATATTTTATACAGCGTTTACGACATGTTTATGACTTTTTGTAGAGCATTTGCGACGTATAACGCATTACGACATTGCAAACAATCATATGACGGCTCATGACGTTTACGTGAGGTATCGCTATTCAAATTCAAGCCAGTCAGCCCATCAATAAAATGACCTTTTCCGCAAACAAATCGACATATATCTGTTTAGTAAATCATGCTACAAAGCAACACAAGCCATGATGTGGTTGGCCATCATAGGCAAAAACAACAAGATATATAATTGTAAAAAAAATGGTTCTATATCCGAAGTTGTCGACCTATTTTAAGAGAACATCGCATTCTCCACTTTTCTCATATCCCACTACCAGTTTTTCGTTCCAACCGACATCGGCCCATATACCCCCTCGCCCCACCCCACCCCTCCTTTTTACCTCACCACCCGGGACAGGTGTTAACCGTCTCGTACTCTGACAACGGTTCTCTTACACAACCCTGGGTTCAGTGTCGGAAGCTTTCAGGTCTTGCCCTCCACTCCTAGCCTCGTAGCTCTCCACCTGGTCGCTATTTTGTCGGTTAAGGTCATAACAGCATTAACCTTTTCTCGCCAGGAAATTCCTGCAGCGGCGCGGATGATATTCCTGACAAAGCGAGGGTGATATACCAGACGATACGAGGGTAATATTCCTGACGAAGCGAGGGTGATATACCAGACGATACGAGGGTGATATTCCTGACGAAGCGAGGGTGATATTCCTGACGAAGCGAGGGTGATATTCCTGACGAAGCGAGGGTGATATTCCTGACGAAGCGAGGGTGATATTCCTGACGAAGCGAGGGTGATATTCCTGACGAAGCGAGGGTGATATTCCTGACGAAGCGAGGGTGATATTCCTGACGAAGCGAGGGTGATATTCCTGACGAAGCGAGGGTGATATTCCTGACAAAGCGAGGGCGATATCCTTGACGAAGCGAGGGTGATATTCCTGGCGAAGCGAGGGTGATATTCCTGACAAAGCGAGGGTGATAGACCAGACGAGACGAGGGTGACCTTCCAGACGATACGAGGGTGACCTTCCAGACGATACGAAGGTGATATTCCTGACGAAGCGAGGGTGATATTCCTGACGAAGCGAGGGTGATATTCCTGACGAAGCGAGGGTGATATTCCTGACGAAGCGAGGGTGATATTCCTGACGAAGCGAGGGTGATATAACAGACGATACGAGGGTGATCTTTCTGACGAAGCGAGGGTGATATTTCTAGCGAAGCGATGGTGATATTTCTGGCGAAGCGAGGGTGAAATTCCTGACGAAGCGAGATTAATTTTACCAGACGAAACGAGGGTGATATTATTGCCGAAGCGATGCTGATATTACGAGAGTATTGTGTTCTTACACATCCCCGGTCCTTATACATATTTAACCCTTAAGAATTTTAGTTCCTTCCTGAAGCGCCACATTACTATTTAATCGGCGTTTGTAGTTTACGACACCGTCAGGTTACAATCGGGTGTGTTTTTCGTCATGACACCGCCCCAAGCGCTCTGACTATTTCACTGGCGCGTTTGTTTTTTTCCGCCTCAACCCTTGTTATGAATACGGCTGTGTTTTGCCGATGTTTTCTTGTCGACTGATATCGTCGGCGACTTGTTTCGTGGACACAATGCTAGTATGGCTACTATAAGCCCCTGAGACCCTTTCCAACCGCCCCTGAGACCCTTTCCTACCGAATATCCAGCCAGCTAACCAACCAGCCACACCCCGGCCCCAGCTTCCCGTCGCTTGGCGTCGCAGTCTCTGTCTTATCGGCGGCACCGAATGGTTTTAGTCGACCCGCAATCACCCTGTGCCATGTGGCGATCAGACCAGAGCCATTTCGTCGGAGAATGGCGTGTTGAAATTCTGCGCACCATCCTCCCTTGTCCACCCCCCCCCCCTAACCGCCCTCGCCCCCCTCGCCCCTCTCGCCCCCCTCGCCCCTCTCCCCCCTCGCCCCCCTCACCGCCCTCGCCCCCTCGCCCCTCTGACCGCCCTCGCCCCCCTTGCCCCCTCGTCCCTCTGACCGCCCTCGGCCCCCTCGCCCCTCTCGCCGCCCTCGCCCCTCTGATCGCCCTCGCCCCCTTCGCCCCCGTCGCCCCCCTCACCCCCCTCGCCCCCCACTCCCCCACTGCTCGAGACAGTAACCCCAGGGTTGGAGCAATAACAGGTGAGTACGCGGGATGATCTGGCGTTTAGACGCATGGTTGTGGGTAGAGTCGAGTGGGGACGGGGCGGGTGTGAGGCGGGGGAGGGGAGAGGGGGGTCTCGAGTCGGGTAGGGTGCGGGGTTAAAACAATTTAGCATTCGAGAATCGCGTTGTAACATACCGAAGTAGTATGTACAAAAATTTGCAAATACTCAATCGAATGTAAAGGCAGCGCAACGATTTCTTAAATTCACGATTTATTTTACTTAAGATGTATTAAATCAAAGTGTGTAAATTGACTCGAAGACTAACAAATCACGTATCCCATCAGATATCACGAACTGTTGATCGATTAATTGGCAGATATTCTGTACATGCCACATTACGAATTTGACCAATAAGAAACCAGCAATTCGCCACGAGGAACAACCTTCGCCAATCAGCAGCCGGGACTTCATTATGCTTAGCGTAATAAGCCAATGCGCGGCTGGCATTGGCTGAGCTTAGTCACACACTAATAATACGGAGCTGTTACATCATCTGAATTTAATTAATGACACATATATCTCAATTGTTGGGCTCAAGTGTCGTCCTTGCCCTAGAAACTGTAACTTTCGCCTGTGACGAAGTAGATTAAGGTTTTCTCTACTCGCAGGTGTTATCCAGCACACTTGCGATAAAGCATCTTTAAGACTTTGTATATAGTGCCCCCAGTTAGACGATGTCTGCTATATTGAAGATTGATGGCCCAAAACAGTTTTGCAAGACTTTACGGATTCATCTGGGCATACGAAGCCATGGAATAAAGAAGAAGAAAAAAACGCTTGTTGGATACCGTTTGTGCGTTGGGGGCCGTTGGTTCCCAGTGGTCCTGGTCTCCCAGGGACGGGGAGATGCCGTTGCCACGGCTCCCGTTGTGATAGTAGTCGCGATTGTAACTTGGTAGTAAGACCGGTAGCGTTTTTTGCACCTATCGTTTTGCGGCTCCCGCACCCACCACGCTGCGCCGCGCCGCGCCGCGGAGCCACAAGTTTCCCGCCACAACAGCAAGTCGGCAGACGACCGAAGCAAGCAGACGACCGAAGCAAGCAGACGACCATCCCATCACTCCACAGCTGCATACGCTTGCTTATTACCCTCGCCCGGGAGACGTGTCGGTGGTTATACCCACAGCATAACGTACGCCCCCCCTCCGGCCCACCACCACCACCACCACCTCCACCCTCTTCACCCATCTCCCGCCTCCACCCTCCCCACTCCCTTTCTCTGTTCCCCCACGTAGTACGACTTCCACTTCCCAGTCACGCCGGTTTAAACTACCCGCACGCCCCCTAGTGGCCGCCGGTCGGACTGAGGTTCATCACAGGATGACCATAAAATTCCGGATACTACTTCACTAATCTCAGTATATCGGGGGTACCGGGCACATTAAGCGCGTCCCCCTGGTCTGGTCTGGTCGGACTTCCCTGTTGTCTGGTGCGGCTTCTGGAATCGTCCGTCCAGCCGGTGGCGCCACCTATATAACTTGCCGGATTCGAACATCTGGTCACTGCCACCCACCACCACCCCCTCAGTCGGACTCGGGGTTTATAAACTGTACCACCCTGCTTCCAGCAGGCGTTGTGACGAACACCAGTGTCACCATTGAGAGCAGCAGCCAAGGACGCAATGCTGGAGGTAGCTAGTAGCGCGTTGTTTGCTTTATACGTTCAACCTATTGTAGAACGACGATATCACTGCATCTGTACGTACGCGTAACAACGGACTTTCTTCAGACGATATCTTTTTGTATGAATCAAAATGCTGAACAACTTTGACAGATAATGTGCTTTTAAGCAATATTGTTCGCGTTAAAATACACATATCACATGTAGTCCTGCATCTCAACAACTACATGAGAAAAAAAATGCGTATCTTTTATGAAAGTTACATCTGCTACATATGTGATTTCATTATTTTACAACTAAATGGTTCAGAAAACATATTAGCATTATGCAAGTTATAGTGCCAACATATGGGATCTTGCCCTGCATGTGTTTGACAGCCTGCCAGGTCAGGGCAAGCTTATCAATTAGCTTGCTACTAATGTGAAAAGCTGGGACAGAAAACGCTTAGCTAACGTCGTTATCAGCTTTCTATGTTACAGCTTTTTCATTCAGAACGCACCTTCTTGTTGTGAAAACTTCTTGCATGTGTTACGTTGTGCCATTGAGCTAACACTATAACTTACCATGTTTGCCTAGATGCATGCTTAATTTTTCCTCACGGCGCACCTGCTTCACCCCACCGTTGAGATCAAACATAGCGTATGTGGTTCAACACACAGGGAGAATTGGTTGTTATTGTAAATATGCCTGTCTCGCCACTAAACCCTTCTAGACCCCTATTCACTGAGTAGCTGAACTGTAACTTACTGAGAGTATTGTAAGAGACATAATAATAAAGATACTTTGATATAACTTTGACGAATGTCTAAGTGTGCCAACGCAGATGGTACTATAGCTTAGACCATCGTAGTTGGAGGTGGACAAACCGGTGCTATAACATACCATTGTGTGACTGGACCAACATAGACGATACAATAGCTCAGACCATAATTTACACTATTTGTACGTGGACTAACACATATTACTTAGACCCTTCTGTAAGTGAAGTAACACCTATTACTTAGACCAGTTGTACCTTGACTAACACATCTTGACACCCTTTTGCATGGGGTACCTACACAAACTGCATGCTGTGTCTGCCCACCAATAGTGAAAACCTTGAAAAACATATGCCCAATAGTCAACCCGAGGATAGCAAGTATGTATGTGAGCCTCGCCGGCGGTAGGGTCTTTCGGGATAGGTCGGCGGGGGTGAGGGGTGGGGGGGGGGGGTGCATGCGTATGTAGCACCCCTTAACCAGTCCCCGCAGCCCGTCCGTTAGAAAACTGCTGCTCCCATCTAACACCTCGTTCTCCCGTACGGTGGCGCACTCAAGCTCTTCCGCACCTCTCCACGCTAGCTAAATATGTAAGACAAGTCTATTTGTTTCTTTTTACCCAGAGCTGGACTCGATTGGTCAAAAACGAGCGAGAGAGATACAACATCTGAGCGGCTGAGAGTGTGTAAGTAGAGGAAAAGTCGCCACAGAAGCACAAGGAGCGGCTGAAATTATTAAGTAGAGGAGAGAAGAAGTCCGAAAAGAAGTCGCGAAGGCCACAGAAAACAGCGGGCGAGAGTGGTAGATTCCCTAATAGTTTACTGGAGAGGAAAGCTGGGTGGTGGCCGATGAAACACGGCTTCGGAAGGTGAAAGAAAATAAGGCAGCAAAAAGGTCAGACACGAAGAGGAAAGAGAGAAGGAGAGAGAGGAAAACTTTCCCAGGGAAATGCCCTTTATTCTCTTTGGTCGCCTCGCCAGTTAACTTCAAGGCGACGTCATCACCGAGATAATAACGAAAAAAAGCCTGCGCCCTGTGCCCGCTAGAGGGCGTTGCTGCCGGGTCTTCGGTGAATGCTGCGAAGAGGGTAGGGTGGACAAGTCGATCCGCCTCTTCCGCACCCGGCGACCCTACGCACCTTCACCGCCGCCCACTCCCACTCCCACTTCCACCCCCACCTTCACCCCCACTCTCCACCACCACCACCATCCCCACCCACCAACCTACCCACCCGGTTACGGCCAGGGAGGGAGGGTGAGGCAAGGTGAGGGTTCTAACAGCCCGTGACTTAAGCAGAAAACGAGGTTGTGTTGATCGTTGGGAGTTCCTTGATAGTGATCGAATGCGTTGAGGAGACCTGACTCCATCAGTGGCAACTCACCGCAGAAGAAGCAAGAGAACCGAACGACGGCAGCGGCGGCGGCGGCGACGACGGCGGCAGCGGCACCACACCAGTCACCAGGCAGCCGGCAGCAGGCACGGAGCGAGGGAGAGAGAGCGAGAGAGAGAGAAAGAAAGGCTAATCTGGCTGGCTGACAGGCAGCGCACTTTGGCCCCTGGTCTCGCGCGCGTCCCACTACCACAACAGGGCTGCGTCGCCCGCTCGCTTATTTAAAACCAACTCACTTCATTGTTAACTCACCCAGCCTAAACACCGATTGGATTGGATTGCGATCCTGACGGCCACGTCTTCATGACAAGGATACCCACCTCTCTGACAACACATTGCGTCCGTTCCTTCGCCCTAACGCCCGCCCCACGAGCACGCACGCAGGGGAATTCGCGTCATCGGTAACGTTATCTTGTTTCCGGTGTTTAGATCATCACCCAAGCGGACACGGATGGCGAAACCCCGCCGTTAACTTATCGCCGCGACCAATATTTTTCGGTATTTATCGATCTCACCGTTCATCGCATCATTGCACCACCAGCGTCTGCAGTGCGCGGACGCTCTCTCAAGCCAGGATACTAATCGGAATAAATCTCAAACCAGTGCAAACTTCGACATTCAGTCACACCAGAGGGCCTTCGCTTAATACTATCTATATAAATAGCAATATATATTTATATATTTATATATATTTTTTATATAATCACATGTGAAAAAGCCCATTAACGAGTAATCGACCATGGGGCCGCGAAAAACTGCTTGGCATATAGCCGTTGTAACGGTTGTAGTTGTGCTCTTGACGCAAATATCGTTGTCGCCGACCAGTGCTCAGGATGTATCATTCGATCTTGGAAAGCCGGACTTCAGCGTGATTCCTCAGGGATCCGCATCGCTGGCCTTCGTCTTTGACGTGACTGGGTCCATGTATGACGATTTGGTCCAGGTGATTGAGGGGGCCGCCAAGATCCTGGCGACCACGCTGGCGCGGCGGGAAAAACCGCTGTACAATTATGTCTTAGTTCCGTTCCACGATCCGGGTAAGTGGGCATTATTTTGGCTTTTCTTTGTCGTCATTTTCTGCATTAGTTACATAGTCTGTGCCGATATATATGTATAAACTTCTCAAACAAATAATGGTATATTCACTATCATAGTCATTTATTTGTATATATATCTATAGTTTTTTTCAAGAGGTACACTGAATAATGCTCATTTAAATGACTTTGACTTTCGACCCCTTCTGCGTTGTAAATCTGATCACTTTCATCGGCTCCTGGATACGGTTGTAAAAATCGGGCGATTGGTTCATAATTGGCCCACATTTACAGTAATATGATACGACACGTTACCCGGAGAAAAAACGTTATACCAAATTTAAGACCATGATAGTGCACGTAGGTTTCTTTTTTTGAGGAGTGTATATGAAATGGTGACCACCTGCCATGCATGCTCACGACTTTGTGTTAGGACCACATGCGTCGACCGGCCTTAACTGTCGCAACCTGCGATCCCTTTCTTCAATGTGGTGGTGGCAACGACGCAATCGCGGTTGTTCTCTGTCTATTTAGGTCATGTGCCTTGATGGGGTTTAACTTACTACATACCGTCCAGGGGTAGTTCGATAAAACATGGCTGGTCTCGCCGTATCTTACATTACTTCTCTCAAAGTCCCTATCTTGATAAATCTTGTAGTCCCCTTTTCTCAGATTCTGGGGGAGGCGAGTCTCGGAGAAGTCCAATGTGTAACAACCTAAACTAATTGTAACAGGCGGGTACGGTAGAAATGTCCTGTCAAGTTGCAACAGTTTGTATTGTATACTTCATCGCCGTCATTATCTACTCCACCTCCCCTTCGTCAAAATGGCGTTGCAATGGCACCTCCCCCCCCCCCCATTTAGACAGAGGTGGGCGGGATGGCGAGTTGTCCGGACTGGGTGCTGACCTGTGCATCCTCCTCCATGCCGTAATATAGTTCCCTGCGAACGATACTTGCTCAACGTGTGCGAACGCCACTTTCGAGCAACCTTGTGCGCTCATATTACCTTCCCGAGACCAGTCTCAAATGTTTCTCAAAGGAATCCCTTCTCACTGACGGGGATCTCTTCCCACTGACGGGCAATCCCTACCCACTGACGGGGAATCCCTTCTCACTGACGGGGAAACCCTTCCTACTGACGGGGATCCCTTCCCACTGATGGAGAATCCCTTCTCACTGACGGGGATCCCCTTTCACTGACGGGAATCCCTTGTCACTGATGGGGAATTCCTTGTCACTATCGGGAATCCCTTCCCACTGACGGAAAATCCCTTCCTATTGACAGGAAATCCCTTCCTACTGACGGGGAATCCTTTCTCACTGACGGGAATACCTTTTCAATGATGGGGAATCCCTTCCTTTTGACCGAGAATTCCTTGCTACTGACGGGGAATCCCTTCTCACTGACGGGTATCCCTTCCTACTGACGGGTATCCCTACTGACGGGGAATCCCTTCTCAGTGAGGGTGAATCCCTTCCCACTGAAGGGAACTCCCTTCCTACTGACGGGAACTCCCTTCCCACTGACGGAAATCTCTTCCCACTAAAGGGAACTCCCTTCCCACTGACGGGAACTTCCGTCCCACTGACGGGAATCCCTTCTCAGTGAGGGAGAATCGCTTCCCACTGACGGGAAATCCCTTCCTACTGACAGGGAGTCCTTTCTTACTGACGGGATTCCTTTCTCAGTGAGGGAGAATCGCTTCCCACTGACGGGAATCCCATGTCACTGACGGGAATCCCTTTCTACTGACGGGAATCCCTTCCTACTGACGGGGAATCCCTTTCTATTGACGGAAATCCTTTGTCACTGACGGGAATCCCTTCCCACTGACGGGAACTCCCTTCCCACTGACGGGGAATCCCCTTTCAGTAAGGGAGAATCGCTTCCCCCTGACGGGAATCCCTTCAACGGACAGCAATTCCTTCCCACTGACGGGAGGGAGAACAGTGAGGGAGAATCGCTTCCCATTGACGGGGAAACCCTTCCTATTGACGGGGAATCCCTGCCTACTGACGGGGAATTTTTTCTCACTGACGGGAATTCCTTCCCACTGACGGGAATCCCTTCTCAGTGAGGGAGAATCGCTTCCCACTGACGAGGAATCCCTTCCAATTGACGGGGAATCCCTTCCTAATGACGGGGAATCCTTTCTTATTGACGGGAATTCCTTCCCACTGACGGGAAACCCTTCTCAGTGAGGGAGAATCGCTTCCCACTGACGGGAATACCTTGTCACTGACGGGAATCCCTTCCCACTGACGGCGAATCCCTTCCTATTGACGGAAATCACTTGTCACTGACGGGAATCCCTTCCCACTGAGGGGAACTTCCTTCCAACTGACGGGGAATGCCTTCTCAGTGAGGGAGAATCGCTTCCCCCTGACGGGAATCCCTTCCCACTGACGGGAATCCCTTCTCAGTGAGCGAGAATCGCTTCCCACTGACGGGAATCCCTTCCCACTGAAGGGAACTTCCTTCCCACTGACGGGAACTCCCTTCCCACTGACGGGAACTTCCTTCCCACTGAAGGGCACCCTTCTCAGTGACGGGAACTTCCTTCCCACTGACGGGAACTTCCTTCCCACTGACGGGAATCCCTTCTCAGTGAGGGAGAATCGCTTCCCACTGACGGGAATCCCTCCTCAGTGAGGGAGAATCGCTTCCCATTGACGGGGAATCCCTTCCTATTGACGGGGAATCCCTGCCTCCTGACGGGGAATTTTTTCTCACTGACGGGAATTCCTTCCCACTGACGGGAATCCCTTCTCGGTGAGGGAGAATCGCTTCCCACTGATGAGGAATCCCTTCCAATTGACGGGGAATCCCTTCCTACTGACGGGGAATCCTTTCTTATTGACGGGAATTTCTTCCCACTTACGGGAAACCCTTCTCAGTGAGGGAGAATCGCTTCCCACTGACGGGAATCCCTTGTCACTGACGGGAATCCCTTCCCACTGACGGGAACTCCCTTCCCACTGACGGGAACTCCCTTCCTACTGGCGGGGAATCCCTTTTCAGTGAGGGAGAATCGCTTCCCACTGACGGGTAATCCCTTGTCACTGACTGGAATCCCTTCCCACTGACGGGAACTCCCTTCCCACTGATGGGAACTCCCTTCTCAGTGACGGAGAATCGCTTCCCACTGACGGGGAATTCCTTCCTACTGACGAGGAATCCCTTCCCACTGACGGGAACTTCCTCCCACTGACGGGAATCCCTTCTCAGTGAGGGAGAATCGCTTCCCCCTGACGTGAAACCCGATCCACTGACGGGAATCCCTTTCCACTGACGGGAATTTCTTAACACTGACGGGAATCCCTTCTTAGTGAGGGAGAATCGCTTCCCCCTGACGTGAAACCCGATCCACTGACGGGAATCCCTTTCCACTGACGGGAATTTCTTAACACTGACGGGAATCCCTTCTTAGTGAGGGAGAATCGCTTCTCACTGACGAGGAATCCCTTCCAATTGACGGGGAATCCCTTCCTACGGACGGGGAATCCTTTCTTATTGACGGGAATTCCTTCCCACTGACGGGAAACCCTTCTCAGTGAGGGAGAATCGCTTTCCACTGACGGGAATCCCTTGTCACTGACGGGAATCCCTTCCCGCTGACGGCGAATCCCTTCCTATTGACGAAAATCACTTGTCACTGACGGGAATTCCTTCCCACTGACGGGAATCCCTTCCCACTGACGGGAACTTCCTTCCCACTGACGGGGAATCCCTTCTCAGTGAGGGAGCATCGCTTCCCACTGACAGGGAATCCCTTGTCACTGACGGGAATCCCTTCCCACTGACGGGAACTCCTTTGCCACTGACGGGAATCCCTTTCCACTGACGGGAATTTCTTAACACTGACGGGAATCCCTTCTCAGTGAGGGAGAATCGCTTCCCACTGACGGGAATCTCTTCCCACTGACGGGAATCCCTTCCCACTGACGGGAACTCCTTTGCCACTGACGGGAATCCCTTTCCACTGACGGGAATTTCTTAACACTGACGGGAATCCCTTCTCAGTGAGGGAGAATCGCTTCCCACTGACGGGAATCCCTTCCCACTGACGGGAATTTCTTAACGCTGATGGGAATCCCTTCTCAGTGGGGGAGAATCGCTTTTCACTGACGGAAATCCCTTCCCACAGAAGGGAACCCCCCTTCCCACTGACGGGAACTCCCTTCTCACTGACGGGAATCTCTTCCCACTGAAGGGAATTCCCTTCCCACTGACGGGAATCTCTTCCCACTGAAGGGAATTCCCTTCCCACTGAAGGGAATTCCCTTCCCACTGACGAAAATCTCTTCCAACTGAAGGGAACTCCCTTCCCACTGACGGGAACTCCCTTCCCACTGACGGGAATCTTTTCCCACTGAAGGGAATTCCCTTCCCACTGACGGAAATCTCTTCCCACTGAAGGGAAGTCCCTTTCTCACTGACGGGAACTCCCTTCCTACTGACGGGAATCCCTTCACAGTGAGGCAGAATAACTTCCCATTGACGGGGAATCCCTTCCTATTGACGGGGAATCCCTTCCTACTGACGGGGAATCCTTTCTCACTGACGGGAATTACTTCCCATTGACGGGAATCCCTTCATAGTGAGGGAGAATCGCTTCCCACTGACGGGGAATCCCTTCTTATTGACGGGGAATCCCTTCCTACTGACGGGGAATCTTTTCTCACTGACGGGAATTCCTTACCACTGACGGGGAATCCCTTCCTATTGACGGGGAATCCCTTCCTACTGACGGGGAATCCTTTCTCACTGACGGGAATTCCTTCCCACTGACGGGAATCCCTTCTTAGTGAGGGAGAATCGCTTCCCACTAACGGGAATCCTTTATCACTGACGGGAACTCCCTTCCCACTGACGGGAATTCCTTCCCACTGGCGGGAAGTCCTTCCCACTGACAGGGGAATTCCTTCCCACTGACGGGAATCCCTTCTCAGTGAGGAAGAATCCTTTCTCAGTGAGGAAGAATCGCTTCCCACTGACGGGAATCCCTTCTCAGTGACGGAGAATCGCATCCCACTGACGGGAATCCAATCCCACTGACGGGAATCCAATCCCACTGACGGGAATCCAATCCCACTGACGGGAATCCAATCCCACTGACGGGAATTCCTTCCCACTGGCGGGAAGTCCTTCCCACTGACAGGGGAATTCCTTCCCACTGACGGGAACCCCTTCTCAATGAGGGAGAATCGCTTCCCCCTGACGGGAATCCATTCCCACTGACGGGAATTCCTTCCCACTGACGGGAATCCCTTCCCACGGACGGGGAATCCCTTCCCACTGACGGGAAATCCCTTTTCACTGACGGGAAATCCCTTCTCACTGACAGATAATCCCTTCTCGCTGACGGGAAATCCCTTCCCACTGACGGTAAATCCCTTTGCACTGAATGGTAATTCCTTACCACTGACGGTTAATCCCTTGCCACTTACGGGTAATCCTTTACCACTGACGGGAATCCCTTCTCACTGACGGGAAATCCCTTGCCACTGATGGATAATCCCTTACCACTGACGGGAATCCCTTCTCACTAACGGGAAATCCCTTACCACTGACGGGAATCATTCCCCACCCACATAGACCCTCTTCCCGGCGAGCTACGGGAAACCCCTTCTCACCGACAGAAAACTGCAAACGGGAACCCTTCCAACCAACGGGAACGTCTTGGTTCTCACCAGCGGGAATCCCTTTCCCACCAAGGGGGAATCCCTTACTCATACAGAGAACCCCTTCCCACTACGGAAAAAAACTTCATTCCTCCAACGGGAACCCCTTCTTACCATCGGAGAACACTTTCCCATCCATGCCTCCCGTTTCAGTCTTGAATTTGCCAGGTTGTCAGTCTGGGACTAGCGGCATGACCTTCCCCTCATCTCCCCACCCCTCCCACCACTCCTCCATGGCCCTACACACTCAAATCTACAAGACTCATCTCCCCCCCCCCCCTCCCCCATTCACGCACCTCGGCCTATGGCCATAAGACGACTATAAAATCGTCCTAGTACGTGAAGCCGCTACAAGGAGGGAAAAAGCGAGGATTTTTCTTATCTCTGTCAAACTTTACTTTTCCACCCGGTCGTCACTATATAATCAGGGTACGGCAAGTCACGTCACCGTCCCCTCTCCCCCCCCCCTCCCCGCTCCCCGACTCACCTCCCTAGCCCCTACCCCACGGGGCTGACGGGTGTGCCCCAGATAAGTCCGATGTCTGCTCGACCTGTGTGGCCGCCATTACCGCAGTACACCGCTTCCCCTCCCCTTACCCCCCCCCCTCACCCCTCACCCCCTCTCTCCCCCCCCCTACGCCCTGCCCCACCCTCCCACCCCTCCCCTCCCGCCGGGGGGAGTTTGGGGCACGGACCTCTTTATGTAACAGATGTGCCGCTGTATGCTTGCAGCCTGCTGGCACACCCTTTAATGACTGGATTTATTTCGCGGGTGGTCCCAGCGTGTCACGTACCACTCATTTGTGAAGTGTGCTTTTGATCTTCCGGCTCAACATTATTTCGACCGATCCAGAATTCATCCAGGATGAGGTCAGAAAAAAAACAGGATATCCTACCCTAGCCGGCCAAGGCATGTAAAGTCGAAGCAAGTTACCTGTATTACATGCTTATACCAAAATAAAAATCGTGTCGAAAAATACAAAAGCCGGCTATGGAACCCTGCGTCGTGGTGACGAGTATATTGAGTTATGTAGAGGGTGGCTATCTGTATCATGGATTGTTTTATGTCGTGTAATCTGGGTTAGAAATCCAGGGCCGACTTGTTTCTCATGTGCGCAGAAAGTTGTACCTTATAATCAAGTCCGACTCAACCAATTACCACGTGCAGTCCCCTTACAACGTCAAGTGGCGGATATCCGTTCCTGATATCCCAAAGCGGAGCCTTGTTTAATGCACCGTATCCTTTGATTAGTGCAAAAGTATATGATGCATTAAAACACAACTATATAAACACGCGAAAGCCCGTTTACGCAGTTTATACAAACAAGAAATGCTACACGAAAATAACGTTTTTAGCCCGAAAACTCCAACGACAGTTTTCAGTTGCATCACATCACATCACATAATCTGCCCCCCCCCTCCAACCCCCCCCCCCCATAAAAACACACTTTGGTCGTGGACCTCACTATTTTATTTTGCAACCCCCGGTGGGCTCACCGCCGCCCCCTCTCAAACCCTCCCCACCCGGTCGTAAGTTTTTTTGATAACTTACTGCTCATGTCGTAAGTGGTTCAGGGAGCTAAATCTACCCAAAAAGACGCCCCCCCCCCCACACACACACACACTTTCTAAAACCCTCGATCTGCCGTTGCTAATTAATATACGTGTCGAAGACTTCCCAACAGTCTGTCGCGATTTCTTCGGTGCTGCGAGATTCACTCACCCCCCGTCCTTGACCTTGGTATTCCGCGACCTTGACCTTGACCTTGCGTGGTGGCCACACGTTTGCGTCGTTGAGTCTGGATCGATTGGCAATATAATGACATACTGGATGTCCTGGTATCTATCTGTGTGAAGTGTGTACCAAGCATCTTCACAATCCAAAGCCTGGATAAAACAAAAGAAAGCCCTACTTCACATACAAGTAGCAGAGGTTCCGGCAAATACAACAATAATAATAACATGCTTAACACGCATAAATATTATTGTCAAATAATAAATGTTAGTATTTTTTGGCCACGCATGCGTTAGGAGTGTCATTTACTACACATGCGTGATGACAACGCCATTTTTTACTATATATATTCTTAAATTTGCATGTCGAGCTCTTTCCCGCCAAAACTAAAGAGGTTAAAATGCAAATAAGAATCAGTCCTTGAATCATTCAAGGTTTCTTTTGTCTATACTCCACCCATGCCCGACTGCCAAATAGTGTCTCTTAGCCTTGCCGGTGATATTAATTTACCACAAGTTTTCATTTTAGTGGTAAACGTCATCAGTTTGTGTGCTTAGCGATGCTTTGGTATAAGTGGTAAGAGTTCTGTGGATTCCAGGGATAGACACGTTTGCCACCCCACAACCGAAACGGCGATGTTTATCAGGCTTGTATAAAATGAATAAAATGAATAAAATGAATAAAATGAATAAAATGTATAAAATTAATAAAATGTATAAAATGAAACAATCGAGTTTTCTGCAAATTTTGATATACATTTCAGTTTTGGCGGGAAAGAACTCGACATGCAACTTTAAATAAGGCATTTTTTTTTTACGACGTATGAAATTTTAACGTTATTTCTTACGACGCATTGAATGTTGACATCTGTTTTACGACAACTGTTGTCAATAGTTACGACAACGATGAAATGCATTTACGACACATCAACAGAAATGAAATGTAGAAAGTTAGGCTAGATGGGGCGAAGAATCTTCCGGGGACAGTGAAATAGGGTTGGCCGGAACTGGCCCCGGATGCAGATACCATGGTTTTGTCCCCACGACCTGTTGTCCACCGTGGTTGATCTAATGGAGTCAGGGAGGCTCCCCACATCCACAGGATGATTTATTTATGTATTATTACTATTATTATCATTACTTTCACATGGATTAGATGCTGTTGTTTACTTGTTATCGAAAGACGTCTATCGGTCGACAACCGGTTTAAAATGGCGTCAACGCCCTGATTTATAGTCGCATCAACAACATCGACGCACGAGGGAAAAGTGGTTGGGGGGTGAGCTTGGGGAGGAGGGGGGGCTGAGGAGGTTTCCGTTGCAGGTGGGTTGGGTGGGGTGGTTGGGGTGGGGGCCCCGCGCTCTAATCGCGCGACGATTTGCGGCAATATTCAGCCAGCGAACTCCGTAATGGCTAAACAAGCCGTCAGAGGGCGCCACGCCGCATTGTTCAGATTGATAAGAGTCCGATTGGAATGCCGTCTGTCGAAATCGAGCGACCGAGCGCGCACGTCCGCCCCTATGTCTTTTCCCGCTACCCCCCCCCCCCCCTTCACCACCCCACTCCACCACCACCACCCCACCCCCAACACACACACACCCCACAACAATGCCTCTATCGACTCCTAAGGGACGGGGCCTCGAGACGGTTTGCGGTTTGGGTGGGGCTGGGGGTGTTGATAAATCCCGGGGTCCCCCCAGCATAGCGACAATTACACACAAAGAAAGTCACGGGGCTGTTTTGTTTTTTCTTCCCTACTATCGTTTTCTTTGCTTTTTTTTTTGCTTTTTCCATGTAGGACGCTCAGAGAAAAAGAAAAGGGTTCGTTTGTGGAGCCCCTTCCCCTCCCTCGAACTCTCGTACCCGCCGTTCACGCCCCCACTTCCCCCCACCCCACCCCACCCCCCCTACCCCCCGCACCCCCCCCCCCCTACCCCATCCAGCATCTCTCTCGCATACAAATGGTTGGTTCGAGTGTCTGGGTTCAGGGCCTCGATAAGAGTGAGTCCTTGCACTTGTTAGCAGGGTGTGGAACGCAACGGCGCGATCGGCGGTGGTGGTGGTGGGGGG
The DNA here is from genome assembly GCA_964019135.1 of Arenicola marina. NCBI lineage: Eukaryota > Metazoa > Annelida > Polychaeta > Arenicolidae > Arenicola > Arenicola marina. The sequence goes on from OZ025264.1 coordinate 19,923,797, forward strand.
GGGGGGGGTGGTCGGGGATAGGGGGAGGAGGTGGAGGTTGGGGGGGCGTGTGATCCAGGTCTGCTGCGTGTCTGGCGCTTTGTCTTGATGGGGATTGTGACGCAGTGCAGTTCCGGGACAGCCCCCTGATGGTCTTTTACAGACGTTTACACGGCTGCCTCGATAGTACGTACTACAGCAGTAACGTCCCGTAACCATAACAATGTGTCCCCCTCCTCGTCCGCGTCCACCGCCACCCCTCTCCACCCGACGCCGCCCTTTCTCACGACCCCCACCCCCGCCCCTCCCCAACCCCAACCACACCCTACCACTCCCTATACTACCTACTCCACACCACTGCACGCCACCCCTACCCTCCACACCCCACCCCACTCTCCCAACCCTAACACTAGATCGGCAAACGAAGTCTGCGATAAAGTCGTGATCGAGCCAGACGATGTGAAAGGTCGAAGGTCATCTGACCCACAGCGCCTCTCAATCGCGGACGCTGATTCTGCCTTTCACGCGTCATCGTGCAATCAGAGCCCCAAGCTCGCCGTCCTCAGAAGTTTAGTGGTCTTAGTTCGTTGTTAAGTAGTGGTCTTAATTCATTATTAAGTAGTGATAACAGAGCTGAGATCACTGCGTGGCAACGCGATGATATCACAAATGATCGCAGCTCGTTACTAAGTATTGGTCTCAGCTCGTTGCTTAGCAGTGATCCCATCTCGTTGCTAAGCAGTGATCCCAGCTCGTTGCAAAGTAGTGATCCCAGCTCTTGCTAAGCAGTGGTCTCAGCTCGTTGCTAAGCAGTGATCTCAACATTCCTCTCCGGGCACCAATGGCCATTAGGAGACATCACAGGACTCAGAACACTTGTGCAGCTCGCAAATAGCGCTAAGTAGTCGTTTAGTCCATGCTATAATAATTCACTCTCAGGTGCACGCGATCTGATCCGACAGCCAGCTAGACTCGAATCGCCTGAGGCAAATAAGCCATTATCCCCACCTAAGTATGCCTATAATACATGATGTTCGCTTGCTCGGTGAGTCGGCCAAGGTGGCTCCCGTTCCCTGGCTTTGTGATGTGCTATAAGTACGATATGTTTGCTAATGTAATAAGGAAGTGGCCTGAAAACGTACTACATGCCGCGAGGTGTCTACATACCGAGAAGATGGTCGTAAACACAATGCAGAACAAAGTCCCAAGTGGTATATTTAGGATGTATGGATGGTTGAGAAGACGAACTTGAAAACGGATAATTATTTAAGGTGCATCTTTGGGATTCAAACTTCTAGTTGCTTTATCCACGTTCCTTTCCGCGTACTCAGTTCAATGAAAATTACATCCGAATGCAGCGGCTTATCTGATATTATCCATTACTCGAACCATTGGCAGGGGTTGATGGTGTTTAAGGCCAGCTTTGAGCACACATTGGCCAAAGTGGATCAACGAATCTCTGGGACGATAAGTCAGCAATACTCACATTGGGATGCCCAGTATGTTCAGAATGTGTTGATAAAACTGTCAACAACTGTTGGCTGAAAGACCGATTTGTTATACTTATATTGCTCCAAGAGCTACTTGGCAACCGTATCACCATCGCTTGAGCAGTTTGCTCATCAGCAAGTGGACATGAGTTACGAGCTACTTGTAAAAACCAAGTACCACCTTCTCTGGCCAGCTGTGGTGTGCAACCAGACTATGGTAATTGATTGACGATTCCGCCTGAAGGGAGGAATAGCCGTCGAAATGAAGCAGCCGAATTTTGCTAATTACATCCCGGTCTTTTTTTCTGGCTGTCCAGGAATCACGGTTGGGAGTCTCGTTGGGAGATTTGTGTCCGTGTAAAGTGTCTGCACGCCCTCCTCACTGCGACCTCACTGCCTGGAGTACTGACAGATGCTCCACGCATGGAAGGGTAACGGCCTCCAGTCAATATTTCTCACCCCAAACTGGGTCCATATGTTGTGTGATACCTTACTTCCGCTAAGCAAAAGCGCGTCTCCGATCTGCAGAATTTAAGATAAATGGTGGACTCGGGAAAGTTTTATGTCTTCCGCTTTAACACAATCTTCGCTATTTTTCCCTCCCTATCGGGGGCTCTTTGTATATTTACATGTTTGGCTGGAAACAAAAACATCACAAAGCGTCGTCGTGTTTGTTTTCTTCCACAAGAGGACGCTGACCGTTTGGAAATGAAATTCAGGACCGCTGCTAACGGAAGAAAGCCGATCAGTCAGCTACTGGAGTTACACCTGGTGTTCATCCCCTAGTTTAATCCCGGATCCCCAATAACCCAAAGCTAACACTGGTTGGAGCCTTTCTTCGAGGTGTTTCTTTGATGATGAAGAATACAGTTAACCTGCGTTACATACATGGGAAACCTTTTATATCAGCTTGAGAATACTACTAGGGTACGCTATAGGTTGATCATCAAAGACTGAGACTTATGACTTGATAATCGCAATGAATGCATTCTATTAGACTCCTCCATATGCACTAGAGTTCAGAGGAGAGCGGTACGTGCTATCTAAAAATCGTCCCACTTCACTCCGAGACCAGGGGTCTCAGCCACAAAAAGAGGCATTTATAATGGCCTCAGCAAAAACGGGGGGAGGGCACCACACCTAAAATTGAGTATAATTGTACTAAAGACGTCTCCGACACTAAAACTTACACCCCCTCCCCCTGAATCCCCCAGTGTGTACTAAAGTTAGGCTCCAGTCCACCAAACAGTTTTGTTTCTAACGTGACTACCCCAACGGATCTTTACCAATAACTAAAGCACATATGTGATTGATTATATTTTCTTTTTCGAGTTTAGTACCTGACGTGTAATGTTGCTGAGCATAAAACACAGGTCTGCTGACGATAAATACCTGCACAAATACAGTATTTTTCAGAGGCTGCATGGGAAGTCGCTTTTCACCGGAAATCGAATAATAAAGCATCATTAACGCGTCCTTGTCGTGTCTTTGAGGGGAGTGGGGGCAGTGGGCCATTTCCACTGCATCTCGTAATGCGAGGAGATGCTACCACCTGGACCCAAGCTCTAATTGGTCTCGGCTGGCTATAATAATCTGTCGTAGAACAGTGTTATCGACACACAACCGTGTGTACTACAGTCCCACAGCCGTGCTGCTGGGTCAGTACTAAACACCGAAAGAAGCATTTAGAACTGTTATTGCTCTGTTATTGCTTCGCTGAATGATGGGCTCGCCAACGAAACGTCCCTGCGGTGGTGGTCGTGGTCCCCAGTGTGCATACCATAGAGAGACAACTGTATATCTGGCTCAGTTGACGGCTTTACAAACGTTACTTCCTCCCAGCCGGCCTGTTTTAAAGTAATATATTCTGTAATTTTTTGTATTACCAACCTCTTCTCCATGTCAAGTAAGTATATTCTGTCTTGAATTTAACCATGAAAGCCTGTGGGCTATCCGGAGAGAAGCAATTTGTTCACCGGAGCAGAAGTTGGCGGCCGGTTTTATATTCCTGCGCGCCTGTTCGCTGTTCGGTATTCTGTGGGATGTCGACCGCGGCTCGCTAGGACGTCCGCGCGCCATAAATAAACCGCGCAGCTTTATGTTGAAATGTTGAGATACTTTTAGTCTTGATTCTAAAATGGCGCATGTAAGTAGGCTGTCTTAAAGAAATTGTATTGTACCTAAAACATACGTAGCTATGCTGTTTCATGGGACAGCGGGGTGGTGGCAGGGTCAGGGAGACAATATATTTGCGGGTCCATGAGGTAGACCTATGCCCCGGGGGGAGACACTTGCTGCACTGAACCGAACAATTGTCTGATTTTTACATGTGGTACAATGACGTAAAGCATGCATAGACATTCTTGTTTAACGTGACGGGAAAAGAACATTGTGCCATTTGGATGCTGTCCCTGCGACGTAAGTTTGTCAGCAGTCACTTGTCAGACTCTGTGCAAAATCTATCATGGGTGGTCGCAGCTCAGTCTCAGTTTCTATAAGGGACGAACAGTTAAAGCAAGCTAGAATGAAAAATCCATTTAATGGCCAAAGCTTGCAACTGATCACGTTTCTCAATAGAAGGTTTTCTTGTGCTGCAGGTGATTTCTCTCCATAAAGAAGGCGTCATAAATTAAAAATTGTTTGCTTGAGGGACAATCGCGTAACTGCTTCAGCTGGTTCTGTCGCATGCTCTGTGAGGAATATGGTAAGCCATCTGTATCATTTTGTTCTGAAAAAGACTGATTTGATAAAATATATCGCTATATCACTGGAACATACAATTTAACCCAGAAAAATCCGTTTTTGTCGGTGAGATACTCCTATTTATTAAATTACATGCTTCCTTGACATATGGTACACGTGGTTTGTCATAGACTTCTTCACAATCTTGAAGTTCATGCCACGGCCTGGTGGTGGCGCTAGTGCAGCTTGCGGAGCGCCATCATGCGGCAGAGTTTGGGTCGTTAAGTAAATCGTGATATCGGTTTAGCTTCCGTCGGCTGTGGCCCCCCCTTCCCCACCACTGCCATCATTTCAACCGCAAGCCGGTCCGTGTGGTCATAGCGAGTGGGAGGGTGTTTCCGATATCCATCAAAGTTGAACACGAAGAATCTGTAACAAACAGGTCTGTGGATATAAACAATACGCCGATAACATCACATGGTTCAGTGAGGGCATTACAGCGCCGGACGCGAATCTATAGGCCTTAGATATTGATCACGAATATAATGCATTTGGCTGTGTATATATTCATGTATCACATAAACGCACCCAAACACTTCAAATTGAGGTTCTGATTTACAACGTCAGTTCTGTATTACGCAGGATAGGCTAGTGGATAAACGAGTAAAGCAGATTTGTGTAATACTTATAGCATTGTGTGCCTCTGTCCTGTTTGTTGGAGGTATGTGTGATATTCCAAGATGGCGTTATAAATACAAAGAACTATCTGAAAGCCGCCTTGACATGCTACTTGACATTGTTTACACGAGCACGCATCTCGAAGCTTCCGTTATTTAGTTTGCACCGGTTGGTGTTTACTACAATAAGGACGAAGTTGACGTTCATTCCAACCCGGATTTCGAGTATGATTCTTGACAAGTTCATAGTTACCAGCAGGGTATGACGAACCTTAAAGTAAACAGACTAAAACCTGGTCGATGTTATCTCTCTTCCATGAAGAGTGTTACGCGAATTGTTTCTTTAAACGACGTGGCTTTGAAGAAAACGACGTGGAACAACTGTCCACGCCTCCCGGCGGTGATTTATCTTACTGCCGAAAAAACGCTGCGACGCCCGAGTTGAGGACAAAAACGTCTTTTTAACACAAAACATCTCTTAAACATGCCCGTGGGAGCGTTATCCCGGTTGATTTTTGTAAAAGGGACTTAATTAGCACGCCAGTGACCTGGTCGTGGACTACTGAGGAAAAGTAAAACAATCGCAAACCGGGTTCCGTTGACAGAGGGCACTTGCCACACGAGAATCACGCGAGGACGAGAGGCAGAGACCACAAAGGATCAATCCCGCGGTCACAGATTTTTGCACAGGCCAACTGTTATTTCATGACACCAGTTGGCCGGAGGCTCTTTGTGCACACATGTTGGTTGGTACACTCGAACAGATACATAATGCGACAACAAGTACATAATTCTCAAGTACATAACTCTGCAGGTTCTCTCATGTTCTTTGCCTTAAATCCCTGCAGACAAACAGTCTGCATTCAAAGGGCAAAGCGGTACTCTTCCGCCAAGGTACCACAGGAATATACATAATCTCTCTAAGTAATTGGTCTGGGCCTATGTCATCTACCAGTTTCACTGTGCAGTTTTTTGTCTAAATGTTCGACATTTCATCAAACACATTGCGTACAAACATTTCGTTGATAGAAGTTTTTTTATTTCTTTTTTGAGGGGGGGGGCGGGGGTGCAGTGAAAAACTGACAAGCGGTGGATCGGGGATCGGGTGGCGATGGGAAACTTTTAAAAAAAACTAACGAAATTTTTCCGCCTGAATACTACATTTAGCCTAGTCAAAGCCTAGGGATATCAGAGTACATACATAAGGGGCGATATCCGCGAGGATATGTTACTCCTGTTCGAAGAGAGGTAACATATATCCAGCACGTAATCTCCGGAATAGGACAAAAAAATATGTTCGATGGTTGCGATATATGTTATGTGGGATCGGGTGTGTAATAGGACATTCCGCGAACGAGTGTTGAACGTGAACCTGATGAGGTAGGGAGCCCCCCCCCCCCTCCCCCCCCCGCACCCTCATTCCATAACCGTGACCTATGCACTGGTTAATTAAAATCTGCAGTTACAGCGGTCACATCAAGCGCAGAATGCCATTAATCTTCGTTCGAGACCCTTCCAATCACTACTTGACACCGCTGTGGCATTGCCGTGTAATTGTGGTCTACGGGGTGAACTTTTTACAATGTGTACTTGTCTTATATCGGTGTATATCCAACACACTTTATTTAAGTGAGGCGACAGGAGTAAAAACGAAAACGAAATCCCCGGACTGTTCGCTAGACCCCTTCCTTCCCGGTCTGCCTCAGTGGTTGTGCGTATCATCGATGTCGGTGTTTCTCGCTTGGCCGTATAAAACATTCTGCGAGTGATTCCAGAAGGACCAGCCAGTCAGTCAGTCACTGCCCTGATTCGGGGTGTTTTATAATGATGCACTCTCGTGACGTAAAAACCCGTCCGCGGACTTTAACCTCGTGAATATTATCAACGCTAGGTAAAAAAGTCCACCCCCTAATAAAACGCACGCACCATCGGGAGCCCAATATACAGACAAATTTCATTGGCGGTTTCTCCGAAGACGAATGCCAGAGGAAGGCCAAAATGGATCTGAACGTGGTGTTTATCCTGTGCGATAAATCAAATGTATTCTGGTATCATTTAAGCGACTCAAGAAGATGTTTTATATAGAAGTTGAAGTTGAAATGTTTATTAATGTCCGCAGTTTATATCTTCTGTACAGGGATTGCCATTTGTGTGCAAGACACTACTTAGAACGTCGTCGTAGGCACTTGTGTGTCAGTCTTATGCATAACATCCGTGTGGGAGAAAGTTGATTTATTATGTGGGCCAACTTCGTCGTTTTTGTCGTCAAAATCCAGAGCTCCTTTGCCTTTTGGCCTGTTTAAAATGACTGAAACGTCACAACAAGATTAACCGAATCAAACATGACATATGTGGAAGAGATTCGTGTCTTTCAAGAAAGCTGAATGTAGGGAGGAACATTTCAGCAGTTACAACGGAATCGTATAGTGGAAGGTGAAAAGTAGTAAAGGGGATAGTAGACAGGGCAGAGACTGCTGCGGGAGTAAAGGCAGTTGTATTAAGTAATGTTTAATGTGCCAATGCGAGAGGAAGGGGGCGATGGGGGGGGGGGCACGATTATTATTTGGACACAGTTGTAGAAATATGTCAATTTTTACCCCGAAATGGTCCCAAAAGGGGATAAATCTGCACAACGGAGGGGTATGGGAGGAGGTATACCCGATGGAGTGTACCCTGATGTTCCAATTGCGTGGCTGCAAATGGTACATCGAGCAGACCTCTACTACAAAGTTTTCTACGAGGAAACCAATCGGAATAAAAGCTTCCTGCGGGCGAACCAAGCGGAATCAGTGCTTCCTACGAGCCAACCAATCAGATTCAATCCTCCCCAAGAACGAACCAATCGGAATCAATGCATCTTACGAGCGAACGAATCGGAATCAATGCATCCTACGAGCGAACCAATCGGAATCAAGGCTTCCTACGAGCGAACCAATCGGAATCCAAGTTTTGTAGGAGGGAAACGAGGGAACCAATCTCGCTCGAGCATATGCTGTTAATCCAATGTCATCCGTGGTTAAACGATACGAATATAACTAATCACCTTTTATCCCCTTACACCAAGCAACGCAATGCATCTGTTTCTTTCAACAAAAAGTATTCGTGACGCACGCCTACCCCCCACCCCAAGACATCGTTTTTATTAATATGTAGTCGTGACATACCCCTCCCACCCCTCTATGACTATTCAGTTTTTAACACTGTTCTTCTCTGCATAATACCAATGTCTTCGTGACATACCCACCCCCTCCCTGTCCCTCTTCCCCACTGAATCGCTCGTAATAGCCCACCGTGGACCCGCAGATTATGTTTCCGGTCCCGGAACCGGTGTTTTGACTCTCTTGAGTACATAGGGTGCTTGATTCGGCACCGTCACGATGCTTCACACTGAGACTGCATGTAGATCTATCTACCACCGCTAGCTTTTTTTGTTTCTTTTCGGGGTGGAGGTTGGGGTGGGAGGGGGGGGGGGGGAGGAGACTTGATACCCAGGCTGCACGTACCATCGTTAGTTTTGTTGTTGTTGGGTGGGGGATGTGGGGGGAGGGTGGGTGAGGGGAGGGGGGAGGGAACAATCCGTGACAAGTCCTACTTCACACCCGGCAGCTACGACCTTCAATTCCGCCGTTCTGTTGGTGTATATTAGTAGTGGCCGTTAGTTAAGCCACGGGGCCTTAGCTCTAAGTGTGGGGGTTGGGGGTTGCGGGTTTGTGGGGGGGGGGGAGCTGGGGGTTACATGGTTGGTCGTGTGGCGCCTGGTCTCCGTCAAACATAACCCGACCTGAGAGACTGGCAACACGTGCCGGTCGTCACGTGCCACGTCACGTGACTGCTGCGGGGGCGCCACCGTCGGCCTGATCCGTGCCGCACCTTTTAAATAGCAGTCCCTCCCGAGCAACTGATCCGTGACGCGGCGGATTAAGCCGCGGAATTAAGCCGCGTCACAGCTCACATTCACAGCTCCATTCACAGCTAAGAGAGTAACAACCGCAGTCACGACTACGTACGCGCGCTGTAATTTTCCAACACCTCCACATATAACCATAGATACGGACGCCCCCTCCCAGCTATTTCCACATACTAGCCGCCCCGAAAGAAATAACAGTATGACTATTTTGTTTGTACAGAATACTCAAATTGCGGCTAAAGCACGCTAATAAAGGAATATCAGACCAGTAAAACTAAGGCCCAAGCTCATACATTGATTGAGTGAAAAAAAAGGGTTGATTGAGTAGAAAAAGGGGATGTTTCCCTCCGTTGTTCGTCATTTAACGTACCTTCAGTGGACAAGTTGTGGACGCGAGACAGTACGGGATTTGTTTGTTTTGATGACGGTTCGGGCGATAATGCGTTGGGAAAAATATTATTACTGTTGGCACCAAGCCAGTTAGCCCGCCGCAGACATGGTCTGCGGGATAAGCACCCGAAAGCGATATTATGCGCGGGATAAGGTGATAAGCACCCAGTGGTAGTGTTGACACATGCGATAGCGTTGACACATCTAAGAGCGACGGTTGGATATATAGGTTCAAGGCGGCTGCGCCACCTATCGGGAGAGTCTCATGCGGCGGCATTGAATAAATACTTTAGGTGATATTGTGTATGATGGACTTAGTTACCACTCTGGTTGGTTGTATATTCAGGACGCTTTAACCACTTTTGGTTATATGGCGTCAATGGGAGAAGGGAGGGAGCCATGTCCGCGGGGGTGTAACCCCGTACTCTTTGCGAGGACAGACATGGGATTTTTATCCTGCGACCACACAGACATGGCCACTTACCACTCTGGAGGCTGGGGCTGCAGAGCAACAGGTCTTGGTTACGAACCCTGGCATATACGTCTTGGGCAAGATTCATCCCATCCCACTTCATTTCATTTTCCCAGAGAGGTTGTTTGGCCTAGTGTAGACTTCATGTACAGCAAAGACACCTAAACGCCAACATTTCACTAATGCCGATAAATGTATATTGCACCCAGTGACCTCACAGGCCTTTTTGATAAACTAACTGAATTCTTCGGTTTAATGGTAACCAGGTGTTAAGCTTCAAATTAAGATAAATTGTTTAATTTGAAGGAAGTAAATCGTTGTTTTAGTAAATAAAACTCGATCTTTTATGTTATGTAGACGCGTTTTTCACCTGCCTCACTTGGCTGAGTTATGTCTTTTTATTTACCTTCACGATCAACTACAGAGCAGTAACATATTTGCAGAGGAAAATCGTTCTTGCGGACATGATATGCATCTGTCTAAACAGTGATTGAAAATCAGTTGGGATCACATTAAATCCAGGCGACAATTGCAACATTTTCATGCTGCTTCACAAAATTGAAAATCTGAACAAGCTCCACTTCGCCATCTCATAAAGCGGTGTTCTAACCATCGTGGGGTATCACACAACTAACACAAGCTATTCACTCCCGTCTCGACCAGTCGACCCCTTCCAAGGCCATGCCCCCATTAATGGGCCATTCCAGGATGAGTCAGCATTGATACACATTCGATTCGAGTGCCAGCGGTGCAGCCAGGATTTGGTGAAAAAAGGGGAATGGGGGTCGGGGAGAGGTGGGGAGCAGATTTGCCTCCCATTCGGTCTTCGATTGGAGGTCTTTGAACAAAGCGGGTAGAGGCTCGACCGGAAATTGAAGACGACCGTGGTGTCCGTTGATCTGAATTAGGGCTACTGAGGGTCACAATGTTACATGTCAGGCTTACATATGGGTGGGTAGAAGCGGGTGGGGCTGGAGCGGTGGCGGTTGGGAGGGGTGTGGAGGGGAATGAAGGGGGTAGGAGTGGAATGGGGTGAGGGGGGGGGGGGGTGGGGTGTAAGGGGGATCTCGTTGAGCTGACACCATACCCCCCACCCCAAACCCACCCGCATACCCCCTGCCAGACCTGACCCCCCTTCGCCCCAATGAACCACCCTCAGGTGAGTACCCCGTTATGCCCTTAGCCTGCAGATCTTCTGGATCCTATCAAAATCTGGAATTCTGTGTGTTAATCCGGATTGATTAGCAAAGCCTGCCACAAGGCCTGCTACAGAAGCGAAACCTGACCCTCCCCCCCCCCGTCCCTGTTGGCATGGTAAGAGGAATCGGGTGGAGAATGAAGTAAAATGGGATCAGATTGTGCCTCACCTCCCCTCTCTCCTGCATCTGCCCTCTCCCCCATCTCCCTCCCACACCCACTGCCCTCCCCACCCCCCACACCGATCCTTCTCTTTTTTCCCTATCCCCTCTCCCACCACACACCCACCCGCCCCACATCCCCCACCACCCTTCCTAATGCCCCCGGGTCCGGCTTTGAAAAAATACCCCCAATCTTCAAAAGATAGGCACGAGAGAGAGAATTACATGTATTTCTCGGCGGTGGACGTTACCCACAACACACAGTTGAGGTATCCATGGTAATCCCTGGAGCGGGGCGTTTGCCGCCAGCAGTCATCAAGGGGGGGAGTGATGCCTCTTAAGCTAACCCCTAGCAGACCCGTAACCAGCCAAGCCGATACTGCTTTGGAAGGCGTTGAAAACTATGTGGGTGTGGCAGACACCATCCTCACCCTAACACTCACCTTTACCTTCACTCTAACCTGTACTCACACCCTCATCAACGCCCGCCCCGCACCCCTCGCATCTTCACCCCGCCCCTCAAAGCGTCAGCGTTAACCAGGCCCAGACCCCACGTCTGCCGCTGACGACTGGCCGAGTGGACAGCACCCACCTCAGCTGCCCTCCGCACTGCCCCCCTCACTGCCCCCCATACCACCCCCCTCACTGCCCCATGACTGCCCGCCAGACCACCCCTCGCTGCCCTCCTCACTGCCCTCCAGACCACCACCCTCACTGCCCTCCTCACTGCCCTCCAGACCGCCCCACCCTCACTGCCCTCCAGACCCCCCCACCCTCACTGCCCTCCAGACCACCCCCCTCGCTGCCATCCAGACCACCACCCTCACTGCCCTCCAGACCCCCCCACCCTCACTGCCCTCCAAACCACCCACCCTCGCTGCCCTCCTCACTGCCCTCCAGACCGCCCCACCCTCACTGCCCTCCAGACCCCCACCCTCACTGCCCTCCAGACCACCCCCCTCGCTGCCCTCCAGACCACCACCCTCACTGCCCTCCAGACCCCCCCACCCTCACTGCCCTCCAAACCACCCACCCTCGCTGCCCTCCTCACTGCCCTCCAGACCGCCCCACCCTCACTGCCCTCCAGACCGGCCCCTCGCTGCCCTCCTCACTGCCCTCCAGACCACCCCCCTCGCTGCCCCCCTCACTGTCCTCCAGACCACCCCCTCGCTGCCCTCCTCACTGCCCTCCAGACCGCCCAACTCGCTGGCCTCCGCACTGCCCCCTTTTCTGCCCTCCAGAAAGCCCCCCCCCCCTCACTGCCCACGAGACCCCCCCCCCAACGGCCCCCTCCGACTGCCCTCCAGACCACCCCCCTCGCTGCCCCCCTGACTGCCCTCCAGACCGCCCCCCTCGCTGGCCTCCGCACTGCCCTCCAGACCGCCCCCCTCGCTGGCCTCCGCACTGCCCCCCTCACTGCCCCCCATACCACCCCCTCACTGCCCCATGACTGCCCACCAGACCACCCCCTCGCTGCCCTCCTCACTGCCCACCAGACCACCCCCCTCGCTGCCCTCCAGACTACCACCCTCACTGCCCACCAGACCACCCCCCTCGCTGCCCTCCAGACTACCACCCTCACTGCCCTCCTCACTGCCCTCCAGACCCCCCCACCCTCACTGCCCTCCAAACCACCCACCCTCGCTGCCCTCCTCACTGCCCTCCAGACCGCCCCACCCTCACTGCCCTCCAGACCGGCCCCTCGCTGCCCTCCTCACTGCCCTCGAGACCACCCCCCTCGCTGCCCCCCTCACTGCCCTCCAGACCACCCCCTCGCTGCCCTCCTCACTGCCCTCCAGACCGCCCCACTCGCTGGCCTCCGCACTGCCCCCTTTTCTGCCCTCCAGAAAGCCCCCCCCCCCTCACTGCCCACGAGACCCCCCCCCCAACGGCCCCCTCCGACTGCCCTCCAGACCACCCCCCTCGCTGCCCCCCTGACTGCCCTCCAGACCGCCCCCCTCGCTGGCCTCCGCACTGCCCTCCAGACCGCCCCCCTCGCTGGCCTCCGCACTACCGTCCAGACCGCCCCACCCTCACTGCCCTCCAGACCCCCCCACCCTTACTGCCCTCTAGACCACCCCCCTCGCTGCCCCCCTGACTGCCCTCCAGACCGCCCCCCTCGCTGGCCTCCGCACTGCCCTCCAGACCGCCCCCTCGCTGGCCTCCGCACTGCCCTCCAGACCGGCCAACCCTCACTGCCCTCCAGACCCCCCCACCCTCACTGCCCTCCCGACCACCCCCCTCGCTGCCCTCCTCACTGCCTTTCAGACCGCCCCACCCTCACTGCCCTCCAGACCGGCCCCTCGCTGCCCTCCTCACTGCCCTCCAGACCACCCCCCTCGCTGCCCCCCTCACTGCCCTCCAGACCACCCCCCTCGCTGCCCCCCTCACTGCCCTCCAGACCGCCCCCCTCGCTGCCCTCCGCACTGCCCCCTTTACTGCCCTCCAGAAAGTCCCCCCCCCTCACTGCCCACGAGACCCCCCCCCCAACGCCCCCCCCCCGACTGCCCTCCTTGGGCTGCCGCGACATCCTCCGTTATTGCAACGATAAATTGCTGAAGGTGTCCAGTCCCAAGTTCCTTTGAGGAGAGTTGTTCTTTCCTTCCGCTGGTGGGCTGAAGGGGAGTGGGGGGGGGGGGGGTAACCTCAATTTATAAGCGAAGATGAGGGGGGGGGGATTTGCTTAGGGCTGTGTTGGTTTAAGGTGGGAAAACGACGGGTGAGGGGAAAAGATGGGGAACTGCGTTTATATGCGAAGGGGGTGAGAAGGGTGTGGGAGGTGGGGGGGGGGCAGAGGCGGGGGCTGGATTTGTTTTGGGCAAGGACGGGTTTTGGGTGTGTGTTCGGAGGGGGTGGTGGTGGGGGGGGGGGCGGTATATGAAAGGATGGTCAGGTGAGCCCTTGACCTCTGAACTGACCTCATCAGTTTCACTTGGTAGCGCCAGTGGTCCCCACCCCCCACTTCCACCCTCCCCCGGGACCCCTCCCTAACACGGTTAAATAGGACGGGCAATCAAATATCAATCAAATCCATGTGCGTGTAACATTGGACGGTCGATAAACATATAATAGTTTAGTGAATCGGCAGCTTAGTAGTTTAAGCCACCTTTTGGTACAGACGTTCTAAGAATGGCCAGGGAACCCCCGGGACCATCCCCATGGCCGAGTGGGCAGAACGCTCGACTGCAGATCAATCGGTCTGGGTGATCTAACTACATGTAATCTCAAACCGCAGTGGAGGTGTCCTATTTCATACAATTCCTTCTGGCTCACCGGAGTTCCTTGGTCTAACCTTCGTGTGCACAAAGCTGGACTAAAACAACCATTTCTTCATTTCTCGGAATGCACAATATGATAACTGTCCCACATAGAGGTTGAGCTTAAAGCTTAAAGCTTAAAACCGAAACCGGCAGGAGTTAAGCCTAAGGGTCGAGTAAGGCTACCACTCACGCACGACTGTTCCATTGGCTTAATAAATAAAGATTCCGACCAATACTTGCCACCTGTTTCAAATAACACACAGGAGGGAAAGAGGGGGAGAGAAAGATGGGGAGAGGAAGAGGGAGAGGACGCCTGTGGGAAACGTCATTCTTTATGTAGCGTCTAGAGGGGTGACCTCGTGTCCCAGTCAGTACCACGTTCGGCTATCTTCGAGTGCGCTCTGCTTGGTCAGCCCAAGCGGCCGGTGCCTGGTTCGAACCCACCTGTGCACATGTCTTTATGTGTGCTTGATAAAGGAGGGCCCATGTATTTCTTCGTAAGGAGTAAGTGGTTGCTCCCGGAGTCATGGCTCCTCTCTGCCTTAAACCTTCCCAGTGTGGTAAGATAACCTATAGAGGTTAAATCGTCGTACTTAAACCAACATTTCGTGTATGGATCATGAACACATAAATGAAGTGTTGGTGTTTTAGGCCGCTTTTGTGCTCATGACGATTAAATTAGGTCAAGAAACTTCCAGGGACCATGAAATGGGGTTGGATGAAACTTACCCCAGATGCAGGTGGCAGGGTTCGTGGCACCTGCATCGTTGATAAGGCAGCGTACCAACTGAGTTAAAGAAGCTAATGCCCAACTTGCCTGAAGAGAAAACTGTCTTGCAGAGACGCCAGCCTGTATGCAATTACCACCGACTATTTAGTGCCAGCCACAACCACCTGCAAATGGCGTTCGTTGGTATTCGGATGTGGTCGTCAAGGTAACACGTACAGCGGGCTCCAGAATCGGTTTATGTTTGTACGTCATATCGGATGAAAAGAAAACAGTTTCGTTGCGACACTCTGTCTATGTCAGGTTTTTTTTTTCATACCTTGCTTCGTGTGTCTCTGTTGAATTGAGACCAGCGCCGCCAGTTTTGGTATCTGTAATGTCGGCCTCTGTATCTTTGAAGTTTTGGGTGCGACTACCATTAAGAGGGACAAAAAGTTAGCATTGATAACATATGAATGGTGCCAGAATGGAATGTTTTGCGACGCTGGGCTGTGTCTTAACAGTGACATTTCCGGTTCCTGTCCTCTTGACTGCCTTACGGGGTTCTTGCAAGCTGTGAGGAAGTGAGAGAGAAAGGGACAAGGGGGGGGGGGGGGGCGGCAGGAGAGGAGTCTGGCCTGAGGATAGAGGACGGGTCTGGCTGAGGACAGTGGACGGGTCGGGGCTGAGGACAGAGGACGGATCTGGGCTGAGGACACGGGACGGGTCTGGGCTGAGGACAGAGGAGGACAGTGGACGGGTGTGGGCTGGGGACAGTGCACGGGTCTGGCCTGAGGAAAGAGGACGGGTCTGGGCTAAAGAGAGTGGACGGGTCTGGGCTGAGGACAGATGACGGGTCTGGGCTGAGGACAGAGGACGGGTCTGGGCTGAAGACAAAGAACGGATCTGGGCTGAGGACAGAAGACGCGTCTGGGTTGACGACAGAGGACGGGTTTGAGCTGGGGACAGAGGACGGGTCTAGACTGGGGAAAGAGGACGGGTCTGGGCTGAGGACAGAGAACGGATCCGGGCTGAGGACAGAGGACGGGTCTGGGCTGGGGACAGAGGACGGGTCTGGACTGGAAAAGAGGACGGGTCTGGGCTAAGGACAGAGAACGGGTCTGGGCTGATGACAGAGGACGCGTCTGGGCTGAGGACAGAGGACGCGTCTGGGCTGAGGACAGAGGATGAGTTTGCGCTGAGGACAGAGGTCGGGTCTGGGCTGAGGACAGAGGAGGGGTCTGGGCTGAGGACAGAGGACGGGTTTGCGCTGATGACAGATGACGGGTATGGGCTGAAGACAGGGGAGGGTCTGGGCTGGGGACAGAGAACGGGTCTGGGTTGAGGACAGAGGACGCGTCTGGGCTGAGGACAGAGGACGAGTGTGGGCTGAGGACAGAGGACAGGTCTGGGCTGAGGACAGAGGAAGGGTCTGGGCTGAGCACAGAGGACGGGTCTGGGCTGAAGACAGAGGACGGGTCTGGGCTGAGGACAGAGGAAGGGTCTGGGCTGAGCACAGAGGACGGGTCTGGGCTGAAGACAGTGGACGGGTCTGGGCTGAGCCCAGGGGACGGGTCTGAGCTGGGGAGAGAGATACATGCGTTCGCCCTGGGGCATCACTCGTGGTATTTCCAGGATCCCTGTGAAACTGCACCTAATGTGGGAGATGTGACTGTAGATGCTGACACGAGAATCTGTCGTCATCTGAACCGTGAAGAGGGAGTTAGGAGGCTTGGCAGGGGCGACGATAGAGAGGGAGGTGCATGTCTGGGGGGTGAGGGATTGGAAAGCAGAGAGAGATGAGGCCATGCGCTGTGCGTTGAGGGGCGGGGATGGGGAGGGGAGAATACAGAGAGAGAGAGAGAAATGTGGAAGTTGAGCGGTGGGGGGTCAGGGAGACGTGACGCTGGGTGGGGGCGGTGTGCGTGTGTTGTGGGGATTGAGAGGTGGGGGGTGCCGCAAACCGGCAATGCGTGGGCGGAGTATGTTTAGGATGAGGTCAGGTTCCAGACAACACACTGAAGAGCCACAATTTCCTGATTCTCATGGAAAGTGTTCGTTATTAACCCCCATGATCTGTACAGCTAGCGGGGAGGGGGGGGGGGAGCTAGCCGAGGCTGAGTGTGTGTGTGTTTGTGAGGGGGTAGGGTTAAGGTACAGGTGCCGCCAGCTACAGGGTGCAACCGGATTGTGCTCTCATCATCGGGATGAGTACTCATCGGGATCATCGGGATCCAGGATTCCGGATCCAGAGATCTCATTGTGGCGTCCTGATGCCGTCAGCGGGCCCCTGGGGTCGGCGGGGCCCCTATGAGGTCAGATGGCGGATGGAGATTATTTGGGGAGGGACCCCGGGAGGCCAGACTTTGTCTGCTTGTGTCTCGTCATGCAGACACCCTATGTGTTTTATTTAGTGCCTTCCACATGTGGAGAATAAATAGGAGGCCAAGTACACTGAGTGGCTAGGGGTTAGCTGGGAGGGGAGAGGGGGCGGGGTGGGGCTGGAGGGTGAGAGGGGGGAGGGGGGATCTGAGGTTACAATACTATCGCATGTCTAGGTTTTGATGTTGAAATGACGTGCTTTGTCTGAGACATATCACCACGTATAAGAGCTGTCGTAGATGTATTCGTTAGGCCATTACTACATCGCATTCATCCCGCAATGTAGACGAGTTAAGATATAGAACTTCATTGTAATCGCGATTCCAGCGATGACGAATGTGTTCGCAAAAACGTTCATAAAAAAAAATTACTGATCACGGGTTCTCACAGATTCTCAGGGTAGATTTACCCACATTGGTTCAACCCATCTCTTGTACACTCTTGTACTTGGCCCCCCTGCACCATATATCGTTGCCTTTTCACGCTCAAGTGAGACGTTGGTGTTTTAGAGGTAATGATTCCCATCTATAGATACAAACACGATATTGAGAACCTAATAAATCATCTTAAAAATCAACTACAAATATCACTTGGCATTTAATTATGCATATGCTAATATTATATGGTAATTATGCAAATGCTAATTTATATACTAATTATATACATGCTAATTTATATACTAATTATATATATGATAATTTATATACTAATTATATACATGATAATTTATATACTAATTATATACATGATAATTTATATGCTAATGACTAACGCCTAAATAATCGACCACGTGGTCTTCACATTCGCCCTCAATCGCTGTGTTATATTTTGCTCTATTTTTTGCTGGAGAACATCTGCACTGCTGTAACAGATGGTTACAATAGAAGGCCCGAAACGTCAATCTTCGCGTAACCAGGGTCTTTTGAACCCGATAATCTGGTTCACAGATGGTCGGAGCTGTTGGGAGACGCGTAATAACTGGCGTGGCTCGTTCTCTCGGCGTAGTTTGTATCGCTGGGCCGCCGATGGAGCGCCCGCTCACGGCAAAATAGGAAAAAAACTGAATGCATTCTCGAGTTGTAGGTTCAGACTCCACGTGTGGGTGTGTAGACTCCACGTGTGGGTGTGTAGACTCCACGTGTGGGTGTGTAGACTCCACGTGTGGGTGTGTGCAGGTGACTATTGGCGTGAACAATATGTTATTTGAGGGTGTACTGTCGGGATGGTTGGGGTGAAGGGGATGGGGGTTTGAGGTTGGGGGAGGGGGGGGGGGTGGGGGTGGTGTCGATGAACCGATGAAAGGCTCAATATGCATTCCCCATCCATCCTCGTGATCAAGGCGTTAGTTTATTAATTATTATTAAGATGAGAGTAACTTAATTTATTAACATTAACGAGCAATGGTGTCCAGCATGATCAAAGAGATTTTGCAACTTTCCAAGCTTTACAACTAAAACTCTATATCCATATCCAACAGCCACACGACCCACTCTGCCCATACGCCTGCTCACCCCCTCACCCCTGCCACCCATAACCGCCACGCGCCATCACCCACCTCACCCCCTCCCCCTCTACCTCCTTCCTTCCTCTTCAAAGCGCCGAGAGAGGGCGTCCCTCATCACACGCCCCATCAGGAGGCACCTCCAGACATCCCCCATCCCACACAATCCCATCACCTGCCTTCCCCCTCCCTCACCCCCTCTCCCCTCCGTCCGACCGCCGCCAGACTGATCCAGACGTGCCAAAAAACGCCTCAGCAAAGTGCCCTGATTTGACCTCTCCGGGCTGACCGCCGTCTCTGGCTGACCGCAGACCGCAGGATGCGTGGATTCGCAACGAGCTGGTGTCACGATCAGCTGTCGGGATCGGTCAACCGTAAAACCCAGAAAACGCCTACGGTGGTAGAACGACTGTACGGGTGGGCGGAGCGGGGCGGGAGGGGGGGGGGCTGTAGAGAGAGAGAGGCGGAGGGGGGGGGGGTGTAGAGCAGGGGCGAGGTGCTATTGGGAATGCAATACAATTGTTCAGCAATGAGAAAGGGCAGAAGGGGCTTAGGGCAGGAGTAACGGATGAATAGAGGGCATTGAGGAGGGCAAGGGGTAGGGCATGGGATATGGCCAGGGGCAAGACAAGGGTTAAGGCAACGGGATAGGTGTACGGCAGAGGGTAGGGCAATGGGTGGTGCAAGGCATATAGCAATGGTAGGGCAATGGGTAGGGCAAGGGGTAGACCAAGGGGTAGGGCAAGGGGTGGGGCAATGGGTAGGGGCAAGAGGTAGACCAAGGGGTAGGGCAAGGGGTGGGGCAAGGGGTAGACCAAAGGGGTAGGGCAAGGGGTGGGGCAAGGGATAGACCAAGGGGTAGGGCAAGGGGTAGACCAAGGGGTGGGGTATGGGGTAGGGCAAGGGGTAGACCAAGGGGTAGGGCAAGGGGTGGGGCAAGGGGTGGGGCAAGGGGTAGACCAAGGGGTAGGGCAAGGGGTAGACCAATGGGTAGGGTATGGGGTAGGGCAAGGGGTAGACCAAGGGGTAGGGCAAGGGGTGGGGCAAGGGGTGGGGCAAGGGGTATTGCAAGGGGTATACCAAGAGGTAGGGCAAGGGGTAGACCAAGGGGTAGGGTATGGGGTAGACCAAGGGGTAGACCAAGGGGTAGGGCAAGGGGTAGGGCAAGGGGTAGACCAAGGGGTATGGCAAGGTGTATGGCAAGGGGTAGGACAAGGAGTATGGCAAGGTGTATGGCAAGGGGTAGGGCATGAAACAGTCAAAGGGTATGTCAAGGTGTTTGCAGGGGACAGGGCATTTCACAGGTCACAGATCAGAAAAGGTCACAGTTCAGAGGGCACAGTCAGAACGCACAGAGGTTATTAAGTAGGCTTCAATGGAACGCCTGGATGGGATGGAGGTGGGACTGGGCCTTGGGCAGGGAATGGGGATTGTTTGCTACTAGTCTGAGGACTGGGTCGTTATAAACTTAATACCCCCTTTGTGGCTGTGGGTGTCGACCCCGCTCCCTTTCTTTCTGGATAGGACAACCCGTCAGCTTTCAAAGCTCACCGCCCCCCCCCCCCCGACCCCCGTCGCGTCCCCTCCGGTCGAGGGTAATCTCCCGCAACCGAATGTGACCCCCAGCCCACGTGGACACTAGGGGCGGATGGGGCGGGGGGTGGGTAAAACCCACCCACCGAACACACGCGATTCCATCCCGGCGAGTGCTGCCAGACCCCTGCCCCCACCGCCCCGCCTCTCCACCCTGGCTCATTCAGTACACGCCTCATTGCTGACGCCACCACCGAACTTTATTCCAAGTGATAAGATGTTCAGAAGCCCTATAATCTCCGGATGAG
>OZ025264.1:20544641-20748039 GCA_964019135.1 Arenicola marina
AAGTTAAATATTCTAGCCGACCTACTCTCTCGTTCGCAGGTGGTGGACTTCAAACGACGAGCCCATTATGCCGACCCTCAACCGATTCCTATCCCAGCCAGCATCCAGCCTTTAGCTTTATTTCCCAATTAAGCACCCTGGTCCACAATGCCTTTGCGCCACCCACCGTTTGCTCATATGAAAGTGTGCTACGTAAGTTTCGCTGCTGTTTACTTCAATACCAACTCGCTATTTGTCTGCCCATTCCTCCCATATCAGTAGCGCTATATGTATCGTTTCTTCACCAGGCCCATTATGCTTCCAGCACCATATTGTCGCACTTTTCTGCTATTGCGTACTTCCACAAATGTCGGTCCGAACCGGATTCTACCCAATCATTCCTCGTTCAGAAAGCGGCCCAAGGCGCCAGAAATACGTCCATAACACACGATGTCCGACTCCGCGTTTCTCTCGCTTTACTTTCCTCCATTTGTAGTTCGCTCGATCATATCGAATCAACGCCCTACCGTCGTGAATTGTTTCGTGCTATGTTTTTACTAGCTTTCTTTGGGTTCCTTCGCGTAGGCGAAATGTGCGAGTCACATGGGTGCACCCAAAACTTCCACTTCGACTTCCACTAGTCCACTTCGACTTGGGTGCCACCGGCTTTTATCTAACTTTCCACAAGTTCAAACACTCACCTGGTAAAGCGACCTCCATCAAAATTGCGTGTCACCAAGACAGGCTTTGCCCGGTAGATGCTTTACAAACCTACTTCCGCTATGGGGGTACATCACCCGGTTACCTGTTTTTACTGCCGCATGGCAAAGGTGTCACAAGGCCCACTTTCACCCGTGTTTTATACGCCTCTCTTTCCTTTCTCGGAGTGGGTTGTACGTTTTACAAGTCGCACAGCTTCCGTATTGGGGCAAATTGGTATGTCTGACGCCCAGATCAGAGTTATATGGGTCGATGGTCGTCGGATGCTTTTAAGCGCTACATCCGGGTTTAACGTCTTGGTGTTGTCCTCTTGTTGGGGCCATCATCCCGTTTTCTGCTTTACGCAGACACCGCGATGCTAGTGGCGGATGGCCGCAGCGGGAAGGACAACTCGATTAAACACACTATATCTAGCATTTGATTAGTTCGCCGTTAGAACATAGGGCGCAAGTTAGTTTCATGTTGCTCCACTTAGCTTTAGACATATGTACATAAGAGTGTAAGATATCGGATGGTCGGATTTAAAGCAGACCAGTTTGTTATGGAAAATCTCCTGTTAAGTTTAACTTTTACGGATCACTATGAATCTCGATGGCAAAACATTGTACGCGGTAACTTTAAACCCTTACTATTATTGTAACTAAACCGATGCATATGTACAGCCTTTGTATATCATACTGTACTGTTTGACGTAACAGGTGTTGGTTCAGAAAAATTATATAACTAGATTCTGCGAGTAAATATATCTCTGACCTAACAATAATATAATATCTAATATATCTCTGACCTGGCGTGTTAGGTAGTTAAACTCTGTGTAACCAGCTTTTTACCTCGCAGTAACTTTACAAGGCTGACACACCCGGGCTGTCCGGTTAGATCAGTCATAGATATTAAATATGACTTTTCTGTCATCATTAGTGTTGTGTTTGACTCAACTGATTCTTCGTTGAGTCAATAATAAAGCCAAGACGTAAACCCACACAAGGATCGACTTACTTTGTTCCGTTTCGCGTCCTAAGAGGGCATGCCGCTATAAAATATCTTGTCTATGTCAATACTAATATATTACGGTTGTTTTATTGAATAATAATTGATTGCATGATAATATTTATCGTATTGTTTCCACCACAAAGCCGTCGAAGTTATGTCCATCAAGGGGTACCCTACCCGTCATGTTAGACCTTTTTTAATAATACCGTAAAGATGGAGGGTTTGTGCACTAGATAATTTACTTATCGCAAAGTCTTCATTATGTATCCAACGATTTAATCCAATGTTTAACTAATTAAATCTATTCCTGGATGAGGAAATAAATACTTGCATTGGGAAGGCAGTCACCACCACTGGTAGGCTGAACATAGGTGCTTGGCAAAATTCAAACTAACCATTCGCACCAAAATGTTAATCTACAGGGCGTGTGTTACACGTGTTCTGCTGTATGGCAGTGAAACGTGGACTACATATTGTGGCCAAGAATAATAATTGAATAACTCGAAACGGGTGTCAACCAACCAATTCAGCGACTTCCACAAAAAGCCTAAATCCACAGCCTTCAAATTTTGCCCGGGGACATGGCTCCACTCTCCCTTCCTTCTCCCATTGAGGCAAAATGAGCAAAGTGGCTAAAGCGTTCTGAATAACCAACCAACCACCTGGGCACATATTAAAGAACGTCTAGTATCGGGAAGCCATCGCGAAACTTGTTACGAAAGTGACAGGCTAGACCGGTCCCTGACAGGTTCCAGTGTGCAGCCTGACGTTCCGTTACCACAGAGGTACACCAAGAAGTGACGTCTGACCGTCCCCCGGGCCCGACGGGCTGACCCACTGAATCCAGATAACCATTTAACCACATTGGCAGACGTGTGCCCCATTGAGATAAAGCGGCTCTGCCAGTGAGGCCACAGCCGCTGAATCAATCATGTTATGACAGGTCCTACGCCATTTCTATTCCACATAAATGTATAGCGTAATAGGTATATCGTGGCAGCATCTAACGGTAAATCATCTTCATTTTTGTATTCTTCAATAATTATAATTGCATCAAAGACAGGTGGTTATTGACTTTAGCTGTTGTAAATTGGCAATTGGCATATGAGACGGATTAGTTCGTTCTATTATGTATTGCATTATGAAAATATGTAAATATGTATTATAAAAATCGCATTATTACCTTATTCTCCAACGACGCAAAATTTAGATTTTTTAGTATGCAATTCCACAGTGTTTGTCATAACTGCAAATACAAAAGAGCAATCTGGAATTCATTCACTAATATTTCAAAACGTGAAATCTGACACATAATTCCGCAGATCACTTCGATATAGACCAACCTAAGATTCCAGAGTATTGCTGTTCAAGTCTTACTATATATCTCTGTTGTTCATAAGATCCAAAATTTCATGAAACTGAATGCATAATATGCTTGATTATCGTCGAAATCCCTGATTATTACAGACAGCTATTTTTATGTACATGTTGTGCTACGTTCAGGTTAACATAAAATATCGCTGGGGCACATTTGATCTAATATGTTGTATTACTGAACTGTGTTACTGATACATGACACTGAAACAAACATTTACTTATTCGTCTCGTAGGCAGGCCATGGTCAAGTCGCAAGCAGTCCTCAGAGGTTCGCTGTTTGAAGTAAGACCTTCCGACAATCTCGACCAAGATCAACATTAAATCACTCAAACACGCCAATTACTTGCTTGCAGTCTGGGGAAAACTTTTCAAAGACACCCGCCAACTAGACAAAGATTGACGCGAAACAACGAACACATACCCATTGTTTGGCCCAAGTTATAATTGAAAGTCTCTCTTGAACATACCAAAAAAAATTCATTCTGTGAAGCATGATTGCAAAACAAAAGTTCCCTTAGCCAAATGTACAAACCCATACTCTTGGCCACGAGTGTCAAATAAGTGTTCCTTTAACACACCGAATACAGGCCGATTTGCCTCGACCATGAATGCCATAACAGTGTTAAGGACACGCCACTGTTATCAACAGTAAACATGGTAATAAGGTGTTCTTTAACCACACCAAACATACACATATCCCGGTCTCCCCCAACATCGCTATCATGTGTTCCTTAGACACACCAAACGTATGTTCCCATTCTCACTAACATCATCTTCATGTCTTCCCAGCGGGGTACTTAATATATTGCCGTAGGCGGGAGGGTTCCGCGGTAATGCCCCTTCCCCCTTTTTCACCGCCCAAATCCGCTCGGTCAGGGCGTCTTACCGCCAAAATCCGCTTGCATATAATTTAACGCCCCCCCCCCTACTCCCCCCCCCCCCGGTCGCAAGTTTTCAAATATGCGCTCTATAGGGGTATTTTTTTCATCACAAATGTCAGCTCCCTCAGGCATCAGGGGGCAACCGCGACCGCCCCACCCCCCACTAGATTCCTATAACAGCCCCCCCCCCCTTGCAGTCACGTCTGGCCACTGTTTCAACCAAGCTGAAAGTGCTTCCTTAAGCTCACTGCAAATACCACCCACCCACCGTGTGTTGCAAGATGGCAAGGAAACATTCCATTGACGCATTAAGCAGAAACCCGAAATATTGATTAAATGTCACATAAGTGTCCCCTTAAAACACCAACCACCTACCCACTGTCTAGATTGGTATTTACACCAAATTTCTTTGACCACTAATGCCTTAAGCCCCACCGTAACCCATACCAGGCATATATCTACGGTCCGGATCCCCAATGCTAATGATTTAAACGTGATCAAGAACAATAATAAAATGACGTGTTACACCATTTTTTGCATTCCACTCTGGTAATCATTGGAGGCCAGACAGCGTTGCTGACATCCAGACAAAAGGGTTCATCAACCTTCTCAAGACTCGGAACCAGAACCGGAGGCCACCGCCACCCCTTACCACCCCCCTAACGTCGCCCCCCGCCCCCCTCCAACTCCACTAAGGCAGATATTTCATTTGGCAGCCTGCTGAGCGCGCCGGACGGATAAAGTGTGTTGCGTGCACGCGCCATTAAAGAAGGTGTAGACCGCATATGACACCGCATATTATTCGGCCATTGTGTAAAAGCGGTGCGCTGCAAAGGGTTCTCGATTTCATTTTCCATCGTTATTTGCATAATTCAAAACTCCGAGAGCGACGCCTATTAACGTGTACTTCCATAGGAAAGCAACTGTTTGGCCGCAGAACAATCCCAATGAAGGGATTTAAACGACATTATGATCAGAAGCTCTGTTTGCTAGTGGAATCATACTGCTAGAAATTGACCTGGCAAAGCACGAACATTCTCCTGTCAATTTAGTGACCACCTAATCGCCTGAATCTCGGCACAATCAGGTGACAGCAAAAATGTAACAATTTTATCACACACACACGACCAAATGAATGAAAACGTCTCCGCCAGAAAGGGCTGTTTGATATTTTTACGATGCCCACAGTCGTAGACGAGGAGCTTTGCGTTAGGAGTTGCCAGTTAAAGCCGCCTGGAGGTGGCGATATCAGATCTGACACATCACTGAGACGCGTGATCGCCATGCCAACTCCATAGGCCCTTATCTATATCACACAAAACGAACCCTCATCAAAGATTAAAATGTCCCTTTGATTCTATAATTTGCTCATAGGCAGTGCCCGATCTGTGCCAACCCGGGAGCAAGTAGTATTCTTCATAGCCTCATTAATCAAGATAAAGGAAGTTTTTAAATACGTGATTCTTTGGGTAAATGCGAAGTACGATTGAAAAAAAGACACAAAGGAGCCGCGGACCAAATGGAAAATTCCCTGTGGAATCCCGTCAGTTCGGGGGTGTGGATTCGTCCGTACGGGCATGGGTCCAGAACTACTACATTTGGTGGCGTAACCAGGATATATCGGCCCAGACCCGGCAGATAAAAGGACACCAGACTGATGCGTTTTATGTTTTCGGCCTGAACTCTGGCCTGGGACCAGAAGTACCACATTTGCATGCAGTGAAAAACCACATGCATCGAGGATTGCAGCAACAAATCACATCGTCGTCCTCAGCCATGCGGATCTCAGGCAATTCCGATCCTTTTATACGGATCATTGAAATGGCGAACAAAAAACCTTATTGGCCATTAACGCCTCATTCACACACACGCCTATGTACCTACGTATCAGAATCGGCCCGGCACCTCTGTAATTGCATCATTTTATACCAGAATCTAAATCTGCTATCTAATTTGGCTTGTTGATGGAACCGAATCACGTTTTATTACCAGGACACCAAACTAATGCGTTTTGTGTTTTCGGCCTGAACTCGGGCCTGGGACCAGAAATACCACAATTGCATTTAGTGAAAAAACAAATGCATCAAGAATGTGTGCACAGCAGTTCCAATATCTAGTGGATTTACGTTTTCTATTTGTATATTGTATATTTCATACAAACACTTCGAGTTTGTCAATTTGTTCTAGTTGTAAGCAAGTATCCACCACTGTAAGCAACCAAGAACAATAATGATTTGTGATTCACCACTGTAAACAACCGAGAACAATAATGATTTGTGATCTATCCCACAATCACGTACAGCCGTTCCGTGGATGCAAATACATGTAATAACATTTGAAAATGGAAGATATGACGAATGGGGCTAAGTACGAACTACTCATTTGACTTTTCTCGTAAACAAGATATTAGGTCCAGTTGTGTGGTCCTAAGTAAACTTAAAGGAGATGGCTGGGTTTAATATATTTCTTCTGATGAAACGCCTTGGTGAAATATTAAATTGTTCGCAATTTTGTGAAACAGTGCAAGGGGTGACGAGAAACTTATTTTCTTCCTACCACCCCAGCCGCAATGTTAAATATATTTCAAACGCCAAGGGTTAAGATATTTGGAAACTGGGATTCAACAGTGATATACTAAGTAATGGAGGCATCATAATTTGGCTTCCGGGTCAACCATGAGTCCCGCCTTGGTATTCTTATTCCAAAAGCCTTTCGACCTCTGTTCGGTGAGTGCTAGTGGACCAGTCAGTACTGACTGTACTATGCCCATTGTCTGGACGCCAGTGAAATGTGTTAGTAGGTATATCATGTAGTTGTGACGTCACGGACGTTCTACGGCGTCGGGGAAGATGGTTATATTTGTTAGCCCTCGACGGGAACAGAAATGTCCAAATCCTCATGCAGTCAAGTTTTAGCAACAGTCTCTCCATCTAACTATATATATAAAAAGTTTTGCATTTAAACTGTATAGCGTGGTTAATCACACATGAACGCACAACTGGCCACCGAGAACATTCCATCAATGTTTTGGATGGCCTTACACCGACTTGCACCTCTCAGACAGACTAGTCTAGTGCCCGTGCAGTTGCTAGTTTTCTAGTAAAATCAGTAATATCGACTATCTCTTAACTATCACGGCGCGGTAGGGGTGCAAATAGTGTAGGGGTGGTAGGGCGTAAAATGCGATAGCGGTTGCTAAGGATGAACGTGGAGAAAGTTTCCATTAATAGAAAAACCGGCATCCAATCCAGGAAGAGGCGTCTCCACGTGTCAGGCAAATATAAGAAACTGCGACCTATTTGTTGTCAGTTCAGTTTGCAATTAGTGTTTAATGTTTTCCCAGTGGAAATCGATTGTGCTTGCTCAAACTGGTTCAGCACCGTACCCAGAACAATTAGGTTTTACTTTCGAGACAAGATTTCTACGTGCTCGCAAAAACAGATATGGTACAGTTTAAAACGTCACTGACTTAAATACTGATGAACTACAGATGGAGAAACGAGAGAATCTGAGTGCTAAAAGAGGTCCACCAACACTTGCCCAGCAGAGGTCGAATGCCCTACGGTATAAGAATAGCAGGACAACACTCATGGTTGCATTGGAGGTCAATTACGATCCCACCCCATCCCATCCCTCCATCCCACTGTATATCACTGTTGAATCGTAGTCCCTGCTATATTTATAAAGAATTCCAAAGAAAGTACTTTTTTCATCGAGACACTGAAAAAAATTTCTGTCTAGTCGTCTCCCTTTTATTGATTTGAGACCACACAGCTAACCCTTGCATATGGCTTCTTTGACTGTCCAAGCGGAGTCAGCAGTTCACAATAAGACTCTTCCATTGCATCCTTTCGACTTCATAAAACATTTTCCCTTTACAAAATTAACCAAGGAACATATCTCACTTTGGGTTAATAGCTCACACATTGTCCATGTGTGTCTACAGTTGATTCCACCAGTTTAAAACTATGGGCACATTTTTGCGCAGAAGATCGTGAGCCATGTGCAGGCGTGGCTGGGGGGGGGGGGTGAGAGGTGGGGGAGGGGGACATAAAGCCGCCTGATACTAGAATTCGTTTTACAAGCAAATTGGACGTTTTTGGTGTGATTGATTGCCCGCATGAGGCATTTGGACATTCCCTTTTCACCTTTAAATGCGATTGTAAACCGTACGACAGTGAATGATATAATTCATCCAGTTACACCAACCTGGGTAAAAGGGCGTTTGGGGGTTGTTTTTGTCTTCTGTTTTAAACTATTTTATTGACTCATATAACAATACATGTGCTCGATGAATGCAGTGTACACTATAAAACGAAAGATAAAATCGCGACGGTTGGCGTAATGGTGTCAAGGGAAGGCATTCACAATATACTTCACTTAGAATATATTACAAAGTTATTAGCAAATTATCACAAATTTATCAAATCACTTTTATTAACTCAGAATTATTTGCAGTTACGCTTTGGGGCCATATTAAACCACGAACACTTTTCCATCAAATTGATTTTACACCATAGACGAATAACCATAAGGAAATGTGTGGCACTTTATGCGTCCTTTGCCATCTTTGAATTATAAAGAAAACAGGCGACACAGATATACATGGACGTTGGATGTTGTAGCCCTGTACGCTACCAAACACGGACCCCAATCCATATAAATGTGAGCTTGTTCGGCTCTAATCTCTATTTATGCAAATTCGTCAATCGGTCCTGAACAAATATATCAGTGAAGGCAGCCGGTATTACGTCGGGACGGCCAGGCGGGTGGTGGAAATAACGACAGCGGAAATATCCGGGAGCAACAAATCTCTGGCCGGTGAGACATTAATTCTCACCAAGGTTAAGTCACTTTGACTAGAACAGGTTTGGCCTACTTACCAGGGTAGCTTCTGAATGGATTGGTGGGTTGGTGGCTTCCGGCTGATGGCACTCCTTCATATCGCATTGCTGGGAAGCCGGCGGAATAATGATCTCATGATGTCATTATGCCTGACAGGGCAACGGTTTAACCCCAGAGAAATAGCTTCGCTCTGTCCTTGACCTTTCGCAGAACGCCATATAAATACGGGGTTAATTGTTTGGCAATTTTATAATTATCTCGCCTCGTGCGTATATGGACTGCAAATGCAAATGACGAAGAAACAGCGTTGCTCTATTCCGAATTACAGTATTTTGCTAATATATTTCCTTTTAAGATACAATGCCATTATGCCACGATAGTGTACATATGCAATGGCTACGTATGCATAGATACAGCTAGACGTACAATTTACTAATTTCACATTAGTTTTACAGCGGAGACATGCCCCATATGGCATCTAAGGCGTATTATTGGTCAACGGGATTGAATTATACGCCATTCCGAATAAACGAGATACATCAGATATTGCTAAACGTCATCGTACTAGTAATGGTTTCTCATAATATGGTATTTAAATATCATGCCTCTAAGTCCAATCTCTAACCAATGACGTGTGGCATATACAACAGATAGCAGCAATTCCACTTATAAGTAGACAGGAATACACCTAATTACATGTCCTCCTACATATCGGTACGCCGTCCGCCAATTCATTGCCGAACGAAGGTCCCACGCGGCCACATATTAAAACACGTCCAATATCGGGGAACCATGGCGAAGCTTGTTACGTAAATGACATATTAGACCGGTCTCGGGCAGATGCCATTGAGCGGCCCGGCGGCCGTTATCACGGAGGTCTTCGCTCTTCCGGGCCAGAGGGGCTGAACCACTGAACTCCAAACTCCAAACTCGTTCACCACTCTGGTAGACGTGTGGTCTATCGAGGTGAAGAGGTTCTGTCACTGAGGCCCCAGCTGCTGAACCAATCATTTGATGACAGGCCCTGCACCATTTCTATGCCACGTAAATGTCTAGCTTAACTTGTATATGGCTGCAGCGTCTATCGGCAAACAATCTTTACTTTTGTATCGTTTATTGACATTAAATTCATCAATTTCAAAGAGAGGGGATTATTCAACCACGCGTTAATTTTATGACAATTGTCGATCTGCCTGTTAGAAGGGTCATCTTTTTCTATGTACTCTGCAAATCGCATTATCAAAATTTTCCAACGAAAACTAAAATAAAATTCCGCAGTAAATATATCTTTGTTGTTAATTAGGCTAAACATACTCAATACTTAATAATAATTGAATCGCGTTGAGGTCCATGATATTTATACGATTATTTACTTATGTCTTTTATTATACTAGCTTCAGGTTATATAAGATATCGTTAGGAAACTGTTTATTTATTATGTATTACCACCCTGTGTTGCTGATTATGTCACTGAAATTAACAGATAATTATCCGCCTCGGTCTAGGCCTAGGTCAGTGAGAACGCAGTCCTCAAAAATCAACACAGACTTCCCGAAAACATGCCGATAGTATATCAATCTTGATCAATCGCCAAACACATTCCAGGCTGTTCCAGACAGTCGCTGATATTACACCCAACATTAACCATGTTGCCAGATATATCCCAACGCCGCGGCAAGGTTATCGTGACTCGTACAACAGTATTCAGAACTGGCATGCTAGAACATCTTTGGCGGTTAAAACTGAAGAAATTATGTAATTATTGGACTATAGCATCTCCCAATACTAGGGAGGTTATTGCTTTAATACCATTTGTTTATAGTGCGCATTGTCATTAAGTATTCCCCGTCTTGTAGGACGGGTTGTTATTTCAGGCGTGCATACGTGCGGTAAGGATGAAATAAATAGAAGGGACTTGGCTATGTGCCCAAGTATGTGGCCAGTATTGCAGTCAGTACAATTCTGGGTTTCAATATATTCTACCAGTTACGCTGTGGAGAGGGCATATATATCGTGCGTCAAAGTTAAAACCTTACTCATCTGGTTATATGTCTCCGGGAGACTCGTCGTGCGTGAAAGTTATAATTCAAACAAGAAACGGAACTTACAAAAATAGTTCCCGTTTTTTTTATGTTTGACTTTTTCTGGATTGGATTAGATGGCGGCTTTTCTATTAGAGGAAATTCTTTCTACGTCCATCCATAGCAACCGCTATCACATTTCACGACATGCCATCCCTACACCATTTGCACCCCTACCGTACCGTGATATATAAGCGCCAGGTTCTGGTCGATATTAATACCCTGATTAGAAAAATAGCAACTGCATAGGCACTAGATCAGTCTGAGAGGTTCCAGTCGGTGTAAGGCCATCCATAACATTGATGGAATGTTCTCGGTGGCCAGTTGTGCGTTCATGTGTGACTAACCAGGCTGACGGTCCTCCTGGGACACTGAGATGGATCATATGTGACACAGTACAACGAACTGCAACCAGTTAAATTTTGCTGATGCTCTTTTGGGCTGCGAAAGCCAAAGAAGACACAAAGATCTATCTTCACATCGTTAGGCACTAAAATGTTAGCTCTATGTACCAAATTTGGTGGTGTGTTTGATTGACATTTGTTCCAAGTTCCCATTTGCAAGGTGCGGCTCCTTTAACACACAGCCCAATGCTGTCCGCATCGCGTTACTGAGGAGAAACTTTTCTCGCATACCTTGATGCCCTGAGTTGGGAATAACCTGGAAGGCGGGCTTTCGTCCTACCCTTTTAGGACTGACATTATACAAATACTGTATCCTCTGGTGAATCACTAGCAATTCTATGTACAAGATCTTTAAGGCCGTGACACAACTTTATATTGTTACAACACAGCCTAGTTAACATGATATAGGTTAAATATCGTTTCCTTCATGCCTTTCATCTTTCTATTTAATTAAACATTGTTTCTGGTTTTTCTATTATATTGAAGAAATCTAACGTATCGAATAAATGTTTGGTAAGATTGCACTATGGACGGTCATGGAATACATCTTCACGAAATATCCTGCATAGCACAGACACACATACAACTATATTTATAACTTCTCGCCAGAAAGTCCTCAAGGCAAAGACCAACCGGATCCTATCTCAAAATACCGGCAAAGTTTTGTGCACTAGACGCCTTGCTCACCGACAGGTCTGTATTATTTACCAAGCAATGTCTCGGTGCAACCTAAAACAAAGACTCCGCATCTCGTTTTACCGACTCGCTTTACCGATGACTTTGATCCCTATCGGACATCAGTGCGCCCACAACAGACTAGCCCTGTGGTGCTTTCAATTGCAATAAATCGCCAATGGTGTTCAACTATCAACCCATTCAGACAACCAGGATTTAACACACATTCCGCAAGTAATTAACAGCGTTCGGTGTAACCCTTAATTGACTTTGGAATTAACCTCTACAGCCACATTAGGAATATATCTATCAACAGTACCCAGCAGTCAGTGACTGCAGCTAGGGTTTTACGTCAGTGGGGGTGCAGGTTAGGTGCAGGGCCTAACTTTAATTGTACTGGTGTCTTCGTCTCATAACGTGGCAAAACAAGCGATGATACGTCACCAAACGCAATGGATGGACCGACATCTGGCCGATTTGTTCACAGTTAAAATAGAGGGCCAGCAAATCCCTGGAGCGTGCGGCCTTAATTCCCACCGCGGTTAAGTTATTTTGACTGGAACAGGTTTTGGGCGTCGCTTAATTTTTACGGCAGCTTCCGAACGGATTAGTCGTTTTACGTCCTCGGCTATGTAGATTGAGCTCTCCTAGGCCAGTCATCATACAGTGAGTGAATGGTTTACCCTCGTGGACGTGGTTCCGGTCTACCCTTGACCCTTCCGTGACGTGTTATGAACTCCAACTTAAAGTGTTCACCATTAGTCCTGTACCGAGATTAGTGGTCGTCGTCTCGTTATGCGTGGATCGTTGTTTCAGTTTGCTGTATGTTGTTATTTCTTTGATTTGAAGATGCAATGGGGTAATATACCGCATGTATACCCTTGAATTTAATGTGAAATATCATCATTTTCTGGTAACTGGTCCCTGCGTTTTTTACATGGGGGGTACAAATGACGCTATTATGATTAGACAACCAAGCAATGCTGACTGCAGCAAAAGTGGGGATCAAATCGCGCACGTTTCAAAATATACTTAGAAAAGAAATGCTGAAGTCATCTGATGAAGCGAGAAAAAGAGAAATTTGAAAGCACGGGGGAAGGAGAAATCTTTCAAAAAGCACCATCCGAAACACGAATCTAGACAGCATTTTGTGGTATATGGTACACAATGGACACACCTTAGACACCTAAACACTGTTATCAAGCGTGTCGAATATTTACCGTTGTTCAGTAAAATCGAAAATTTAAAGCAATATATTCCGTAATTTTTTGTATTACCAAACTCTTCTCCATGTCAAATAAGTACATTCCGGAGAGAAGCATTTTGGTCAACGGAGCAGAAGTTGGTGGCCGGCTTTATATCTCTACGCGCCTGTTCGCAGTTCGCTATCTTGTGTGTATGATGTCGACCGCGGCTCGCTATTACGTCCGCGCGATATAAATAAACCGCGGAGTTTTAGGTTGAAATGTTTGTTTTAAAGACTCAAAAGATATAAAACATATGCATCATAAATTTTGAGATACTTTAAGTCTTCATTCTTGAATGTAAAATATCTAAGATGACGCATGTGAGTATATTGCTTTAAATACCAAAATAATCTATTATATTTAGCACTTATAATTCATTTATAAAATATGTTTAAAAACCTTTAATTTAATTTATTGTTTGTTGGCACCTGTTGCTGATTAAGGCCATGAAAAACATGTTGATCAGCTACCGGCATTTAGTATCCCAAGGTTAGTCTTTCAGTTTCTCATACGTCAATGTAAGCTCGGACAGAAGGTGATCCCTGGCTGATGAGACCGGGAGTAACTGACCACGCTCACTGGAGCCCGACTCGGGTTCCGCACAGCAGGCCCTTCCATGTCATTTCAATTCCGATCGTTCCGCTGACCATGTGCACGTATTTTATTGGGCTATGGCACTCCCAATAGATCCAGGGCGGGAATGATATGCAAGGCTCAGAGTGGCGCAAATTTTTACAGCCTAGTTGCGTCCAAGGAACTGACAAAGATGGGCAGCGGGTGGGGGGGTGGGGGCTTAGATAGGGAATGGGGATGGGAGGTATGTATGTGTTATGTTTGGGGGAGGAGGGGTGCCGGTTTCGACCTAGGCTCGCCATGCAACTTGTCTATTATATCACTGTACTTTATTCCAAGGAGCGAATCGCCATATGAGATAAGGGGTTCCCGTCAAAACCTTGACGCTTAGGAATACCTTGGCAAGACAAGGTGACGAATACTGACATTAAACAGGGCCAGCCTACCAAGCGTTCTTTTCCTTGTGAAAGAAACAAAGGCGTCTTCGTTGGCTCGGCATCCTTCATCGTGTGCAAGATAAACGAGCTTGCCGACGGCAAAAGGCCAACTAGACGGCCAAAGCTCAGGTTTAAAGGTGTTTGCAAGCGTGACATGAAGGCTATCGGCATCGTGATGGAATGGCCCACCACTACGGGCTCTGGTTTGAGTAAGTGGATTGAAACGCCAATCTAGGCGCCCACCAGCGAGCACAAGCCAAGACCTATCGGCAGGTCACCGATGCGACGATTGCGGAAAGCGCTGTCGATCACCGATAGGCTTATTCAGCCATAAGCGCAAATGCGTGGACGCAAATCGTATCACTTACAAAAAACATAAAGCTGCCTTCGAATTTTTCGATTTCCGTGGGACTGCATTCCCCCATAAAGGTTCAGGTTTGCGGTCCCCACTATTGCAAATCAAGCGGAAATGGAGTAAAATTATCCTCCAATCAGACAGCCCGGGATCTAGATGCAATTTCTGTATGAATTTATCCCTTTCGGTATCACTATTAATTGACTTTGAAATCACCTCGCCAGCCACATTGGGCCAATAAAACTGAATTCTATGATTTACCTGACAAATCAGATGGCTGGTTTATTGCGCTCTGAAGTTGATAAGTAAACTTTGATATAACACACTTATCTTCTTCAAAGACGCAAAACAGACAACGCACAAACAAACAACGAGGACCAATTTGGCCAAATACAAATTCGACTGTGAAATCCTAGGAAGTCTGAATGAGGTCGTCTGTGTTGGCTTACAGGCGGATTTAGACCCCGGCCACAGCCGAAGAAAAAATACCGCGATTGCGCGAATTGAAAAATCAACCGCATGATTCTGCCGTTGATGTTTTTTCTGGTATGTTTTATGCAGAGACAGTTGTGCCATACAAGCAACGATGTAAGGTATGTATGTAAATGCGGCTTAATGGTGAATGCCTGTTTACGTCCAAATATGGATGGGGGGATCTATCGAGACTTTATACTGTTTAGATAGAGATGTCATTTGTATAAAATCCAAAGAGGACACTCCGAGCTAAAACTTGGTTGCACGGATACAGCATTTTCCGTGTCGTTTCTGCAGTGTTGTCCAAAGGCGCCGTAGGACGGACCGCCACGGCAAAATGACAGGGTTGGTTTGCGTTATCGGCCTGTTAACTGGCATACTGACACTCTCCCAGCTGAGGTCACGGCTACTTCCAATGACCGCTCTTAAAATTTACGTCACCGCGAGGACTACAGAGGCCGTAAAGAGAAGGGTGTCCATATACTTCCGCAGGTTACATCGGTCTGGGAAAAAATATATATGTTTTATTGACTTGCCTTTTGTCCGTGTGAAAAAGTGTTCTCGTCTTATTGGATACCACCTTTCAGTGCCAAGCTTCATGGAGGTCAGGTGACATCTAAGCAACTTTGCCAAGAGACAGTTCGGGCTATGGAATGTCAATAACAAGTGGATATACAACTACCAAACAGGGGAACCGATCAAAATGATTCGGTATACGTCACAATAATATGGTTTTCTCGAGTCAGTTGTAAGTTCAGTTGTTGCCATCTTTGTGTCGCCATACATTTGGTGCGTTTTTTGTGTATATATGTATTTGCCATATTGTTACGATGGAGCATCTGATAGTATAAGGGGAAAACTAGACCTCAGTGGGGAGTGTGCGGTGGGAAAATCGGTGGAGGGGAGCTGGGTAAACAGAACGGCGGGTGACGGAGAAAGAGAAACGTGATTGAATGTGGGTAACGCGAAAGACTGGCACGTTATATCACTATTTGATTATTATGTTGTGGCTCACCACCGTTGTTCCTAAGTTTCACCGGACTTAAATAAATCGCTAGAACATTTATAGCTACAAGTTGTTGAGTCACTTCGGTGCTCGTTTGCCGGCGACCTTGACCCTGGGCGAGTCCATTGGGTCCCACACTGCGAGGGGTGACCTGACCGGATCCCAGGCACGACGCGTAACATTGGTGTCAGAAGTGGGATTGTTCTTTTTGATGCGCGTTGTGACAACTAGCCATGGCAAGCGGCACTCGCAGTAAGACACAAGAAGAACTTTCGGAAATCAGCATGGCGGACCTGTTGAAGGCTATTGAGGTTCAGGCTGACAGATCGCAGCAAGTCATACTGGAGTTTCGGCAGGAGTTACGGCAACAACTGGACGAGCAGCTGTGCCGTCATGCTGACGTCCAAACCAGTGCGTTGCGCCAGGTCAGACAACAACTGGACAAACAGTGTACTGACAGGAACAAGACGCTGGAGTCTCAGGTGAATCAGGCCTGTGAGACCCTAACAGAGAGAGTAGACGCCGTCTGCGAAGATATCGGACAGCTAAGGGACGCGGTGACTACCGACCTGAGAAACCTGAGAAGTGAAGTCGGAGGAACACGTGTCGCAGAACGTTATGAGAACTACCGAGACGACGCGGACACGCGTCAGTTGAGTATGGACTTGGAGACTTATCCTGTTGTTAACCCAACTGCCCCTCTCTTCTCCACGCCGTTGGTTCCCACCTCTAGCTCCAACCACGTAAGTCGGAAGCCTCAAGAATTTGATGGCAAAGTGCCATGGGAAGCATACCGGGCGCAATTCGAACTTTTGGCGGAAGCCAATGAGTGGACAGATCAACAATGCGCCACCCAGCTGGCCACGAGCTTAAAAGGCCCAACAGTCGAGATCCTGGGTCAGCTCTCTCGAGATCAACGCCACAGCTATGAGGCCCTAGCAGATGCCTTGGACAGACGGTACGGAACCCGACATCAAGACGAAGTCTATAGGGCGAGATTCCGGACCCGGATCAGAGGTCGGGGAGAAT
The DNA here is from genome assembly GCA_964019135.1 of Arenicola marina. Taxonomy (NCBI): domain Eukaryota; kingdom Metazoa; phylum Annelida; class Polychaeta; family Arenicolidae; genus Arenicola; species Arenicola marina. Next base: position 20,561,715 of record OZ025264.1, read on the forward strand.
CACTACAACAGCTTGCTCAAGACCTAGAAAACATTGCCCACAAGGCCTATCCTGATGGAGGTACGGAGGTCATCAGGATCCTTTTAAGGGATCAGTTTATTGACGCCTTAGATAGTACTCAGCTCAAGATTCAGGTGAAACAGGCGCAACCGGCTGGATTGCAGGAAGCCTTAGCACGAGCACTTGAATTTGAATCATACGTGAAATCGAGTACTGAAAGATTCCAGACTGACTCAAATTCAGGATTTCGGACGCGAGTAGGACATGTACTGTCTGAAAGGCGTCAAGGGGGCTGTTGGCATTGTGGTAAACCAGGACACTTGCGGAGAAATTGCGGGAAACTAAGGAGGGAGGATCAGAGCGCTTACCATGCGGACGGCAGTGCACAACAGAGAACGTGCTGGCGCTGTGGCAGACCTGGTCACATGCAGTGGGAATGCCTGCAGCAGCAGGACTCTACGGTGGCGGCGCAAGCTTCGGGAAACGAGTAGAGGCTGGTAATGCGGGACGAAAGCCAGTCTACCCGTCGCAGTCCCAGTTGTTGGTCTCCAGGCCAGTAGAAACAGCCAGTTCGATCCAAGCCATGGGAGAGATAGAGGGAAGAAGATGTCCTATTGTCATCGACACAGCTTCAGAGAAGACGTTCATCAGACCGGATATGACAACGCAGAGACACTTACCCGAAGCCAAGCAGAAGATCTGTGGTGTGACAGGTCACTGTGCTGTCTTGTGGGGACCTATTGATATTTTGTTGAGGTTGGGAAGTGTCGAGACCAAACACTCAGTCTATGTGGCAGATATTGACGAACCCTGTATCTTGGGTCTAGACTTCCTGTTACCCAGGGAGTGTTATCTGGATCTGGGAAGGATGCAGATGAGGTGTGATGGACAGACGATTCCTGTTCGCGCTGTTGGTGAAACCAGTACCACGTTTACTGCTTGTAGGACAACCATTGTGCCTCCCAAATCCGAGAAACTGCTATTGTGTAAAGCCGAGAGAACACTGAATGCTCGTTACGGGATGGTCGAAGGAGATGAGAGCGTTGCACTAGCAGACGGATTGATGGTAGGCAGGACTTTAGTTGATTTGAATGAAGAAGTCGTTCCAATCGTGATGGCAAATGTTTCTTGCCAGCCACAAACAGTACGTGAAGGAAGTCAAGTTGGGTTGTGTCAGGAAGTTGTGCAAATTCAGACTAGAGTGTGCAAAGTAAACCAGCCAGATGGCAATGAGGAATTGCCTGATTATCTTCAGGATCTGTTTCAGAGAAGTTCATCGTGTCTCGATTCCCAACAGACAGACAGACTCAGAGAATTGTTAGTGTCCTACGCTGATGTGTTTTCTTCCGGAGACCATGACCTTGGACGCACGGACTTGACAGAGCACCACATTAATACTGGTGATCATGCGCCAATCAAACAACCGCCAAGAAGAATGGGCCCAATCCAGCGACAGGAGATGGAGAAAGTGATGGAAGACTACGTCAAACAAGACGTAGTAGAGAAATCTAGTAGCCCATGGTCATCCGCTGTGGTCCTGGTGAAGAAGAAGGACGGGTCTACAAGGTGTTGTGTGGATTATCGCGCACTTAACCAAGTGACAGTCAAGGACTCGTATCCTTTACCTAGAGTGGACGACACTCTGGACGCTCTAACTGGAGCTAAATGGTTCAGCACTCTGGATCTGAAGTCCGGCTACCACCAGGTGAAAATGGCCGATGCTGACAAGTCGAAGACGGCTTTCTCTTACGGGCAGGGTTTGTGGCAGTTTCGCGTCATGCCGTTTGGGTTATGTAATTCGCCTGCAACTTTTGAGCGCTTGATGGAGCGAATTCTTGAAGGTCTTCATTGGAAAACGTCAATTGTGTTTCTCGACGATGTGAATGTGTTCGGAGTGAGTTTCGAACAAGAACTAGAACGACTGGTTGAAGTACTCGACAGATTCCGAGCCGCACAGCTGAAACTGAATCCCCGGAAGTGTCAATTGTTTCAGAAAGAGGTCCCGTTCCTTGGACATCTTGTGGGAGAAAATGGCGTCCGCACTGATCCTGAAAAAGTGTCAGCCGTCACGAATTGGCCCGTTCCCACGTGTGTGAGTGAAGTGAGAAGTTTTGTGGGACTCTGTACTTATTACAGAAGATTTGTGAAGGACTTTGCTTCTATTGCAGCACCTCTGCATGATCTAACGAAGAAAGGCTGTGACTTTGTGTGGTCGAACGAGTGCAAACGGGCGTTTTCTCTCCTGAAAGAAGCTTTGGCTACTGCACCAGTATTACCATTTCCTGACCCAACTCAGCCGTATGTACTGGACTGTGACGCAAGCAACACCGGCATCAGCGGCGTCCTGTCTCAGAGGAAGGACGGCGCTGAACACGTAGTCGCCTACTTCAGCCGAGGTCTCAGCAACGCCGAGAAAAACTACTGCGTGACTAGGAAGGAGCTTTTGGCAATAGTGAAAAGTCTAAGTCACTTCCATCCGTACTTGTATGGAGCGCAATTCACCATCCGTACAGACCACGCTGCGTTGCGTTGGCTGCGAAGCCTGAAAAACCCTGAGGGTCAACTGGCTCGATGGATTGGGAAGATGGACCAGTATGACTATCAGATCGAGTATCGACCCGGGAAGAGTCACGCGAATGCCGACAGCTTGAGCCGTCGACCTTGCGACGAAGAATGTCACCACTGCCACAATAAGGAGGCAACGGTGTGTTGTCAGACAGTTTTAACAGACGACGTAACAGATAACATCACCACATCGCAGAAAGCGGATAAGGACTTGCTGCCCATCATCCACCACCTTGGTCAGAGTGTCCTCCGACCAGCGTGGGAGAAGATTTCGAGTACGAGTGCCAACACCAAGAACTATTGGACGCAATGGGACATGCTGCGGCTAGACGACGGCGTTCTCCAGCGGAAGTGGGAGTCGCCAGATGGGGTGATCAGGTACTGGCAGACGGTGATGCCGAAGAACCTTCGAGCCGATGTCATGATGGAAGCACACAATAACATATCTGGAGGTCATCTCGGCGTCAAGAAGACGCTCAGTCACTTGCGACAGAGATTCTATTGGTTAGGCATGCGACGTGACGTAGAGGAGTGGTGCCGATGCTGCACTATCTGCTGCGCCAAGAAGGGACCACAACGTCAAGGCAGGGCCCCAATGCAGTTGTACCAAGTTGGAGCCCCAATGGAGAGAGTAGCGGTGGATATCGCTGGGCCGCTACCGCTTTCAACTTCCGGTAGTCGCTACATTTGCGTAGCTATGGACTATTACACCAAATGGCCAGAAGCGTACGCAATCCCAAATCAGGAAGCTACTACTGTGGCCAGTGCACTGCTGGATTTCTTCTGGCGATTTGGGATGCCCGATGAACTGCATTCCGATCAGGGAAGCAACTTTGAGTCTGCTGTCTTCAAAGAATGCTGCAGTCTACTAGGAATCCAGAAGACGAGAACAACTCCTCTACGACCGCAATCTGACGGCATGGTTGAGAAGTTTAATTGGACCCTCGGACAAGAGCTAGCGAAATACTGTCAAACTGGACAGGATGAGTGGGAAGAGAAGCTGGCACCGCTGTTGATGGCGTACAGATCATGTGAGCATGAATCTACGGGATATACACCGGCAAAGCTGATGCTTGGGCGAGAATTGCGCTTGCCTGTCGACTTGCTTACCGGAAGACCCCCAGATGAGGAGTTCCCGAGGGACATCCCGAGCTACGTCCGAGAACTACAAGAACGAATGGGAGAGGTACATCATCAAGTGCGCGAGAACTTGAAGATCTCTGGAGAGACTATGAAAAGAAGACATGACTTGAAGGCCAGTGAAGTGACCTTCAAGAAAGACGATCATGTCTGGCTGTACAACCCTCGGCGGAAGAAGGGTCTATCTCCGAAGTTGATGAGCAACTGGGAGGGGCCGTATGTCATTGTCGATCGTCTGTCCGACGTGACTTTCCGCATACGAGCCGGACGAAGTAAGGCGAAAATCGTCCACGCCAATCGGTTGTGGCGGTACCGCGGACCTGGGCGATATACCTGGGGAGAAGAACTTCCGGAACCCGAGATTGTTGCTGGAATACAGGAACAGCTACAGGTGGAGAATCCTTCTACCTTGACTGTGGGAGCTGATTCCGTGCCAGTGAATGATGACATGATGACAGATGAAGATGCTGGTACGGAGCGTGTGGAGCGCGGTGCAGTTGATCAGAGAGCACCGGAACTGAGGCGGTCCACCAGGCAACGCAGGAAACCGACAAGACATGAGGACTTTATTCGATATTGATGTTATTTGTGATATTGTAACAATTCAGTTTTGATTCTTTGATGTTTTACTATTCATGAGGATTTATACCTTGTCGAGACGACAAAAGCTAAGGAGGGGGTATTGTTACGATGGAGCATCTGATAGTATAAGGGGAAAACTAGACCTCAGTGGGGAGTGTGCGGTGGGAAAATCGGTGGAGGGGAGCTGGGTAAACAGAACGGCGGGTGACGGAGAAAGAGAAACGTGATTGAATGTGGGTAACGCGAAAGACTGGCACGTTATATCACTATTTGATTATTATGTTGTGGCTCACCACCGTTGTTCCTAAGTTTCACCGGACTTAAATAAATCGCTAGAACATTTATAGCTACAAGTTGTTGAGTCACTTCGGTGCTCGTTTGCCGGCGACCTTGACCCTGGGCGAGTCCATTGGGTCCCACACTGCGAGGGGTGACCTGACCGGATCCCAGGCACGACGCGTAACAATATGTATTTGCTCTTGTTGAAGTGAGTTCGTTCTTCGGTAGTCGGTATCGACGTGGAAATGAGGATAAGAACGACATAATTATTGGGAATATAAGCGATCCGAATAGGAATTGTTACCCATATTGTGTTGCATTATGAGAGTTCAGAATAAATTTTCCAGGACAATTGGCATCATGTTCATCCTTCACCATCTGCAGTCTTCCATTTTCTTCGAACGGCTCTATGGCCAAATTAAATATATATGTGAATGAATTGCCAGAGATGGAAGTTAGCCAAATCTGCATATTAAAGATCGGATCATTCGACATGGAAATAGCAACGAATTGTAATGGTTTAGAAGTCACATTATTCATGAAGATTGCCAGTTGGTTACACTTCGATCATCGTGCATGAATGCATTAGATTGTGCATGTTATGTACCAGCAGGTTGCATTATTGGCAATCCACACCAACCAAACATTTACGCCGCAACATGTATCATGTCATATATCCATCATCGAATCTCCGAGGTCAGTGACCGCAGCCGGTCTCAACTGAGATAGGAAGGATGCAATGAATGCGCGCAAGAAGCTCCCTTTCGTATTGCGGTAGTACGGTAACTGTCGTGATGTCCTGCTCCTCGTGACGTGAGTGAACTTGGCCATCATTTACGTAACCAAGGGTAATTCGTAAAGAAAAATATTTCGCCTAGCTATGACCAGGGAATTACCCAAAAAGGCAACACCGAATAACTTGAGCGTGCAATATTGACACGCTAATCCTCACTGGGGGTAGGTTACTGGAACAGGTTTGGTGGCAGCTAAATTGCAGGACATGCTTCCAAATCGATTGGTGGTTTACGCGGTTGGCTTTGCAGTGTGAGCTTTGCCAGGCCAGCCATCCGCCAGCCATCCGCCCAATAATGACCCCATATCCCTTTTGGCCAAATGGCAATGTTTTTTTCTACAGACGTCGCTCCGAGCTTTGCCCTTGGCACTTCCCACAATGTTGCACAGTGTGGTAAGAAAAGCGATTCCCATCTCACAGCGCTGTGATATAGTTGACAACCACGCTGAAAGGGCATTGCCTTTTTTTTGCCCCATAAAACGGATACTGCCATGGGGAAATAAACGACAACTTCTCAATAGATTGGATTGTATGTAAACTTATGTCACACTCCTCTTTCTTCTTCTTTCGTAGTGGTTAGCCAACTAAACCAGATATCAATAAGTTCTGGGTTCGAATCCGAACACGGGCTAATCTGGGGCATGTTTTATCCATTCATCGGTCCTCGTCCCGGTAGTTGCCTTGGTCCAGTTTAGCCCTTGTGTGCTAACCTTGGGTCGCGGTCGGTCTGTCACTTTGCACAACCGCTTCATATGTCGCCGGCTCCGCCAGTTGGAAACCCATCTACAACAATGACCACACAACCATTTTCACGCTGGCTTGCTTTGAGCTGGGGTATCATTCAATAACGGATGTATCTATACCGCGAGGTTGGGTAGCGGCCATAACGGAGAAGGCGGCAGAAGTGTTGGCGAGGAAACCGGGACGGACACGCACAAGAAAGGAGTCAGCCACGCTGATGTGGATGCATATGTCCAGAAGATCTCCCGACGACCTTGACCTGTGTTGATTTCTGAATGAGGGACATTCCTCTCGGCGTGGGTCTCTGTTTTATTGGGTCTCTGAAAATATCATGTGTAAATATCATGAATGATAACTATCATCAATCAATCATTTAAGGATTCAAATTGACATTTTTGGATTTTGATTGACAATAGAAAATATTAAGCATAACATTTTTCATACCAATGCTAGAATTCCTTCTTTGTTGTGCCTATCACCATAAACAATGCATAGAATCTTCTTTCAAATGTTGTTTTCTTCACATATTACTCCTTCCAAGTTATTGTAATTTTCCCTTTTCATAATCATTAGATGACTGCTAAATCATTCGGCTCTTGGATGGTTGGATAATTCTAATAATCTTATTTACATAATACATGGAAACAGCTAAAATGCAGATCTCTAATTATCAACCCGCGTGTGTTTTACTGATATGTTACAGTTAAGCTCTGCAATAAAAGTAGAGCTAAATAACACACTACATGGAACTAGGATATGACCTATGACTTACAACAAAATGACTGATTCAGCAACTGGGGCCTCAGTGGCAGAGGCGCCTCACCTCAATGGGCCACACGTATGCCCTGGTGATTAACGCATGTGGCTGTGTTCAATGGGTCAGCCCCTTTGGCTCGAGAGAAGGAGCCACCGGCGGTACACCGGTAAGGCTCCATGGAGCTTCCGGTCGTACATGCTGGGTAACGGACGGTCTCCATATAATGGTTGGTGTGACAGAGATAGGAATGTAAGTAATTACACACATTCGTAGGCTCCACCTGGCCACATATTAAAGAACGTCTAATATCGGGATGGGATGGCAAAGCTTGTTACGGAAGTGACAGGCTAGACCAGTCCCTGACTGGTTCCAGTGAGCGGCCTGACCGTCCGTTACCACGGAAGTACACACAGAAATGACGTATGGCCGTCCCAGAGGGGCTGACCCGCTGAACTCTGCCAAACTATTTAACAGCATGGGCAGACGTGTGTTCCATCGAGGTGAAGCGGCTCTGTCACTGAGGCCACAGCTGCTGAATCAATCATGTTATGACAGACCCTACGCCATTTCTATTTCACATAAATGTCTACCGTAATTAGTATATTGCGGCAGCATCTAACAATCTTAATTTTTGTATTCTTCAATAATTTTAAGTGCCTGAGAGACAGGTGGTTATTGACCGCACGTGTTGTCAGTTGGCAATCTGCATGTGAGACGGGTTAGTTAGTTCTATTGTGTATCGTATTATGAAAATAGGTAAATATGCATTTAAATGTATTTAAATATGTATTTAAATGTATGTAGATATGTATTTAAGTGTATGTAATTTATGTTTGTATATGGCATTATTATAATTCAGTAACGACGCCAAATGTTGAGTATTTGGTATGCAATTCTAGTGTTTATCATAACTGCAAATATAGAAGAGCAATCTAGAAGTCATTCGCTGATATTTCAAAATGTGAAATCTGAAAGATGATTCTGAAGATCACTTCGATATTCACCAACCTAATGATTTCAAGTATTGGTGTTAAAATTTTAGTATGTATCCAAAGAATAGCTTTACTATTGCATGACATTGAATGCATAATATGCTTGATTATCGTTGAAATCCCTGATATTTACAGACAGCTATATTTATGTATATATTATGCTACGTTCAGGTTAATATAAAATATGACTGGAGCACTTTTGATTCATTATGTTGTATTACCGCCCTGTTACTGATATATGACACTGCAACAAAGTTAATTATCCGTCTCGTAGGCCCAGGCCAAGTTGCAAGCAGTCCTCAGAAGTTGGCTGTGTGACTTAACACCTCCGGACAATCTCGACCAAGATCGACATCAAATCGGCCCTTCTTCCATGTTAGAACCCATGAAATGTATAATTGTAGTAAACGTTAGGCGTGAGTAATACGTGAGCTATGCTGAAACAATGGCTCGCCCGTACATGGAAGAACGACCATCAAATCGCACAAACTCGCCATCTACTTCATTGCAATCTCGACAAAACTTGTCAAAAACACCCTCCTACTGTCTAGGCAAAGATTGACGCGAAAGTTTTCGTGAATACGACGAACACCTACCCATTACTTTGGCCAAATTCGAAAAGAAAGTCTCCTTTGACGATATCAAAAGAGACACACTCTCTGAAGCATGATTGAAAGCAAATGTCCCCTTGACACAAAATATAAACCCACACCCTTTGCCAAGAGTGTCAATTAAGTCTTTCGACCACGACTGCAATAACAGTGTTAATCACGACGCCACTGTTATCAACAATAAACACGGTAATAACGTGGCCTTTAACCACACCGAACCTATGTCCCCGTCTCCATCAACATCGCTATAAAGTGTCCATTAAACATCTCCAACGTATGTTCCCACTTTCATCCACCTCGACCTAATGTCTTCCCGTTTATATTGTCGTTGGCGGGCGGGAGGGGAGGGAGGGTTCGGCGGCAACCGCTCGGAAGGGGTATTTTTTCACGGCAACTCGCTTTATGAATTCGCTATTTCAGCCCGCCCCCGCCCCCCCGGTCGCAAGTCTTCAAATATCCGCTCTATAGGGGTATCTTTTTCATCACGAATGTCTGCTCCCTCAGGCAGCAAGGGGCACACGCGGAACCCATCTCCCCCAACAGATGCGTATAAAAGTGCCCCCCTCCCCCACCTGATGTGTTCTGTAGCAATACCAAATATCTGGTCACTATTTCGACGAAGCTGAAAGTACACGTACTTTCTCAATCACACCGGATATCTTGTCTCAACCAAGACTCACTGGAAATATCACCCAACCACCGTCTGACGCAAAATGCAAGAAAACTGTTCCATTGACGCATTAATCACCAACCTGCAATATCGATTAAATATCACCCATACCACGTATATATCTACTGTTCGGACCCCCAATGCCAATTATTTAAGCGTGATGGAGAACCATAATGAAATGACTGATGTGTTACCCCACTTTTTGGATCCAACTCTGATAATCATTGTAGGCCAGAAAGCTTTCTTGGCATCCAGATAGAAGGGTTCATCAACCTGCTTAAGACCCCGGCTGAGGTTTTCGTCCGAAACCGGAGGCGACCACCCCCACCACCCCCCCCCCCCCCCCCCCCCTCCAAACCTCCAAACTGCACAACTGACAACCAGGTCTCACACTCACTTAGACTAAGTATTCAGACTATGTCGGCCACTTCGGTATGTCCCCGCAGTCCATTAAGGGAGATATTTAATTATGCTGCCCGTTGAGCGCGCCGGACAGATAAAGTGTGTTGCATGCACGTGCCTTGGTTAAATAAGGTGTAGCCCGCATGACACTGCATATTATTCGGCCATTTTCCATTCTTATTTGCATAATTACAAACTCCGAGAGCGACGCCTATTAACGTGTACTTCCATAAGAAAGCACCTGTTTAATCGCAGAAAACTTGATAACTCCATTGAAGGGATGTAAAGGACATTAGTTCTTATCGTGGATAATTCTGATCGAAACCTCTGTTTGCTATGGAATCATAATGCTGGAAATTGACCTGACAGAGCACGAACATTCTCCTGTCGAAAGTCTTTTTAGTGACCACCTAATCGCCTGAAGCTCGGCACAATCGGGGGCCAGCAAATACGTAACAATGTTATCACACACACGGACTATATGAAGGAAAACGACTACACCAGAAGGGCTGTTTGACATTTTTACGATGCCCACAGTCGTAGACGGGCAGCTTTGCTTTAGGAGCTGTCAGTTAAAAAGCCACAATGGGTGGCGATGTCAGACATGACAGATCACCGAGACGCGTGATCGCCATGCCAACTCCGTAAGCGCTTATCTATATCACACAAAACGAACCCTCATCAAAGCTTTTAATTTGCAGTGCCCGATCTGTGCCAACCCGAGAGGTGGTATTCCTCATAGCCTCATTAATCAAGGCAAAGGAAGTGTTTAAATACGAGATTCTTTGAGTAAATGCGAAGTACGATTGAAAAAAAGACACTGAAGAGCCGCGGGCCAAATATGAAATACCCTGTGGAATGCCGTCAGTTAGGGGTGTGGATTTGTCCTTACGGGCATGGGTCCAGAACTATTACATTTGGTGGCGTAACCAGAATATATCGGCCCAGACCCGGTGGGTAAAAGAAACCAAACTGACGCGTTTAATGTTTTCGGCGTCCATTCGGGCCTGGGACCAGAAATAACACAATTGCATGTCCTTTAATGAAAAACCTAATGCATCGAGAATGTGTGCACTGCAGTTCTAATATCTAGTGGATTTACGTTTTTACTTTGTATATTGTATATATTCATACAAGCACTTCGAGTTGATCAAATTTCTCTAGTTGTAAGCAAGTATCCACCACTGAAAGCAACCTGGAACAATCATGATTTGTGATCTATCCCACAATCACGTACAGCCGTTCCGTGGATGCTAATACATGTAATAACACTTGAAAATGGGAAGATATGATGAATGAGGCTAAGTACGAGCTGCTGATTTGACTTTTCTTGTAATCAAGATATTAGGTTCAGTTGTGTGGTCCCAAGCGAACTTAACAGAGATAGCTAGGTTTAATATATTTCTCTTATAAATTGCCTGATGAACTATTAAATTCTTCGCAATTTTCTAAAAGGGTGCAAGGGCTTACGAGGAACTCATTTCCTTCCTATCACCCCAGCCGCAATGTTAAATATATTCAAACGCCACGGGTAAGATATTTGGAAATTGGGTTTCAACAGTGATATACTAAGTAATGGAGGCATCATAATTTGGCTTCCGGGTCAACCATGAGTCCCGCCCTGGTATTCTTATTCCAAAGGCCGTTTGACATATGTTGGGTGAGTGTTAGTGGGCCAATCAGTACTGACTGTACTATGCCCATTGTCTGGACGCCAGTGAAATGTCGGTGTTAGTAGGTATATCATGTAGTTGTCACGTCACGGACGTTCTATGGCGTCGGGGAAGATGGTTATATTTGATAGCCCTCGACGGGAACAGGAATGTCCAAATCCTCATGCAGTCAAGTTTTAGCAACAGTCTCTCCTTCTAAGTATATATATGAAATTTTTGCATTTAAACTGTATATCGTGGCTCGACCAAATTGAAAACCATGCGACCAGGATTTCAGCAACAAATCACATCGTCATCCCTAATTATTTAATTCGAAATTCGTTGTGTAAAGAAAGGTTGACATGTCATGAAACATCTAGTCTGTTGACAGATATCAACAGTGCTACCTAGTTACATAACATCTATGGAGCTAAAAAACTGGATTTGGCGGTGAGTGTTGCTTAATTTGTTATACAGAGCGGTTAGACGGCAACCCAAGGCGTTCAAGGGTAAAATACTTGGGTGGCTCTGTGGCTGTAGACGGGTCCTGTCAGATTTTTGCCCGTCCTACAGCCACAGCACTGAGGATACGTCATCTCCAGCCATGTGGATCACAGGCAATTCCGATCCTTTTATGCGGATCATTGAAATGGCGAACAAAAAACCTTATTGGCCATTAACGCCTCATTTACACACACGCCTATGTACCTACGCATCAGAATCGACCGGGCACCTCTGTAAGTTTTATTACCCTATTACGACCAGAGCGGGTAAATCCACAGTTAATTAAGAGTCATACCGCTCGCGGTTTTCTTGCTAAATGTCTTGCGAGATTTGATTTCAATCCTGGTTGTTTGACAATTGGGAGCCCCACAGCGCTAGTTTAAAGGGGACTATAGTCTGATGGAGATCGAGCTCGTCAGTGCAATTTGCTATGGCCGTGGAAGAAGCGAAGGCTTCGTTTCAGGTTGGATGTGGATATAGTTTGGTACTAAATACGAGTTTCTTGGTGATTATTTCAGCAAATGAAATAGTAGAGCTCAAGATCGTAGGTCAGCTGTGACCTACGTCTATCGTGTTTTCGTCTATGCCATGAATAATTGTCTACGAATGCATGATCAGACTGTGAGGAGATAAATCTTAGAAACTATTTATCCGATACGTTATAATTTGGTCATATTATTGAGAAACCGATATTTTGGAATAGCTCGTTTCACGAGTACATGGAAGATGGACACCCTTAACGGTATGTCGACTGTGCCGTGTTGGACCAAAAGGGAAATTCCCTGTGGTATGTCGTCAGTTCGGGGGTGTGGATTCGTTCTTATGGGCATGTGTCCAGAACTACTACATTTGGTGGCGTAACCAGGATATATCGGCCCAGACCCGAGATTCTCATTTCACGAGTACATGGAAGATGGACAACCTTAACGGTATTTCGACTGTGCCGTAATTACGGATGCACTATGTCAACGGCATCCACTATTTCCAATTTGGAAAACATATATGGAACATAGAAGGATAAATGATTGCATGGGATTCAATAATCTTTTACATGTAAATTTACCAAGCCACTTTATGGTATACTGTTTGTATAGCATTTGTCCTATATATATAACAATTGCATCTTGGATCTCCACAAATCAATACTGGTCACCTAACTTATGCTTATATCTGACACAGGTAAATCAAACGCTCAGCTATCGCCATGTAAAAAGTAAACAGAGTATGCTTCTGTATTAAACACACAAGGTTCCTTAAATTTATTCCCGATAAAGGTTGTTTTGATCAAAATTGCAACGGATTTGACGGTTGACCAGGAATCGATATGTGTCACTGTGTCTTCTTTAGTTTGGCCTGTATCATAAAAAAACACATCACTGGTTTTGGGTCTTTGTACAGTGTCACATATGATCCGTCTCAGTGTCCCAGGAGGACCGTCAGCCTGGTTAATCACACATGAACGCACACCTGGCCACCGAGAACATTCCATCAATGTTATGGATGGCCTTACACCGACTTGAACCTCTCAGACAGACTAATCTAGTGCCCATGCAGCTGCGAGTTTTCCGATGAGGGTAGTAAGATCGACCTTAACCCAGCCCGTATCTATCACAGCACGGAAGGGGTGCAAATGGTGTAGGGGTGGTAGGGCGTGACATGCGATAGCGGTTGCTATGGGTGGACGTGGAGACAATTTCATTAATAGAAAAACCGGCATCCAATCCAGGAAGAGGCGTCTCCACGTGTCAGGCAAATATAGAAACTGCAACCTATTTGTTGTCAGTTAAGTTTGTAATTAGTGTTGAATTTTTTCTCAGTTGAAATCGATTGTGCTTGCTCAAACCGGTTCAGCACCGTACCCAGAGCAACTAGCTTTTACTTTCAATACAGGATTTCTACGTGCTCGCCAAAACAGATATGGTACAGCTCAAAACGTCACTGACTTAAATACTGATGAATTATTTGTAGGCGGAGAAACGAGAGAATCTGAGTGCTAAAAGAGGTCCACCAACACTTACCCAGCAAAGGTCGAATGCCCTACAGTATAAGAATATCAGGACAACACTCATGGTTGCATTGGAGATCAACTATGATGTTGCCACCCCACTGTATATTACTGTTGAATGGCCCATTGTCATTGATATTAAACTGAAATGTCTGAGCATATGTGGCATTGAATATTGAATATTCGTATATCCTGCTATATTTATAAAGAATTCCAAAGAAAGTACTTGTGTCATCGAGACACTAAGAAAAGTTCAGTCTCCCTTTTATTGATTTGAGACCACACAGCTAACCCTGGAATATGTCCTCATTGACTGTCCAAGCGGAATCAGCAGCTCACACTAACACTTTTCCATCGCATCCTTTCGACTTCACAACACATTTTCTGTTCACAACCAAGGACCAAATATCGGCTTGTTATAATAGATCACACATTGGTGCTGGGTGTCTGCAGTTTATTCCACCAAACTATTGGCTTCTATGGAAAGATTCCTATTATCTATAGTTTTCTGTCTTGTCCCTCTTGACGTATTCTGTAAGTCATGCAGTTTTGTTTAGAAAACCGTGAGCAAGATGCAGGGGGAGGGGGGACGAGGGGGGGGGGGGGGTAGCCACCTGATACTAGAATTGGTATACTCGCAAACTTGACGTATATGTTGTGATTGATTGCCTAAAGGAGGCATTTGAACTTTCCCTTTCAGCTTTTAATGTGGCTATAATGAATGCCACCTGCTCTCGGGGAGTAACAAAGCGAGCACTGCCTTTGCGCCACCATTGCGTCAAGAGGACATTAAAAGATGTCTTGAGATTAGGTTTCACCAAACATCGTTAGAGTTGGCATGGCGATCACGCCCCTCAGTGATGTGTCACGTCTGGCATGGCGACCCACGGTTACTTCAATTGACAGCTTCTCAAGCTAAAGTTCCCTCGTGAGTAATGTAGACATCGTAAACTGTACGACAGTGAATGATATAATTCAGCGAGTTACATCAGCCTGGGAAAACAGGGCGTTTGGGAGTTGTTTTTGTCTTCTTATAAGTCATATAACAATACATGTGCTCGAAGAATGTTCTCACATACAAAGTGTACATTATAAAACGAATGATACAAACGCGCCGGTTGGCGTAAGGTAATGGTGTCAAGGAAAGGCATTCACAATATACTTCACGTAGAATATATCATAAAATTATTATAGAATTATTACAAAATTATCAAATCATTTATTATTAATTATTTTTGTAAATCATTTATTAAATTACAAATACTAGTAAGAATAACGTGGTGAAACCTTCATTCCTAATTATTTGTAGTTATGCTTTGGGGCCATATTGAACCGAGTACACTTTTCCATCACATTGATTTCACACGAGAGGCGAATAACCATCAGGAAATGTGTGGCACCATATGCGTCATTTGCCATCTTTGAATTATAAGGGTAATATCAAACACAAACCAGAGTCCATATCAATGTGAGTTGGCTCGGCTCTATCTATGCAAATTCGTCCATCGATCCTGAGCAAATATATCAGTGAAGGCAAGCAGTATTACGTGGGGACGGCCAGGCGGGTGGTGGAAATATTGGGAGCGGAAATATTCGTGAGCAGTAAATCTCTGGCGGGTGAGACATTAATTCTCACCAAAGGTTAAGTTACCTTAACGCACAAACCCTCGGAATGGTCCATTCCTTCAAGACTCGGAACCGGAACCGGAGGCGACCACCACCCCTTACCACCCACCTCACGTCCGCCCCCCCCCCCCCCCCCCCACTCACTTCATAAAGGCAGATCTTTCATTTGGCAGCCTGTTGCATGCACGGAGGATTTTAACATTGTTACCGTTGTGCCCCAAGAGATGCGGGCTTGCCTGGGGGCACTTGCGCCAACGTCATCCCCGGCCATGCGGATCACAGGCCAATTCCGATCCTTTTATACGGATCATTGAAATAGCGAACAAAGAACCTTATTGGCCATTAACGCCTCATTTACACACACGCCTATGTACCTACGCATCAGAATCGGCCGGGCACCTCTGTAATTGCATCATTTTATACCAGAATCTAAATCTGCTATCTTATTTGGCTTCTTCAATGGAACCGAGGCAAGTTTTATTACCCAATTACGACCAGAGCGGGTAAATCCAAAGTTAATTAAGAGTCATACCGAACGCGGTTTTCGTGCTAAATGCCTTGCGAGATTTGATTTAAATCCTGGTTGTTTGACAATTGGGAGCCCCACCGCGCTAGTTTAAAGGGGACTATAGTCTGATGGAGATCGAGCTCGTCAGTGCAATTTGCTATGGCCGTGGAAGAGGCGAAGGCTTTGTTTCAGGTTGTATGTGGATATAGTTTGGTACTGAATACAAGTTTCTTGGTGATTTATTGCCCAGGAAATATAACATTATTTCAGCAAATGAAATAGTAGAGCTCAATATCGTAGGTCAGCTGTGACCTACGTCTATCGTGTTTTCGTCTATGCCATGAATAATTGTCCACGAATGCATGATCAGACTGTGAGGAGATAAATCTTAGAAACTATTTATCCGATTCGTTATAATTTGGTCATATTATTGAGAAACCGATATCTTGGAATAACTCGTTTCAGAAGTAGATGGAAGGTGAACATCCTTAACCGTATTTCGACTGTGCCGTAATTACTTATACTTATAGCTGACACAGATATATCAAACGCTCAGTTATCGTCATTTAAAAAGTAAACAGATTATACTTCTGTATTAAACCCACAAGATCCCTTACATATTCCAGATAAAGGTGATTTTGATCGAAATTGCAACGGATTTGACCGTTGACCAAGAATCGTGCAATTTGCCCCTGACCGATAGCTGTGGTTGACTGATCCCCACCTCGCTAAATGGGAGCATTACACAAATATCAATCACGCAGAACACAACATCACTGGTTTCGGGGCTGGGTATTGTATTACATATGATCCGTCTCATTGTTTTTCAGCAATGTAATGGATGGCCTTACACCGACTTGAACCTCTCAGACAGATTAATCTAGTGCCTATGCAGCTGCGAGTTTTTCTTATGGGGGTAGTGAGATCGACCTTAACCCAGCCCGTATCTATCACAGCACGAAAGGGGTGCAAATGGTGTAGGGGTGGTAGGGCGTGAAATGCGATAGCGGTCGCTATGGATGGACGTGGAGAGAATTTCATTAATGGAAAAACTGGCATCCAATCCAGGAAGAGGCGTCGCCACGTGTCAGGCAAATATAAGAAACTGCGACCTATTTGTTGTCAGTTCAGTTTATATATCAGGACAGCACTCATGGTTGCATTGGAGGTCAATTACGATGCCTCCATCCCACGGTATATCATTGATATTAAACTGAAATGTCTGAACATTGAATATGCAATATTCGTAGTCCCTGCTATATTTATAAAGAATTCCAAAGAAAGTACTTTCATCGAGACACTGAAAAAAAGTTCAGTCTAGCCGTCTCCCTTTTATTGATTTGAGACCCCACAGCTAACCCTGGCATATGGCTTCTTTGACTGTCCAAGCAGAGTCAGCAGTTCACAATAAGACTCTTCCATTGCATCCTTTCGACTTCACAAAACATTTTTGTTCACAACCAAGGAACAAATATCAGCTTGTTATAATATATGACACATTGGTACTGTGTGTCTGCAGTTGATTCCACCAGTTTAAAACTATTGGCTTCTATGGGAAGATCCCTATTATCTATAGTTTTTCTCTCTTGTCCCTCTTGACGTATTCTGTAAGTCATGCAGTTTTGTTTAGAAAACCGTGAGCCATGTGCAGGGGGGGGCGCGGGGGGGGGCGGTAGCCACCTGATACTAGAATTGGTTTACTCGCAAACTTGACGTATTTGTTGTGATTGATTGCCTAAAGGAGGCATTTGAACTTTCCCTTTCAGCTTTTATGTGGCTATAATGAATGCCACCTGCTCTCGGGGAGGTACAACCCAAGCACTGCCTTGCGTAATCATTTTGTCAGGAGGACATTTAAAGATGTTATGAGATTGGGTGTCACCAAACGCCGTCGGAGTTGGCATGTCGATCACGCCCCTCAGTGATGTGTCACGTCTGGCATGGCGACCCACGGTTACTTCAGTTGAAAGCTCCTCAAACTAAAATTTCCTCGTGAGTAATGTAGAAATCGTAAACTGTACGACAGTGAATGATATAATTCAGCGAGTTACTCCAGCCTGGAAAAAAGGGCGTTTGAGAGTTGTTTTTGTTGTTTGTTTGTTAAAATATTCTATTGGCTCATGTAACAATACATGTGCTTGAAGAATGTTCTCACATACAACGTGTACATTATAAAACGAATGATCCATTCGCGCCGGTTGGCGTAAGGGTGTCAAGGAAAGGCATTCACAATATACTTCACGTAGAATGTATCATATCATTATTATAAAATAGTACAAAATTATCAAATTATTTATTATTAATTATTTTTGTAAATCATTTATTCAATTACAAATACTAGTAAGAATAACGTGGTGAAACCTTCATTCATAATTATTCGCGGTTATGCTTTGGGGCCATATTGAACCGCGAACACTTTTCCATCACATTGATTTTACACGATAGGCGAATGACCATAAGGGAATGTGAGGCATCTTATGCGTCCTTTGCCATCTTTGAGTTATAAGGAAAACAGGCCACACAGATATACATGGACGTTGGATGTTGTAGCCAAGCACGCTACCAAACACAGACCCCAATCCATATAAATGTGAGTTTGTTCGGCTCTAATCTCTATTTATGCAAATTCATCAATCGGTCCTGAACAAATATATCAGTGAAGGCAGCCGGTATTACGTCGGGACGGCCAGGCGGGTGGTGAAAATAACGACAGCGGAAATATCCGCGAGCAGCAAATCTCTGGCGGGTGAGACATTAATTCTCACCAAGGTTAAGTCACGTTGATTGGAACAGGTTTGGCGTAATTACCAGGGTAGCTTCTGAATGGATTGGTGGTTTCAGGTTGTTGGTACTCCGTCATATCGTATTGCTGGGGTTCCGGCGGAATGATGATCCCATGTCATTATCCTTCACAGGGCAATGGTTTAACCCCGGAGAAATAGGTACGCTCTGTCCTTGACCTTTCGCAGAAAGCCATATAAAATACCAAGGCCTCTTTGACAAATTTCGAATTATCTCGCCTGGTACCTGAATCAATTGCAAATGCAAATGACGAAGAAAGGGTGTTGCTCTATTCCGACCTACCGTATTTTGCTATAGATTTCCGTTGAAGGCCATTAGGAAACGATATATTGTACATATGCAATGGCAACGTGTGCATAAGGATAGCTAGACGTACAATTGACTAAATTCACATTAGTTTCCCTGCGGAAACATGCCCCATATTGCATTTAAAGCGTAGTGAAGGTCAACGGGATTTAATTATACTCCATTGCAAATAAACGAGAAACATCAGATATTGCTCAATGTCATCATATTATTAATGGTGTCTCATAATATGGTATTTAAAGATCATGTCCTCAAGTCCAATCTCTAACCAATAACGTGTTGCATATATAATAGATAGCTGCAGTTCCACTTAAAAGTAGACAGTCAGGAATACACCTAATTACATGTCCTGCTACATATCGTGCTTGTAACAGTACATTGACCCTCAAATTCCGACACTGAGGATCTGAAAAAGCGACATCGGCAAAGATTTTGAGATTTTGAGATTATGAGAGATAAGGGCCTGTCAATATCTTGACGCCACATATTTGTTCATGTGTACGAAGGGAATGTCACCATAGCATCCCTTGCCGCCCTATAGTTTAGGTGGCCATAATGACATCCAATATCACCATACAGAGTACTTCGCAGATTGTTCTCATCCAGTAGATTCCCAAAGGCGAGATAACGCGATAAATCCACCAACGGGAGCCACCTTAATGAGACGTACTTGCAAAGTGACCTTTCACCATGGTTGTCAAATATATAACAACGCTGTGTCACGGAAACGCCAATGCAGTATCCAGTCTTGTATTATATACGACGCTATAGGGCTTCTATCCGTAGCGGGATGCAATACATCAAACGTAGACCCGCGAAAGGTTTTCAGTCCATGCGTAAGGTGAGGATCCCAAAGGACGGCTCCGTAAAACCGATATAAAGGACGTCAGGGAGACCAGACACATGAATCACGGGGTATTGGGCGGGAAAGCCTTCTTCGCGTCGTATGCCAGCAATCCCGCCAAGCATAAAAAAAAACCAGGCGGATCGAGGCGCAATTTTGCTGCGGGACTGTGCATTTCTTGCTGTCAGCTTGGTTTTACTGGCCTAATTTTGCTGCGAGGCTGTGCATTTCTTGCCATCAGCTTGGTTTTTCTGGCGTAATTTTGCTGCGAGGCTGTGCATTTCTTGCTGTCAGCTTGGTTTTACTGGCGTAATTTTACTGCGGGGCTGTGCATTTCCTGCTAACAACAAGCATATATTGAGTCATTATATTAGCCATTATGATAAATTGTCTACAGTCATATGATAATGTTGTATTATTGCATAACATTGTATTTCTTCAACTACAAAAGCCGTCGAGGTTATGTCCATCGTGGGGTGCT
Source organism: Arenicola marina (assembly GCA_964019135.1). NCBI lineage: Eukaryota > Metazoa > Annelida > Polychaeta > Arenicolidae > Arenicola > Arenicola marina. The sequence goes on from OZ025264.1 coordinate 20,581,975, forward strand.
CGACCCGTTATATTAGACCTTTTCAAATAATACCGTAAAGGCCGAGGATTTGTGCACTAGATAATTTGCTCAGCTCCAAACCTCCAAATTTCCATAAGCGGCCCACCGCCTTTTCAACTTTCGTGAGACTACATTCCCCCATAAAAGTTCAGGTTTATGGTCTCCACTACTGCAAATAAAATGTGTGAAATAATGGTGTGAAATTATCCTCCTATCAGACAACCCGGATTTAGAATCCGTATGAATTTACCACTTCCCGTGTGACTCTTAATTGACTTAACCATCCGACCGTATTGGGCCAATAAAACTGAATTCTATGATTAACCGGACAAATCAGATGACGGTTTCCTTGCGCTCCGAAGCTGATAAGTAAACATTGATATAACACACCAGTCTTCTTCAAATACAAAAAACAGGTAAAACACACGCAAGAAACGCCTGCTGAAGCATAAGTATGAATGCCCTTCTGGTTACAGCCTCTGCAGTCCTCGGAGCGAAGTAAAAATTCGAGAGTGAAATTCTAGCCCGTCTTCCTCCTTTGTGAATGAGCTTACAAGGGGATTTAGACCCTGGCCGCAGCCGAAGAAAAAATGCCGCGTTCTTGCAAATCACAAAATCCACCGCGGGACTAGTACAGGCTTTGTTTGCGCTATCGACCTGTTTATTGGATCACCGACACTCTCCCAGCTGAGGTCACGGTTACTTGCAATGACAGCTCTTAAAATTTACTTCTCCGCGAGGACTACAGAGGCCGTAAAGAGAATGGTATCCATATGCTTCAGCAGGTACATCGGTTTCTGATCAATATGTTTTTCTTGAGTTGCTCTTTGTCTGTGTGAAAACGTGTTCTTGTCTTATTGGTTACCACCTATGTGTGCCAAGCTTAAGGAAGGTCAGGTGGCATCTCAAGCAACTGCGGTAGGAGACAGGCTACGGGCTACAGAATGTCTATAACAAGTGGATTTATGCAACCACCAAACAGGAGAATCGATCAAAATTATACCTCGCAGTAATATGGTTTCCTCGAGTCAGTTGTAAGTTCATGCATTATTACCGGTACTATTACAAACAACCAGAGTTATTGCCCTCTTGGTATCACCATACATTTGGTGCTTTTTTGTAAACAATATGTATATTCACTATTGTTGAAAGTGAATTAGTTCTTCGGTAAGCGGTCGTTGGCATCGCCGTGGAAATGTGCATAACGAACGAATTAATTATTTGGGATTTAAGCCATCCAAACGGGAATTGTTATCCATATATAGTGTGTACGGTGATATATAAGTTTACCAGGGCTTCAATCTCACCATGTTAATCCTGTACCATCGGCTGTCTTCCATTTTCTGCGACCATTTCTGAAACCATATTAAATACATACGTGAATGGACTGCCAGACCTGGATGTGGTTTAAAGGTTAGTCCAATCTGCAGAGTAAAGATCAGATCAGTCGACATGGAGATAGCGACTAGTGTAAGGGATTAGAAGTCATATTATTCATGAAGATTGCCAGTTGGTCATACTTGGATCATCGTGCATGAATCCATTCGAGTGTGCACGTTATGCACTTGGAGATGGACATTGCATTATTACCAATCCACACCAACCAAAGATAAGCCGCAATATGCATTGACGTCTATGTATGGGTATATTCTTTATATTTACAAACATCTACACAATTCGCCAATTATTCCCAAAGTCACAGATCTACAGTCGGATCTCCTAGCAACTTACGCACAAAGGCAACACTGATTGAGCTGAGCACGCAATAGTGACATGCAGCACCTCCCACTGAGGGTTGGTACGAATGGATTGGTTGTTTTACGCGCTTGGCTTTACGATGTGGGCTCTGCAAGGCCAGCCATCCCACGGACGTGTGAGGGTTCTGCAGAATAATGATTCCATGTCAAGGTTTATCTCCACGGACGTCGCTTCGCGTTGCCCTTATCCCTGCCCACCACGCTGCACATCGCGGTACGACTCACGAGTCCCGTCCCACAGCGTTGTAATATAGTTGACAACCAGGGTAAAAGGTCACTTTTTTATAGGACTTTCCTCCTTCCATGCAATGGCTTCGTTATGGCTGATAGTCGTCGACTGGATCACTGGAATAATTTGTGCAATGCCCCATATGGCAATCATTATGAATCTTGCTAAGGCTAAATATATACTACAACTTCTCAATGCATTTTGATAATCAGGTAAAATGATATATCATATTCCTCTTCCGCATTAGCAACATGACGTGACGTGACGCATTTGATTCATTATTTAGCATCAATATACAAGGCTTCATGAGATAAACAGTTGCATGTTTGCGGCACAGGAAATATGCATAACACACATAAAATTGATATACTATATTAAGAAAATTGGACGACGCGGCAGCCATTATTAGCAGTTTCAACATTAGCATCCCACTAATTAGAATTCTTTAGATTTTACCTTTGTGTCCGGAGGTCTCTGGCCCATGATGACCAATGTACGTACGTTAAAGTCATTTATAAACCCAAGTCACTCAGTCATCTTCAATTTAATTGATGTGAAATGGAGAAATTAGCAGTGAAATTGTCTTGCAGAGGTATAGAAAAATATGGAGTTGGACAGAGGGCTGGCACTAATGTATACGAAGAGTGATTGATATGCTAAGCTAACGCCAGAGTCGGCTCTCAGAGGCGCTATTTCTGAAGAGGGTGAACCATGCAAATCCATCGATAACCTTGAAGTCTGAGATAGTCCGGAAGTTGTTGGAAGTTTGATTCATATTGATGTAACTATAATTACGGTTGTTGTAACAGTTTCTGTTCGTTTGGTTCCGCAAGGGGTCGCGGTCGGTCTGTCTCTTTACACAACCTATGTCGCCGGTTCTGCCAACCGCAATCCAATCTACAACACTTACTACTTAGATTGTTCCATGCTGTCGTTCTTTGAGCTCGGTAACGATTGTAACGGTTTAACGAGAAATGGTATCTTGCTGGGCAACCAATGAAAACTGTTACATATTATAAGTATTTAGGGATATTTATTTCATCCTCATTAAGTTGGTCCCCGGCGCTAACATCGTTAATTAAGCAAGCAGAAATAGGTCTAATGTCATTAAATAAAATCATAAGTAAATGTGGAGATTTCTCACTCGAGCTGGCATTTGATTTATTCGACAAAATGATATTTCCTTATTGCATGGATCAGAAATACGGATTAAAACAGGAGCCTTACCTAACCTTAGTTTCCATACCAAAGCACAGGGTATCATTAAGTAGACTTCGGTGTTCGACTCAGTTGTTGAAGATGAATTTCATTGTATAATGATGTGTCCTCTTTATGATAACATAAGAACTCGGTATTTGAATTTGTCAAGCTGTTCAAAGAAACAGGAATTTATAGATTTAATGTCAAGTCAGGAGAAAACCGTCTTAAGCAGTCTTGCTGCTTCTGTTTACACCGCAATGAATGTACATTCCACCAGTATTTGAAGAATTTTTTTTCAACCGAAAAGTGTTCGTTACTTTTACTGTACTATAGGCCCAAGGCCTGAAGTAATACAGCTATGAGTTATCGTGCCTATGCCAACAGAGAAAGCTGTGAAGTGATGGGAAGGAAACCGCAATGGACACGCACAAGAAAGGAGCCAGCCACGCGGAACCATCTCCGTGATGGAGGACATAGTGCTGGTCGCTGTTGTGGATATCGCCAGCCATTTGCACCAATAGCGGCCTCAGCCAGGCCATCGCTTCCCATAACTCACTTCATAATGGTGGCGCCATATGCCGACCTTGGGTTATGGACATCCACCGCTGATGTGGATGCATATATCCAGAAGAGCTAGATCTTCGGACGACCTTGACCTGTGTTGACTTCTGAATGAGGTGCATTCCACTCGGCGTGGGCCTCTGGAAAGGCAGATTAACTGTTTCTCTTAGGGTCATAATCAGTAACACGATTAGTTAATATGCAAATAAATATCAATATTAATATCCAGCAACGGAAAAAGAGTCTTCTCCATTTAACGTAGTATAATATATACATAAACGCCCACATATGTGTAAATATTATGAATGACGAGTATTATCAACCATTTAAGTATTTAAATTTGCATTTTTGAAATTTGGTTAACAATACAAAATATAAAGCGAATCTCATACCAATGCTAGCATTCCTTGGATTTATTGTGCCTACCACCACTAACAATGCTTTAAAATCTTCTTTCAGGCGTTGTTTTCTTGAAATATTACCCCTTCCAAATTTTCGTCATTTTCCCTTTACCCAATCACGTGATGACTGCTAAATCACACGGTTCTAAATTGTAAAGTCTTATTTACATAATACATTGAAAAGTCTAACATGCAGATCTCTAATAATCAACCCGCGTGTGTTTTACAGATATGTTACAGTTAAGCTCTACAATAAACGAATAGCCACATAACGCACTAACTGGAACTTTGAAATGACCTACGGCTCACGACAAAATGATTGATTCAGCAGCTGGGGCCTCACTGACAGAGCCGCTTCATTTCAATGAGGCGTCTGCCCATGTGGATGAATAACTGTGTGTCGGCCCGTCTGGCCTGGGAGACGGTCATACGTCACTTCTGGGTGTGCCTATGTGGTATCGGACGGCCAGACCGCTCATTGAAACCAGCCAGGGACCGGTCTAGCCTGTCACTTTCGTAACAAGTTTCGCGATGGTATCCCGATTTTAGACGTTCTTTAATATGTGGCCAGGTGGAGCCTACGAATGTGTGTAATGACTTACATTCCTATCTCTGTCACACCAACCATTATAGGGAGGCCGTCCGTTACCCGGCATGTATGACCGGGGGCTCCATGGGGCGTTACGGTGTACCGCCGGTGGCTCCTTCTCTCGGGCCAAAGGGGCTGACCCATGAGGCTGACCTATTGACCCATTGAACAGCCATATGCGTTAATCACCAGGGCATATGTGGGGCCCAATGAGGCGAAGCGGCTCTGCCACTGATGCATTGCTGTTCAATGAATCATTTTATCAATGTCTAGCGTAGCTTGTATATTATTACAACGCTCAGCTGTCAAAACTAATCTTACATTATTTTATTCTTTGATAAGTTCGTGAACGATTATTAAACGTTATTGCGTTATTAAACGCACGTGTTTCTTTCTGACGATTGGCGATTTGCATGTTATCTGGTTGAACTGTTTACATGTTTTCTGTAAATCTGTGTCAGCTGTGAAGCCAGTCGCTTTAGCCAGTACCCGCCCCAGTTCATTCCATATGGGATTAACAACTGGACAATTGTCAAAAAGATGGACGAGAGATTCTGTTTCACATTTACAAAAATAGCATGCATCAAAATTTGTCAGCCTACACATTCGGAGATACCTATTCGTGACACAAATTCTATGTAAAATCCTATACTGAAAGCTTCTCAGTCATTCATTAACAGACGCATTAAAAGGTAGCAGATATAGAGCCCCCCATTCTTTCTCATCTATGGTCACTCCAAGAACTCTCGACTACTTTTCCTCATATTTACGAATTATAAATAACAAAGTAATCAAAGCCTTATAAACATAATTACACACTCGTTTCCATCTATACAGATTGTCTAAATAGGGATATACTAGTACGGTATCCTGACCACTTCTCTCCATGACGTCCCTCCCTCTACTCTCTCGGAATGGCATGCATCATACTATAAACATCTGCAAAGTTCATACTCACATCATATTTTTTAATGGATTCTTCCCATCCGAATGGCTCACCGTTTATATTGAAAAGATCCTTGGCATATATAATACCCTTCTCGATAAACTTTTTTTTTTCTCCTAGTGAGATTTTTGTTTGTCATAAAATATGTATTTCATAGAGGGAAACCTAAACAATCACAATCTAAATTTAATTTACTCTGTCTGCACCATAACCACGATTTAAAAACATCTGCCCAAAAGGGGTTGGCTATCTTTATAAAATGCCCCAGCAATTTTACATGTAGCTTCCAACAGTCTTCTCCTTCACTACAGATGGTGCAACTAAATAGATTTTGCCAGGCTCCGTCTTGACGCGTAAGCTTTGGTATCCAAGCTATTTTAAGGGATTGTAGCATCGATGTTATATCCGTTAAATGTACTCCACCTTTTTCTGGGGACTGAGCATTCCTCCACACAAATAAACTGATAGCTCTCTGTATCTTTCCAATACAGCTTTTTCCGGGCATTGGCACTGCAGACATAATATGGATTAGCTTTGGTAGAGCTTTGGTAGAGCTTGACAACAGTTACTCTATCTCTAATTGACAGATTGCGCTCTCCATAAATGTTCAATATATTTTCAAATTCCGCAATCTTCTTTTCAATCATCTTGCCCAGTTCAACATCAAAGTGTATGCATAAAAGTTTGAATTGGCTCATCCACGTCAAAGGAAGGTCTGGGTAGATATATAGATGTTTCTGGTTTGGTTTACCTAGCCATATGGCGTTTGTCTTGTCAACATTCATACGCAAACCATAACAGTAATAAAATACTCCATTTTAAGGAGAGCTAATCTTAAAGACTGCTCTTATCCATCTAATAGTAGAAAAGTGTCATCAAAGTATTGACCAAGTTTAAATTCTTTCCCACATACTGTTATACCCCCTATATTTCTATCTTGATTAATTGCCAACGCTAGGGGTTCAATTGATAAAATAAATAGATATGGGGCCAAGGGGTCCCCCTGCCTGCAGCCTCGTTCAAGCTGGAATTTTTTTGAAAAATTACCGTTGGTAATGACGCAGCTTGTAGGATTATTATATAACAAGTCATACCACTTCAAAAACTCCTCACTAAAGCTGTACGATATTAATACACGGCAAATGTACTTCCAAATTAAGGTATCGAAAGCCTTCTCGAAATCAATCAGAAGGATCATTTCTGACATCTGAGTTTAATAACGTGATACATTATACCATAAAACAGTCTCGTATTTTCGCCGATGAACATACCCTTCAGGAAACCTTTCTGATCCCAACTCACAATATCTGGTAAAACTTTCTTCAATCTATGGGCCACTACCCCTGACAATAATTTATAATCTGCATTTAACAATGAAATGGGGCGCCAGTTTTTCAGGCATTCTCTAGGTTTATCGCCTTTGGGTAGGCCAGTAATTATACCTTGTCTTTGAGTAACCGAGAGTGATCCAGACCCGTACCCGTATAACGTACTACGAACGAGATAAGTGCCAAGGTCTATCCAAAAAAACTGATAAAAGTAAATTAGAAATCCGTCACTACCGGGCGACTTATTGTTCTTCATACCTTTCAAAATTTCTAAAACGTCGGCTGATTCAATGTGTGCATCACAGCATGTTCACTGATGTTCATCAAGGCATTTTATATTATTCAAATTCAGGAATGATGCTATGTAGTCATCTGCTTAATGCTGGTCACAATTGGAATATAATCTTTGGTAATTTGTTCACATTTGTTCCCGTCTCATTATTTCCTGATTAGTTATAATCTTTTGATCTATAGCCAGTTGCTTGATTATTTTGCTAACGTAGCTTTTTCGTTACAAGATTCGAGAACTAGCGACTGGGTTTCTCTCCTTCCTCATAGAACTGTGACCTTGATCTTAATATAGACCACTTTATTTTAGGGAGTCTGATTCTCTCCAACTCAACCTTCGACTTGTCGAGTTTGATCTCATCAGGAGTGCTGTCATTCTCTAATACCAGTAATTTTTGTTTAAGCGGTTTCTGCTGAATAGTGTCTACCTTATATTCAGTTTTAACATTTCAAAGAACAACTGATCGTTTATAACAAAGCTTATTGAGTCTGAAGATGGCTCTGTGTGACTGTCCTTATATGTTTCGATAGTATGGTTTACAAACGTTTTGACTACTTTAATATATTCTGTATCTTGCAGTAGTGCTTAGTTTACCTTCTACAGACCCCTGCCCCTTTCCGCAAGATAGAAATATATATCGAAATATATATATATATCCTATAACCTGGCAGTATATCTCTTTGTCTTTGTATGTGTTTCGCACCAAGCTTTGAATATCAGTTTTCTGTCAATCAGATTCGCATAATTATCGATTTTTTGGGAAAAACGACGCAGCTTGGAGATATCTGGCCGTCATCTGATGATTGGAGGAAGATGAAATGACGAAAACATGGAAGGAGTAGAAACGAAAATTGAAAGCAGAATCTAAAGAACTGTTTGTGGTGGAAGGCTCAAATTACACAGACTTAGCATTTGTATCAATACTATTTTGCCTTGTTTATTAAGATCGTTTATCTATGTATCATACTACGTCTAGGAAAAATATGGGCAGAAGATTTTGATTATTTTTTGGATATTATCGCTTTGTCTTACTGATTATAGCACTAAGCGAACTAGTAAATCATTCTTTTAAGAGACGCACGGCGAGTGGAACGCCACTTATTCACAGGTCAACAAAGGTCTACATCCTCCAAAGATGTACCTCTTCTGGGTTCACATCCACGGTTGTCCATGTCCAATGATATAGCCTAAGATCGGCATATTGCGTCATCATTGCGTCATCATATTAGTCATCATTATAACGTGAGTTATGGGAAGCGATGGTCTGGACGAGGCCGCTAACAATGCCATGACAAGTGCTATAATGACCCTGACCCACGCACCTGCCCCCAACTGCGACCAGCACAAATTTCTCCTTCACGTAGATGGTTTCCGTATCGCTGACTCCGTTCCTGTGCGTGTCCGTCGCGGTTTTCCTCCCCATCACTTCCACAGCTTTCTGTGTTGTGGCCGCTACCCCAGCTCGCGGTATACATAAACTCGTTATTGAATGATAACCCGACTGGAAGCAAGCCAGCATGAAACTAGTTGTGCGGTAAGTGTTGTAGATGGGCTTTCCAACTGGCGGAGCCGGCGACATAGGAGACGAGTGTGTAAAGTGACGGGCCGACAGCGACGCCTTACAGAACCCCAAGCACGGTGACTGTCACAACACCCGTAACGACAGTTACATCAATCTAGATTCCAGACTGTCCGGACCAAATGGCGATATATGTCTTTGCTTGGTACTGGATTTAACGGAATACACCCCTGATGCCAGGATCTGGCGTTAGTTTAACATATAGATCCCTTCTCGTGTATATCGTATATGCCCATCTTTCAATCTAATTCTCCTATACCACTGCAAGGCAATTTCAATGCCTATGTTTCCATTTCCCATAACAGAGTGACCTACGCTCATGGGCTCCCATATACACACCAATTAAAATGGGCTATAAACCTCCTGGCATCAAGACTGAAACTAGATGTGAAAATAAGTGGGCTGCAGCAACTGACGGCAAAAAGTAATTATCCTTATTATGCTATTATAAAATAGTGCAGCTAAAAGGGCTAAACATGGCAAAGGAGCCTGCCGGGACGATGACGGATGAATGGATAAAACATGCCCAAAATTAGGTGCCCGGGCCCGGATTCGAACCCAGAACCTGTTGACCTGTGGTCTAGTTTGCTAATCACTACGACAAAAAGTGGAGTGTGGCACACAATTTTACCTACAAATCAATACATTGAGAATTTGTCGTTTATTTCGTCATGGTGGCATTCATAAAACCGTGTTATGTGGTGTTGCACAAATTATTTCAATAATTCAGTCGACGACTATCAGCCATTATGAAGCCATTGCATGGGAGGAGGAAAGTCCTATACGCTGTGTAACGAGACCCGTGACTCGTACCACTATGTGCAGCATTGTGGGAAGGGATAAGGGTAAAGTGAAGCGACGTCCGTGGAGATGAACCTTTGCCATTTGGCGAATAATGACATGGTTTCATTATTTAATTTGTTTAACTCTCGCCCGTCTGTAGGATGGCTGGCCTGGCAGAGCTCACATCGCAAAGCCAGGCGCGTAAACCAACAATTCATTCGGAAGCTGGCTTGGAATTTTAGCGACCGCCTGTTCCAGTAACATATCCTCGGTGGGAAGTATTGGAAGGTTCTGCGTGTCACTGTTGCATGCTCAGCTCATTGAGTCTTGGCTTTTTGCGTAATGTCCTAGTCATGGCCGTCCTACGGCGCTGGTGGTTGGTTGGTTGGTTGTATATTCAGGACGCTCTGACCACTTTTGATCATATCGCATCAATGGGAGAAGGAAGGGAGCGTGCAGCGATGTCCCGCGGCTAACCCCCTACTACAGTTCAAGGATCTTTATCCTGTAACCACACAGACAGTTCCAAGTTTTAGGGGGGAAGGGAGGATCCTCTTTGGATTTTATACGAATGACATCTATATCTAAACTCTCTGACTCCTGTCTGGATAGATCCCTCCATCCACATTGGGACGTAATCAGGCAGTCACCATTACGCCGCATTTACATACATACCTATGTAAATATCGTGACTTTGATGGCACAACTGCCTCTGCATAAACATACCAGAAAATGAACCAGCTATCTGATTTGTCCGGTGAATCATAGAATTCAGTTCGATTGGTCCAATGCGGCCGGAGCGGTAATTTTATAGTAAGAGTCATACCGAAAGAGATAAATTCATAGGGAGATTGCATCTAAATCCGGGTTGTCTGATTCAAGAATAATTTCGCTCCATTTCCGCTTTATTTGCAATAGTGGGGACCACAAACCGCAACGTTTATGGGGGAATGTAGTCCCACCGATATCGGCAAATGCAAAGGCTGTGTGTTCAGGCTGTTTGGGGAAATCGTTGGATTGGTTAGACGATGGATTTGCAGCTTTGTTTTTGGTTAAAGTAATACGATTTGCGTCGCGGTTTTTGCGCTTATGACCAAATAACCCTAGCTGTGACCGACAGAGCTTACCGCAGTCGTCGATGTGATGTCAATAGTTCTTTGTTTGTACTCACTGGGTGACTAGATTGGCGTTTCAATTCCAGTTTCTCGAACTAGAGCCCATCGTGGTGGGCCATTCACTCACACCCGACACGTGCCCATCCCGGCCTTTAGGATGCTAGATCTATCGATGCCGAAAGCCTTCATGTCAAACATTCTTAAACCTGAGCTTGGGCCGTCAAGTTGGCCTTTTGCAGTCGGCTAGCTCACCGTAGAGCTTCTTTGGAATGCGTTCATCTTGCATACGATGAACGTTGCCAAGCCAACGAAGATGCCTTTGTTTCACAAGAGCCAAAATGCTAACATTTATCCTCGGCCTTTACGGTATTATTCGAAAAGGTCTAACGGGTAGAGCATCCCACAATAGACATAGCCTCGCCTGCTTTGTAGTTGAAGAAATATGATTTTATTAAATAAAAACAACCTATGTCAATATACTAATATTGACATAAACAAGTTATTATAACGGTTATAATAATTCGATAGATGCTTGTTGTTGGCAAGAAATGCAGTTCACTGGTTGACGTCAGAAGTTCCCGACGATGGGCATTTCATCAAGGTTGTGGAACCCAAATTAAATATCGTTCCTGATGACAGCATTGCACTCCGTCAGTATATCTTCCCTCACGCCAAAATATAAATATAATATAAATATAATATAATATAAATTCAACATATAATAATATATAAACTAAAACATATAATAATATATAAATTAAACATATAATAGTATATAAACTAAAACATATAATAATATATAAACTAAAGCATATAATAATAATATATAAACTAAACGAATATAAGCTAAGAAAGAATTTCCTTATTGTTTCTTTAATTTAAGAAAATAACCGGAACCGGAATTGGGTGGCGCCTCGATCTGTCTTACCCTTTTCTTCATGTTTGGCGGTAGGCGACGTGAAGAACGCTCACTGCTCAATATCTCGTGATTGATGTGTCTGGTCTACCGGACGTCTTTGATGTCCATTTTACAAAACCTTCCTTCGGCCATCACGCTACAGATAGAAGCCAGATGGTGTCGTATATACCGCTAGCTCCGTCAAAGAGCCTTGTTACAGATAACAAGGCCCCGTTTCCTTCCATAGGCAACACTTTGGACGCCAGAAATGCGATGGAGACTGACTAATTCAAATTCGAGGTTCAGATCCTGTTTAACCTTCATCGAAAGTGACCATGTGCCTAACTCAATTACATCACAGCTTTTCTGCTTTTAGCAAAGCACTTTCGGCCACCCAGCCGCCGCATCATGATTGACGACTAACGTCGACCCAGAAAAGGTTGAAATAATGATATTAAACAGTCGTTTTGTACCAATTTTTCAAGTTAAAAGTCAGGAATATTAGCTCTCCATTTTTGTCATGTTTCTTGCACTCTCTCCATCAATTTTATTTCTGCCATAAAGTGAAAAGCATAGGTACGGCTTGTGGCGTTGTTTCCTAGAACAACGCCACAAGGTTGGGGCTAGTATACCGCAAGATTGGTTACTGCATCGGCGTTCCCGTGACACATCCTTGATAACCATGGTGAATGGTCACTTTGCAAGCACGCCTCCTTACGGTGGCTCCCATTGGTAGATTTATCGTGTTATCCCACCTTTGGGAATCTACTGGATGAGAACAAGTTGCGAAGTCCTCCGTAAGGTGATATTGGATGTCATTATGCCTAAATAAAGTTATCAACGTAGAGGTCAGCGAGGGATGCTATGGTGACATTCCCTTCGTACACATGAAAAAATATGTGACGTCGATTTTGCAGATTCTCAGTCTCGGAATTGAGGTTCAATGTACTGTCAAGATAGTTTGCCGATATACGCTGCAGTTATATACTAGTTAAGCAAGACATTTACGTGGTACAGAATTGGTGTAGGGTCTGTTATAAACTGACAGAGCCGCTTCACCTCAATGGATCACACGTCTGCCCACGTGGTTAACTAGTTTGGCAGAGTTCCGTGGGTCAGCCCCTCTGGCCCGGAGGAGCGAATAGCTCCGTGGTAACGGTAGCCAGGCCGCTCACTGGCACCTACCCGAGACTGGTCTAATCTGGACCTTACACAACAAGTTTCGCCATGGTTCCCCGATATTGCACGTGTTTTAATATGTGGCCGCTTGGGATTTCCGTTCGCCAATGAATTGGCAGATGGCGGACCGATATGTAGCAGGACATGTAATTAGGTGTATTCCTGACTACTTATAAGTGGAATTGCTGCTATCTGTTGTATATGCCACACCTCATTGGTTAGAGACTTAAGGACATGATTTTTAAATACCGTATTATGAGACACCACTAATAATATCATGACTTTTAGCAATATCTGACGCATCTCGTTTATTCACAATGGCGTATAATTCAATTCCGCTGACCTATACTACGCTTTAGATGCAATATGGGGCATGTTTCCGCAGTGAAACTAATGTGAAATTAGTAAACTGTACGTCTAGCTATATCAATGCATACGTTGCCATTGCATTTGTACAATATATCGTTTCGTAATGGCCTTCAACGGAAATCTATAGCAAAATACGGTAGGTCGGAATATAGCAACACCCTTTCTTCGTCATTCGCATTTGCAGTTGATTCAGCACCAGGCCAGATAATTGCAAAATTGCCAAACACTTAAACCCGTATTAATATGGCATTCAGCGAAAAATCAAGGACAGAGATGAGCTATGTCTCCGGGGTTAAACCATTGCCCTGTCAGGGATAATGACATGGGATCATCATTCCGCCCAAACCACAGCAATAGGATAAGAAGGAGTAAGATCAGCCTGAAACCACCAATCCATTCAGAAGCTACCCTGGTAACTAGGCCAAACCTGTTCCAATCAAATGACTTAACCTCGGTTAGAATTAATGTCTCACCCTCCAGAGATGTGCTGCGCGCGGCTATTTCCACTATTTTAAGTATATTGTGAATGTCTTTCTTTGACATCCTTACGCCGGCCCGATTGCATCATTCATTTTAAAATGCATCCTTTGTATGTGATACCATTCTTCGAACCCATGCATTGTACCTTGAGTCAATGCAATATTTACAAAAAGAAAAAAAAACAAGAAAAAGGTGTTTGGTGAACCCAATCTCATCACATGTGTAAATGCCCTTTTTGATACAATGAGGGCACAATGGCAGTGCTCGGCTTATACCTCCTCGACAGCAGGTGTTATTCATCATAGGCGCATTTAAAGGCGAAAAGGGAAATGCCCAAATGCCTTCTTCGGGCAATCAATTGCATCAACTTAACTGTATCACTGAACTGTATCACTTACAGAATACGTAAAAAGGGACGAGACAAAAAACTATAGATTATAGGTATCTATCCATGCAAACCCATTCTTTTAAACTGGTGGAATCAACTGTAGACACACAGTTTCAATGTGTGATCTATTATAATCTTTGTTGCAAATATAAAATGTTAAATCAATAACATTGGGGGATTCGGCAGTAATATACAGAGGAATGGTTGCGTCGAAAGTAAAACCTAATTGCTCTGGGTACGGTGCTGAACCGGTTTGAGAAAGCCCAATCGATTTCAACCGAGAAAACATTATACACTAATTGCAAGCTGAACTGACAACACATAGGTCGCAGTTTTTATATTTGCCAACTCTAGAAACGTGAAGAAGCCTCTTCCTGGATTGGATGCCGGTTTTCAATTAATGCAAATTCTCTCCACGTCCATCCATAGCAACCGCTATCGCATTTTACGCCCTACTACCCCTACACCATTTACACTCCTACCGTGCCGTGAAAGATATGTGATAGGTCGATATTACTACCTTCACTAAAAAAACTAGCAGCTGCTCGGGCACTAGACTAGTCTGTCTCAGAGGTTCAAGTCGGTGTAAGGCCATTCATAACATTGATGGGATGTTCTCAGTGGCAAGTTGTGCGTTCATGTGTGATTAACCAGGCTGACGGTCCTCCTGGGGCACTGAGATGGATCATATGTGACACAGTACAAAGACCCGAAACCAGTGATGTTGTGTTGATTCTTTTGTGCTAAAAGCTAAGGCAAAGAAGACACAATGACACATGTTGACCTGAGTGGACACATAGTAACCACTTGGTGGTCTGCGTGATTAATATTTGTGCCATGCTCCCATTCGGCCAGGTGGGGCGCTAATACACAGTTATCAATCGGGGACAACTTTCATCAGTTAAACTATAAGGAATTAACTAAACATTACAACAAATTAAAAAAAATATATCATGCATTAGTGAAGTTCCAAGCACTTTTGCACGATCACTCAAATTGCCATGGACACCCGCCTCAGCGCGCTGATGATGACGTCACCGGCGATCAAGCGATGGTTTAGACGAAAACACGATGTCACAGCTGACCTACGACATGGAGCTGTACGCTTTCATTTGCTGAAATAATGTTATATATTTCTACAATAAAGTCACCAACAGGTAAAGGTACCAAACGATATCTACATACAACCTAACACAAAGTCCTTGTCTCTTTCACGGCCATAACAAATTGCACCGACGATCTCGAGCTCCATCGGACTATAGTCCCCTGTAAACAGCTAGCGCTGTAGTGCTCCCAATTGCTAATAAACCGGAGATGAAGTGATATTACGCCCCAGTAAAACCACCCGGTTTTTTACATCCAATTTCGCATTTTTTTTAGCAAGAGCACCGCATTTGGTTTGACTCTTAATTGACTTTGGATTTACCCGCTCTGGTTGTATTAGGGTAATAAAACATGCTTCGGTTCCAGTGAACAAGCCAAAAAAGATGGCAATATAGTTTCTGGTATATTATGATGCAATTACAGATGTACCCGGCCGATTCCGTAGGTATATAAAGGCGTGTGTGTAAATGCGACGCTAATGTCTAAGAACGTTTTTTGTTCACAAGGTTAATGACCCGTACATATACAGGATCGGATTTGCATGTGATCCCCATGACGATGGGAATGACGATGTGATTTGCTCGCTGAAATCCTGGTTGCATGACTTTCAATTTGATCATGACACGATGTATAGAGTTTTAAAGTAAAAAGTATTATGTACATAGAAGAAGAGACTGTTGTTGAAACAACAACAGGAGAGGTCGAACGGCATACTGAATAAAAATACCAGGTCAAGCTAGACTCACGGTTGACCGGGAAGCCAAATAATGACGCCTCCGTCCCTCAGAATATCACCATGGAGTCCGTCATTGCCAAATATCTTAACCGGCGTTTAAATATATTTAACACTGAGGTTGCGGTGGTAGGAAGGAAATGAGTTCCTCGTAACCCTTTCAAAAAGTGGGTGTGCTAGCCATCTCCGTTTAGTTTACTTGGGGGCCACACGACTGGGCTTAATATCTTGCTTATAAGAAAAGTCAAATCAGCAGCTCGTACTTAGCCTCCTTTGCCATATCTTTGCATTTGCAAATTGTATCATTCGCATCCAGGGAACAGCTGTACGTGATTGTTGGATAGATCACAACTCTTTATTGTTCCTGGATGCTTACAATGGCGGACACTGGCTAGAGAATTTTAATCCACTTTTTGACGTCCTTTTATGAATATAATTCTATTAGCTACATTGTTTGTGCCCCGTCCCCAGTGACAGTTTCCATGAGACATTCAGTTGTGTCTTGAAAGGTGAAAGCAATATACAAAGTGAAAATTTAAATCCACCACATATTTGAACTCCTGAACACACACACTTGATGTATATACCACCAGTTTGGTGTTCTTTTACCCACCGGGCCTGGGCCGATATATCCTGGTCACGCCACCAAGTGTAGTATTTCTGGACCCTTCCCCCTTAAGGACGAATCCAACCCCACCCCCCCCCCCCCGTCCCCCCCCCCCCCAAACTGACGGGGTTTCACAGGGAATTTTTCATTTGGTCCGAGTCTCTCTGGTGTCTTTTACCCAGCGGATGACGTAATTACTCAAATGAGTACGTATTTAAAAACTTCCTTGGGCTTTATTAATGAGGCTATAGAGAATACCATCTGCTCTCGGGCTGGCACAGATCGGGCACTGCCTCTGAGCGAATTACGAAATCAAAGGGACATTTAAATCTTTGATGAGGGTTCGTTTTGTGTGATATAGATAAGCGCATCTGAAGGCATGGCGATCACCCGTCTCAGTGATCTGTCATGTCTGATGTGCGTGCTTTGTCAGGAGAACTCCCAGCGGTATGATTCCACTAGCAAACAGAGGTTCCGATCAGATTTATTACCGAAAATAATGTCGTTTAAATCCGTTCAGTGGGATTATTAAGTTTTCTGCAGTTAAACAGTTCCTTTCTTATGGAAGTACATGTTTATAGGCGTCACTCTCGGAGTTTATAATTATGCATAAAACGATGGAAAATTAAATCGGGAACCCTTTGCAGCGCACCGCTTTTACACAATGGCCGAATAATATACGGTGTCATATGCGGCCTACACCTTCTTTAATCAAGGCACGTGCATGCAACGCACTTTATCCGTCCGGCGCGCTCAACAGGGTGCCAAATGAAATATCTGCCTTAATGGACTCCGGGGACATACCGAAGTGGCCGACATAGTCTGAGTGTGTGTGAGTGTGGGACTTGGTTGTCAGGCCCCAAAGTAGATGTATCCCTTTCAGACAGATAGATCGGTGTGGACGGATGGGAGAAGAGGGAGCGTTGGGTGCGTGATGGAGGTGGGGGGGGGGACGTGAGGGGGGGCGTGGTGGTAAGGCTTCCGGGCGAAAAGGCTCCGGTTCCGGGTGAAAAGCGCAGCCGGACTCTTAGGCCTCAGCCGGAGTCTTAAGCAGGTTGATGAACCCTATCTGTCTAGATGTCAAGAAGGCTTTCTGGCCTCCAATGATTACCAGAGTAGGATGCAAAAAGTGGAGTAACACATCAGTCATTTCATTAGTTCATTGGGGGTCCGGACAGTAGATATATACGTGGTATGGGTTACGATCAGACTAAAGACGTCAGTGTTCAAAGCAATTGGTGTCGATACTGGTCTAGACAGTGGATAGGTCGCTGGTGTCTTTTGGGGACACTTATGTGATATTCAATCAATATTGCAGGTTTCTGATTAATGCGTCAATGGAACAGTTCTCTTGCCATCTTGCATCCGATGGTGGGTGGGTGGTATTTTTAGTGAGTCTGGGTTGAGACAAGATATCCGGTGTGCGGAAATACCTGTACTTTCAGCTTGGTCGAAATAGTGACCAGATGTTTGGTGTTGCTAAAGAAAACATCCTGGGGGTGAGGGGGGAGGGGCACTTTTTCACTTTCTCGTGGGGGGCGGGGGGGGGGGGTCCGCGTGTGCCCCATGATGCCCGGGGGAGCAGACATTCGTGATGAAAGAGAATCAAGACCCCTATTGAGCGGATATTTGAAAATTTGCGACCAGGGATCTGAAAATGCGAGTTTATAGAGCGGGTTGCCGCGAAAAAATACCCCTTCCGAGCGGTTACACCCCCCCCCCCCCACCCGCCCCGGGAAGATAGTAAGTCGATATTGGTGAAAGTGGGAACATACCTTTGGGATGTTTAATGAACACTTCGTAGCGATGTTGGTGGAGACGGGCACATATGTTCGGTTCGGTGTGGTTCAAAAACACGTTATTACCCTGTTTATTGTTGATAATAGTGGCGCGGTGAATAACACTGTTATGACATTCGAGGTAGTGGAGGCAAATTGACAGGTATATTAGAAAGAGTTAATTGACACTCTTGGCCAAGAGTGTGGGGTTGTATGTTGTGTCAAGGCGACTTTTGATTTTCAATCATGCTTCATAGAGTGTGACTTTCTTTTCGAACCTTGCCAAAACAATGGGTGTTCGTTGTATTCACGGACACTTTCGCGTCAATCTTTGTCTAGACAGTAGGCGGGTGTCCAGGGGCGGATCTAGGAATTTGCCAATGGGGGGGGGGGTTGCTCTGTGCTCTGAAAACCTGCGACCGGGGGACGGGGCAGGAGCTCTGAAGATTTGTGACCGGGGAGGGGGGTTGCTCTGTGCTCTGAAAACTTGCGACCGGGGGGGGGGCTTAGAGAACCCGACTTTAACAGTGTATGTTCAGTTTCCCAAGGGGGGGGGGGGTTGCTCTCTGACCACTTGAGACTTTAACATGTATGTTAACATGTATGTTGTATGTTCTGGTTCCCAAGGGGCGGGGGGGAGTGCAACCCCCCTACCCCCCCCCGTAGATCCGCCCCTGCGGGTGTTTTTGACAAAGTTTGTCGAGACTGCAACGAAGTGATTGACGTGTTTGTGCGATTTGTTGTCGAGATTGGTCGAGATTGTCGGAAGGTGTTAGTTCGCAACGCGAACTTCTGGTGACTGCTTGCGACTTGGCCTGGGCCTACGAGACGGATAATTTACTGTTTGTGTCAGTGTCATGTATCAGTAACTGAGCGGTAATACAACATAATGAATCAAAAGGGCTCCAGCCATGTTTTATATTAACCTGAACGTAGTATAATAAGTACATACATATAGCTGTCTGTAAATATCATGGATTTCAAAGATAATCAAGCGTATTATGCATTCAATTTCATGGAATTTTGGATCTAATGAACAACAAAGATATATAATAAGATTTTAACACCCATACTTTGAATCTTTAGGTTGGTGTTTATCGAAGTGATCTTCAGAATCGTCTTTCAGATTTAACATTTTGAAATATCACAAGTTTCTCAATCATCGAATGACTTCCAGATCGCTCTCCTATATTTGCAGTTATGATCAACACTGTGGAATTGCATACCAAATAATCAACATTTGGCGTCGTTGGGAAATTATGATAATGCGATTTACATAATACATATATTTACATCTTTTCATTATTGAAGAATACAAAAATGAAGATTGTTTACCGTTAGATGCTGCCGCGATATACTAATCACGCTAGATATTTATGTGGAATAGAAATGGCGTGGAGCTGGTCATAACATGATTGATTCAGCAGCTGTAGCCTCACTTGCCGAGCAGCTTCACCTTGATGGAACACACGTCTGCCCGGGTGGTTACCGCATGTAGCAGAGTTCAGTGGGTCAGCCCCTCTGGCCCGGGAGACGGGCATACGTCACTTCTGTGTGTACCTCCGTGGTAACGGACGGCCAGGCCACTCGCCGGAACCAATCCTGGACCGGTCTAGCCTGTCACTTTCGTAACAAGCTTTGCCATGGCTTCCCGATATTAGTCGTTCTTTAATATGTGGCCAGGTGGAGCCTACGAATGTGTGTAATGACTTACATTCCTAGCTCTGCCACACCAACCATTATATGGAGACCGTCCGTTACCCGGCATGTACGACCGGAAGCTCCATGGAGCCTTATCGGTGTACCGCCGGTGGCTCCTTCTCTCGGGCCAAAGGGGTTGACCCATTGAACACAGACACATGCGTGTCTGTATTCAACTAGGTCATACGTGTGGCCCATTGACGTGAGGCGTCTCTGCCACTGAGGCCCCAGTTGCTGAATCAGTCATTTTGTCATAGGCAATTTCCAAGTTCCATTTAGTGTGTTGTACTTTTATTGTGGAGTTTAACTGTAACCTATCAGTAAAACACACGCGGGTTGATAATTCGAGATCTGCATGTCAATATTTTCCATGTATTATGTAAATAAGATTTATTAGAATTATCCAACGATCCAAGTTAGAACCGAGTGATTTAGCAGTCATTTAATGATTATGAAAAGGGGAAATTACGATGACTTGGAAGGAGTAATATTTCAAGATAACAACATTTCAAAGAAGATTCTAATGCATTGTTAGTGGTGATAGGCACAACAAAAAAGTACTTTTAGCATTGGTATGAAATTCGCTTAATATTTTGTTGTGTTGATCAAAATCCCAAAAGGCAATTTGAATCCTTACTTTGAATGTATATATTATACTGCGTTCAATGGGGGAGACTATTTTTTCGCTACTGGATATTAATATTGATATTTATTTGCATATTAACTTATCGAGTTACTGATTATGACACCAAGAGAAACAGTTAATCATCCTTTCCATCAAACACACGCCGAGAGGTATGTACCTCATTCAGAAGTCAACACAGGTCAAGGTCGTCCGGCGATCTAGCTCATCTGAACATATACATCCACATCAGCGGTTTGATGTCCATAACCCAAGGTCGGCATATTGCATAATGGTCACCATTATAAAGTGAGTTATGGGAAGCGATGGCCTGGTTAAGGCCGCTAACGGCGCTATGGAGGGCGATATACCCTACAGCGACCAGCCCAAAATCCTCCATCCCATAGATGGTTCCGCGTGGCTGACTCCTTTCTTGTGCGTGTCCGTCGCGGTTTCCTCGCCATCACTTCTGCCGCCGCCTCCGTTATGGCCGCTACCCAACCTCGCGGTATAGATACATTCCTTATTGAATGATACCCCAGCTCAAAGCAAGCCGGAGTGAAACTAGTTGTGTAGTAAGTGCTGTAGATCCGTTTCCAAATGGCGGAGCCGGCGACATATGAAGCGGTTGTGTAAAGTGACAGACCGACCGCGACCCCTTGCAGAACCCCAAGCACGGTGACGGTTACAACAACAGCAACTATAGTTACATCATCTGAATCAAGCGTCACAAAGCCTCCGGACTGTCCCGAACTTATTGCTGGTATATCGATTTGCTTGGTACTGGATTCAACGGGTCACATCCCTGATGCCAGAATCTGGCCTTAGTTTAACATATAGATCACTTCTTGCATATATCCGTATAGGCCCAGCCATCAATCTACTTCTCATATACCACTGCAAGTCAATTTCAATGCTTATTTTCCCATTTCCCATAAATGAGTGATTTGTGTTTATGGGCGTCTATATCCACACAGGTTAAAATGAGCAAGGAACCTCCTGGCATAAAGACTAAAACTAAATGGGCTGCAAACTCTGACGACAAAATCAAATTATCTTAATTATTCTATAATGAAATTGCGCAGCTCGTGTCAATGGCAGTCCAGGTACTTCGTCATCTACTTGTATATTATATCGTTGTACTCCACCAGTGGACCAATGTCGGGTAAGAGCTTAACTATATCATTATAATTATTGAATAAATCATTTTAATAATGATAATAATGACCGTTAATGCATCGTCAATTATTTTCAAATACAATGCGTGAAAGTTACGTTTGTAATGCATTAATATTTAACTCCAGGGCGCCATGTCGTATTAATGTCTGAGGAAGATGAAATGACATTATTTGGCGTGTTACGTCGCTTTTGTTCACACAAAGGCTAAACTGGACCAAGGAATCTCCCGGGACGAGGAGGGATGGATTGATAAAACAGGTTCCAGATTAGAGGCACGTGTCGGGATTCGAACCCAGACCTTGTTGATGTGTGTCTAGTTGGCTAACCAATACGGAAGAAGAAGAAAGAGGAGTATGACACGCAATTGTACATACAAACCAATATATTGAGAAGTTGTCGTTTATTTCCTCATGGCAGTAACCGTTTTATGAGTTGTTGCACGAATTATGCCAGCGATCCCGTAGACGACTATCAGCCATTATAAAAACTTCATGGAAGGAGGAAAATCCTATAAAAAAGGCAATGCCCCTTCACCGTGGTTGTCAACTATATCACAGAGCTGTGAGATGGGAACCGTGTCTCGTACCACACTGTGCAACATTGGGGGAAATGCCAAGTGCAAAGCTCGGAGCGACGTATGTGGAGATAAACGACTGCCATTTGACGGATAAGGATATGGGATCATTATTGGGCGAACCCCTCGCACGTCTTTGCGATGGCTGGCCTAGCAGAGCTCACACCGCCAAGCCAAGCGCGTAAAACCACCAATCCATTTGGAAGCATGTAATAACCTACCCCCAGTGAGGACTAGCGGGAGGTTCAGCGTATCACTATTGCACGCTCAGCTTATTCAGTGTTGCCCTTTTAGGTAATTCCCTAGTCATAGGCGAAATAAAAAAAGCTATATTCCAAATCATTATTTCGTTTTTATGCGCATTTCCACGTCGATGCCGACTACCGAAGAACGAACTAACATCAACAATGGCAAATACATGTTGCTTACACATAAAGCGCCAAATGTATGGCGATACCCAGATGGCAACCTCTGTGGTTGTTAGTAATAGTAGCAGTCATACTGCATGACCGAAAACTGACTCGAGAAAACCATATTACTGTAAGGTAGGCCTATGCCGTCTAATTTTGATCAGCTCCCCCTGTTCGGTAGTTGCATAAATCCACTTGTTATTGACATTCCATCATCCGAGCTGCCTCCTACCGTAGTTGATTTAGATACCACCTGACCTCCCTGAAGCTTGGCACACATAGGTGGCAACCAATAAGATGAGAAAATGGTTTCACACAGACAAACCGCAAGTCAATAAAAGCATATCTTTTCGCATACCGATGTAACCTGCTGATGGAGTATATCTCTTTACGGCCTCAGTAGTTGTCGCAGTGAAGTAAGTGAAGTAATCTAAATCATGTTTCGATAGATCCCTCCATCCCTACTGGGGCGTAAGCAGGCAGTCACAATTAGGCATCATTTACATACATACCTTGTAAATATCGTGGCTTGTATGGCACAACTGTCTCTGCATAAAACATATCGGAAAACATCAACCGCGGAATCCTGCGGTTGATTTTGTGATTCTTTTTTTTTCTTCGGCTGCGGCCGGGGTCTAAAGCCACTGGTAAGCGAACACAGACGACCTCATTTACGAACGAGGAAGACGGACTGGGATTTCACGGTCGAATTTGTATTTGGCCAAATCGTGTACTAGGCGTTGCTTGTTCTGCAACGGCCTTCGGCGTTCTGCAAGGGATCGCGGTCGGCCTGTCGCTTTACACAAGCCCTTCATATGTTGCTGGCTCCGCCAGTTGGAAGCCCATTTACAACATTTACAACACTAGTTTCATGCTGGTTTGCTTGCAGCCGGGGTATCATTCAATAACGAGTTTATGTATACAGCGAGCTGGGGTAGCGACCACAACAGAGAAAGCTGTGGAAGCGATGGGGCGGAAACCTCAACGGGCACGCACAAGAAAGGAGTCACCATCTATGCGGACACCATCTACGTGATGGGAGACCTTGGGGTTGCCAATCTTGGGGGTAGATGAGTAGATCATCGTATCGCCTGCGACGTCACCTCAGCCATTCAATCGCTTCCCATAACTCAATTCATAACGGCCAAGCATACAATATGCCGACCTTGGGGTATTGACATCATACGCGGATGTGAAGACATGGATTCAGAAGAGATATAAGCCCGGACTACATTGGCTTACGTTGATGTATGACAAACTGAAAGACTAAATAGGTGATCAACTGTTACTTTAATGCCTTGATCAGCAACAGCTGACAACAAACAATGAATTAATTTAAGTGTTTTACGTCAATATTTCATGTCGCATGAATGTGGTGCGATATATGTAGAATATCAATAACACGCAATGCGAATATGTGAATTATAAATGCTAAATATGATAAATCATTTACGTATTGAAATTTAAAATTTTAGATTTTACTAAACTAAGGTAAATATTCGATGAATTTGATAATATTGCTTAGGTATCAAAGGTGTTTGTATTGTGTACCATATACCACAAAATGCTCTCCACATTCGTGTTTCAGATGTTGCTTTTTGAAAGATTTTCCCTTCAATGCGTTTTATGATTTCTCTTTTTTTTAATCGTTCGAATTTTTTAGATGTGTAAGACAACAGAGAACACTTAATCCCGGCGCTCATATCGCGTTACGGGAAGGGTCAAGGCGAGACCGCAGCCATGTCCACGAGGTTAAACCATTGCCCTGTTTGGGATAATGACATGGGGTCATTAATATTTTGTACGAACCCCTTCACTCACGATGTGATGGCTGGCCTAGGATAGCTCAATCTACATAGCCGAGCACGTAAAACGACCAACCCATTTGGAAGCTGCCGAGGGCAATTAAGCGACGTACTGTTTCACTGAAAGTGACTTATCCGCGTGAAAATTATTGCTTCACCCACCAGGGATGGCTGCGTGCCGCCCTTTTCACTGTGAACTAATTGTCAAGATTTTTGTCCATTAATTACGTTTGGTGGCGTATCATCGCTTGGTTTTGCCCCGTTATGAGACAAAGACACTCGTACACTTACAGTTGGGCCCTGCATCCAACCCGCACCGCCACTGACGTAATCCTGGCTGCAGTCACTGGCTGCTGGGTTGCGTTGATAGATATATTCCTCAGGGCGAATTGACGAATCAACATGGCTGAGAATTAGAGCCAAACCAACTCAAATTGACAGAGATTGTGGTTTGATAGTTCGTTGCTACGCCATGCAACGTTGGTGTCATATATGGGTGTCACCATTTGTTGTTATGACTACAAATGGTACAGGAGGCATACTGTGCCGCGCATTTCGTTGTAGTCATTCGAATATTATGTAAAACACAATATACTGGGAATCTGTCCCTGCGTAATGGCTCCCCAAAGAGGAACTCTTATTCTTATTACAAATAATTCGTCAAGAAGAAACCACCACCATGTTACTCTTTACAATAATTTGGTTGGCACCCTTGCTTGGTCGCTGCATATTGGTATTCCAATGGGCAAACTGTCCCCTAAAGCCGTTGATTAAGATGCCACCTGACCCCTGTAAGGTCATATATCCCAACCAATCAGACTAAACTTTATCGTCAATTTGCCTCAGAACGGCATAACTCGCCGAAGTACATCACTGTTTTATTATTTACGATGTCTTCTGCCTTGGAGTTGGTACTGAGGTGAGGAGAGGCGACGTAACCATGGGTCGCTATGCGAGACATGTCACTTCACTGAGGTACGTGATCGCCATGCCAACTCGACAGGCGTTTGGGGAAACCTAATCTCATCACGGCGGTAAATGTCTTGCTGACAGAAGTATTGCCCTAAGACAGTGCTCGGTCCGTGCCTCCCCAAGAGCAGGTGGTCTTCCTTGTAGCCGTATTTAAACCTGTAAATGGGAATTTTCAAATGACTATTCCTTTGGACTATTGTCCGCGCATCAATTACACCAATACGTCACGTGCGCATGGAAAAAATTGATTCCAATATTGACCATTATGTACATATCACATTGCTCACCTTTTTTATGCAACTGTTGACACGTAGAAACCATAATGACGTGCGATCCCAAACCGATATGTGTTCCATGGTTGCAAAGAGTAAAATGTGAACTGGGCCTGCAGATTCGTCGTGTGAACTGCTGATGTCGCTTTGGCAGTCAAAAAAGCCACGGTTAGATGTGTGGTCTCAACGCAATAAAATGGAGATGGCTAGACTGAACAATCGTCTTTCAGAAAGTGAAAACACGTGCAACGTGTGTATTGATGCAAGGAGCTACGATAAGTTCATTTCCCTCCACCCGACTTCAGTTAAAGGCTAAATATCTGATATTACAGTTTTATGTTATTTCATTTGCCAAGATAACCATGAGTTTTGTCCTTATATTCTTATTCCGCAGGCCATTCGACCTCGGCTGGGTGAGTGCTAGTCGTCCAGTCAGTAGGCCTGCCCATAGCCCAATCGAAATGCTCGTCAAATGACGGCTGCAACAGGTATATCCTGTAGATATGATGTCATAGAACGTTCCACAGTGCCGGTGGACAAGGTTATGCGTCGTGATAGCCCTCGGCGAAAACAGAAATGTCCCGATTATCGTGCACTCAAGTTTCCGCAACAGTATATTCTTTATATATGCAATAACTTTTAATTTAAACTCTCTAAATCTTTTCTCTGTGAATGTCATAATTATGATGATAAGTATTTCGAACTGCAGCCGGCAAACAAACCGCATTGCAATTCCCAGCCATATTATGACACGAACCCTTGTATGGACACTTTAAAATTGATAACAAAGCCGTCTTTTATTAAAGCACGTATTTACCGTATCGGGGCTGGCTCGGTATATCTTTAGCTGTATCATGACATGCCAGAAGCTAAATATGCCATCTAAGTTATGTTTTATTAACCTAATACGGCTGTAGAGGGTAATTCAAAAGTCAATTAAGGGTCATACCGAATGCTGTAAACCTTTCCGGGGTTTTGCGAAAGGATCCAGTTGGTCTTTGGCTTGACGACTTTCTGACGGGGAAATATAATATTATTTCTAGAAGTAAAATGTACGAGTTAATATGACATGTCATTTTGCTACGTTTTGTCAAGTAGCTGTGTGTGTGTCTATGCTATGCAGGATATTTCACGAAGTTATATTTCACCACCGTCGAGAGTGAAATCTTAGAGCAGTTATTCGATACGTTGTATTTCTTCCATATCATAAAAAAAAACGCAAGAAATGTTTAATTAAATAGGAAGATGAATAGCATGAAGTAAACGCTATTTAACCTATATCATAATGTTGGTCCTAAAAGGGTAGAACGCAAGCCCGCGACCCAGGTTATTCCTAACTCAGGGTATCACGGTATGCGAAGGAAGTTTCCCCTCAGTGCGGGTTAAAGGATCCACACCTTGCAAATGGGAGCTCGGTACAAATATCACTCAAGCATTGGCTTAGCTTGTGGCACAATAGAGCGTCAAGACAACATTACTGGTGACAGCACTTTGTACTGTGTCACATATGATCCGTCTCAGTGTCTCAGGAAGACCGTCGGCCTGGTTAATCACACATGAACGCACAGCTGGCCACCGAGAACTTTAATCAATGTTATGGATGGCCTTGCACCGACTTGAACCTCTCAGACTAATGTAGTGCCCGTGCAGTTGCTAGTTTTCTAGTGAGGGCAGTAATATCGACTTATCCCTTAACTATCACGGCGCGGTAGGGGTGAAAATGGTGTAGGGGTGGTAGAGCATGAAATGTGATAGCCTGAATGATCAAAATTTAATTTGGACTTGGATTGCGGCTTATATGCCGCATGTGGGGGCCTTATGTGTTCTCCTGATCTTATGTGACCCTCATCGCCGTTTCACCCGTTACGTGGAACCACGCTGGCGGCCTTAAACCGGACCCCTATCCATAGATTATCCTCTTTGGATAGTTTATGATTGACATCTATATATAAACTATCTAAATCATGTTTCGATAGATCCCTCCATCCCTACTGCGACGTAAGCAGGCAGTCACCATTAGGCATCATTTACATACATACCTTGTAAATATCGTGGCTTGTATGGTACAACTGTCTCTGCATAAAGCATATCGGAAAACATCAACCGCGGAATCCTGCGGTTGATTTTGTGATTCTTTTTTTTCTTCGGCTGCGGCCGGGGTCGAAAGCATCACGTTACTGATAGAAACCCTATGGTGTCGTATATACCGGTAGATTGGATACTGCATCGGCGTTCCACTGACACATCGTTGTTATATATTTGACACCAAGGTGAAATGTCACTTCGTTTTTTACCATGAACACCTCCTTAAGGTGACTCCCGTTGACCGTTTTATCGTGTTATCCCCTTAATAGCCTTTGGTAATCTACTCGATGAGAACAATTTGCGAAGTACTCCGTAAGGTGATATTGGATGTCTTTATGGCTCAATAAACTGGATCGTCTCCAAGCAGAGGTCAGCAAGGAATGCTATGATGACATTCCCTTGGTACATATAAACAATTATGTGACGTCAACTGTTTGCTTTGACTGCTCATTATTGTCATAAATCCACCACGAAAAGTCCTAACCTGAGTCCCAGTCGTGACGTAACTGAACGTTATTGGGATAGCGGCTACGTAACAATGCATTATCTTCTAAAAATGAGAATGGTATAGTCAACCCCTTATCTCTCATAAGGCGACTCGTTCCATACCGTAAATTATAGCGCTATAATGGACAAGTTAGCGGATGGCAGGCCCAGGCCGAAGCCTGCGATCCCTATCCCCGACCCCCTATAACACACATATACTTCCGGTCCCCATCCCCTGTCAAAGCACCCTCCCCGCTCCGCCCCCCTGCCTCGCGCCACACGTTTGTCAGTTCCTTTCCTCGCTGAATCTATCTGGAGCGCCATGGCCCAACAAAACACGTGCACATGGTCGCAGGTAGCTTATCCTCCTCCAGATATGTCAAGGGAACGATCGTCATTGAAATGACACTCCAGTTGTATTCAGCACAATTTGTAACTTGACAGGTGTGCGCTTATGTGGATATAACCGGAAGTGGGCGTGGTCAGCTACACCCGGTACCGTCGGCCATGGATCACATTCTGTCCTGGACAGACCTGATTGCAAATGGCGATGGATTCAGATAGATGTAGCTATAAGTACAGCTACAGTTACCGTGCCCTCGGCGTTCTGCAAGGGATCGCGGTCGGCCTGTCGCTTTACACAAGCCCTTCATATGTTGCTGGCTCTGCCAGTTGGAAGCCCATTTACAACATTTACAACACTAGTTTTACGCTGGTTTGCTTGCAGCCGGGGTAGCATTCAATAACGAGGTTATGTATACAGCGAGCTGGGGTAGCGACCACAACAGAGAAAGCTGTGGAAGCGATGGGGCGGAAACCTCAACGGGCACGCACAAGAAAGGAGTCACCAGCTATGCGGACACCATCTACGTGATGGAAGACCTTGGGGTTGCCAATCTTGGGGGTAGATGAGTAGGTCATCGTATCGCCTGCGACGTCACCTCAGCCATTCAATCGCTTCCCATAACTCAATTCATAACGGCTAAGCATACAATATGCCGACCTTGGGGTATTGACATCATACGCGGATGTGAAGACATGGATTCAGAAGAGATATAACCCCGGACTACATTGGCTTACGTTGATGTATGACAAACTGAAAGACTAAATAGCTGATCAACTGTTTTTTTAATGCCTTGATCAGCAACAGCTGACAACAAACAATGAATTAAATTAAATGTTTTAAGCCAATATTTCGTGTCGCATGAATGTGGTGCGATATATGTAGAATATCAATAACACGCAATGCGAATATGTGAATTATAAATACTAAATATGATAAATCATGTAGGTATTGAAATTTCAAATTTGAAATTTTTGTAGAATAACCGTAAATATTCGACGAATTTGCTAACAGTGCTTAGGTGTCTAAGGTGAATGCTGCATCCCTTTTCATAGTATATGCAATTTTACTGCAGTCATCTTCGTTTGGTTGCATAATCATAATAACATCATGTTCAGCATGAATACAAACAACTCACGGGCAGGTCGCCAATTACCAGAAAATTGTTTACCTTAAAATCAAGAGCCAAAAGAAATCAAGGTACATGCTTTCGAATTGCAATTTACTGGCAGGGAATAAATGCTGAAGTTTATGTGCGATATGATAAACCATTGTGTAATGTTAAATCTTCAAAGCAAAGCATCAACTACATGCAGTAAACTGGAACAACAAAACACGCACAACCATTTCCGCGAGAAATTGGGGCTCATATGACAGCCATCGATGTAGGTGCAGAACAAGTGGAGAACACTTGACCCCGGAGTTCATATCGCGCCACGGAAAGGGTCAAGGGCAGACCGAAGCCACGTTCACAAGGATAAACCATTGCCCTGTTTGTGATAATGATTTGGGGTCCTTATTTGCTACGAACCCCTTCACTCACGATAGCTGGCCCAGGATAGCGCAATCTACATAGCCGAGCACCTAAAACGACCAACTCATTCGGAAGCTGCCGTAGAAATTAAGCGACGCCCAACACCTGTTCCAGTTAAAATAACTTAACTGGGGTGGGAATTAAGGCCGCACTCTCCAAAGATCGCTGCGTGCCTCTATTTTCACTGTGAATTAATTGGCAAGAGTTTTGTCCATCCATTATGTTTTGTGACGTATCATCGCTTGTTTTTGCCACGTTATGAGACAAAGAAACCAACACAATAACAGTTGGGCCCTGTATCCAACCCTCACCCCCACTGACGTAATTCTGGATGCAGTTACTGACCGCTGGGTTCTGTTTATAGATCTGTTCCTTACGGACGAATAAACTAATCTGCATAGCTGGGAATTAGAGCCAAACCAGCTCAAATTCATAGGGTTCATGGTTTGATAGTGTTTGCAACGTTGGTGTCATCTATCGGTGTCACCATTAGTTGTTATGACTGCAAATGGTAAAGGAGGCATATGGTGTCACGCATTTCGCTGTAGTCATTCGCCTAACGTGTAACAACAAATTAATGTACTTTGAATGTTTCTTTGTGTAATGGCTTCCCTACGCGTAAATCTTATTTTCAATAAATAACTCTACATGAAAGGACGTCCACCTTGTTACCCTTTGCAATACCTTGGTTGGCACCCTGGCTTGGTAGCTGCATATTGGATTTTCAATGCGCAATCTTTCCCTAAAAGCGTTGATTAAGAGGCCACGTGACCCCATGAAAGTCGTATATCCCAACCAATCAGACTAAATTTTATCACACAGACGGGCAGATACTGAAATCGTCTATTTGCCTCAGAACGGCGTAACTTGATGAATTACATCTCTGTTTTATAAATTTTCACATCTATTAACTCATGGCTCTTTCTGTGACTCAACTGTAAAAGATGGCCATTTCCGCATTTGACTCATTATTCAACAAACTGCGTCGTCACTATTAACCATATGCACTTACTAGCGCCACCTGTACGAGGTTGAGCAAGAGAGCTATAACCCCCCTCTAGGACGGAGAGTGAGCAACGAAACAGCGCCCCTAGCGCCGACGTTGTGAAATCCCCACACCCAAAACTGGCTAATCGAGTAAATTTGCGCGGCGAGTGCCAACAGTTGCCTTGAAACACTTAATAGTGGTGGGTCTTGCTTCGAAAGTAGTTGTAAATGTTTCACAAATGTTCGTAGAAAGCAGGCATGTGATTGATTCGGAGATTCAGCCATTACGTTTGCAAATACAAGGCGTTGAAGTGGGTGTTGACGCTCCGTGGCAGCCGTTGAGTCGTATAACCTGTTCTTATTTAGCTCGTCGCGACGCACCCCAGGCCTTCAGCATAGCCTTCTCCTATTGGCCTGACGCAAAACAACCGTGTCCCAAACTGATATATGCTCTATGGTGGCATGATAGGGTGTGGGCTAATGGGCCAGTCAATAGGCATGCCCATAGCCCAGACGACATAATCGTCAAATGTGTTCAACAGAAATGTCAACATCATTGTGCAGTCGAGAGTCCGCGACAGTACACTCTTCATATATACAATGATACAAAGGGATGAATATTTAATATTTCACCATTGGCCATAATGACAAATGCAAATTAACCATGAATATTATTCACAGTTTATACAGTTAAAGTTAGCCAGGGCCTAGGAATAACGTTCCCACCATTCACTACGTGGCGCAACGGGTGACGCTCTCCATGTGCGTATCGGGGTCGGATCGGTACATAGCATACCATGACATACCAAGAACTAAATATCAGGTTCCATGGAACCAAGTTATGTTTTATTAGCCTAATGTGGCTGTAGAGGGTAATTCCAAAGTCAATTAAGGATCATGCCGAACGCTGTAAATTACTTGCGGTATGAGTTTTAAACCCTGGTTGTCTGAATGGGTTGATAGTTGAACTCCTTTTCCGATTTATTGACAATTGGGAGCACCGCAGCGCTAGACTGTTGTGGGGGGACTGTAGTCCGATAGGGATCGAGGTCGTCGGTAAAACGAGTCGGTAAAACGAGATGCGGAAGCTTTGTATTAGGTTGCACCGGGACATTGCTTGGTAAATAATACAGACTTGTCGCTGAGCCAGGAGTCTAGTGCACAAGACTTTGCCGGTATTTTGCGATAGGATCCAGTTGGTCGTTGGCTTGACGACTTTCTGGCGAGAAAATATAATATTATTTCTAAAATTAAAATGTACGACTCAATATGACATGTCATTTTGTTGCGTTGCTGAAAGTACCTGTGTGTGCGTCTATGCTATGCAGGATATTTCACGAAATTATATATCACGACAATCGAGAGTGACATCTTACAGAACATTTATTCAATACGTTAGATTTCTTCAATATTATTGAAAAACCTTAAACAAAGTTTCTTTAAATAGGAAGATGAAAGGCATGAAGTAAACGCTATTCAGCATATAGCATAATAAATATGCAGTGCTGCAACGATATAAATTTGGGTCAGGGCTTGTATGATCTTGTACATAAAATTGTTTGTGATTCACCTTGGGATACATTGTTTGTATATTGTTAGTCCTAAAAGGGTAGGACGCTTCCCATATTATTCCCACTTTATCCATGTGAAGATATGTCTTTGTGTCTTATTTGGCTTAGCTTGTGGTACAAAAGAGCATCAATACAATATAAGTGGTTTCACGTCCGGGTGTTGAGTCACATAAGATCTGTCTCAGTGTCCCAAGAGAACCGTCAGCCTGAGTAATCACACATGACACATGACACACATGCACAACTGGCCGCCGAAAACATTCCATCAATGTTATGGATAGCCTTACACCGGCTTGAACCTCTCAGAGTAATCTAGCGTCCCTGCAGCTGCTAGTTTTCTGATGAGGGTAGTAATATCGACCTTAACCCAGCCCGTATCTATCACAGCATGGTAGGAAAGAAAATGGTGTAGGGGTGGTAGGGCGTGAAATGCGATAGCGGTTCCTATGGATGGACGTGGAGACAATTTTCAGTAATAGAAACTCGGCATCCAATCCAGGAAGAGGCGTCTCCATGTGTCTGGAGTTGGCAAATATAAAAAAACGCACCTTTTCGTTCTGTTTCCTGTTTGGATTCTCACTGTCACGTACGACTCCGTTCCCAGAGACATATAACCAGATGAGTAAGACTTTAACTTTGACTTTGCATATGCCCTCTCCCCAGCATAAATTGTAGACATTATTGAAGCCCAAAATTGTACTGACTGCAATACTGGCCACTTACTCGCGGGCGGAGAAGACATGACCAATTCATCAGGGTCGGTGCAGTATATGTCATTGTTCGTGGGTCTTCAAGATTTTGCAAAGCATATCCTGACACATATACAAATCCTCTCTATTTCTTTCGTCCTTACCGCGTGTTAATTTACGCCTTAAATAATAACGCGTCTCCAAAGACGTCGAATTGGGGAATACTTAATGACCATGCGAATAATGAACAAAGGAGATTATGAATCTTAAAGGAGTGTATTAAAGCAATAACCTCCCGACTACTGGCAGATATTTTAGTCCAATAATTACATGTTTTCTTCAGTTTGAACCACCATCAATGAATCAAACACTTATTGCTCTAATGATCGAAATTAAATTTTGACCTGTTGGATTGTAGTTCAAATTATATGCCGCATGTGGACGCCTTATGTATCCTCCTGGCCTTATGCGTCCCTCATCGCCGTTCCACCCGAAAAGTGGTGCCGCCCTATGGGCCTTGAACCGAACCCCTACCCTTAGGCCATAGTCCCTATGCATAGCTCCTAACCCCCAAGCCTCATCTCAATCTCTGACCTTCAATCCCGAATTCATGAGCCCCAATCGCTGACCCAAATCCCAATCCCTGACCCCTAACCTTTAATCCCCGATCTTAACAATAATCTGGGGAGTGGTACTGCGATGAGGGAGTTTTCAACCAAACCTTCTTATCCTTAGGACATAGGCCCTATCCATAGGCCCGAACTCCTTACCCTCATCCCAATCCCTGACTCCTAATCACTGAGCCGTAATCTCTAACATTGGACCCCTGATCATCAATCCCTGACCCCTAATCCAAAATCTCTGACCTCTAATCCCTAATCGTTGATGCCCAATCCCCAATCCCTGACCTATAACCATTAATCCGCGACCCTAACAGTATTATCGGGAGTGGAACGGGGATGAGGGACACATAAGCCCCGGAGCACATATAAGGCTCCCACAGCCGCATGAATCGGGCGCAGCAGATTTTTAGCCAGGGCACCTCATGATGCAAATGTCACACAGGGCGCTTTTGGCTTCCATTTCGAGGAGCAATCTTACCTATAGCCTTTTGTGACTACAGACAAGAGGAACATGTAATTTCCCCGTGCATGCCCTGCAGGCGTATGGCATCATTGTAAAGATGTTCTATTATGCCAGTGATGCATACTGGTATACAAATCATGATCCCCTTGCTGTGGCTTTTCGATATCACTGTCAACATGGTTAATGTTGGGTGTGGTATCAGACATTGTCGGTCTTGTGGTGTGTGGTCATCGATCAGCTGATAAAGAGCCTATTGCATATGAACAGCTTTTACTCCCACAAACCTTCCCATTCCTAAGCCAATCACCTAGTTCCAAGAACACAACTAGGCCGCCAATTTGCTTAGTTTCATTGTGTGATAATGTGAAATGGAGATATTGGCAAAACAGTTACGCTGCAATAATAAAGGCGGCTACATGTAGTTTGACGGAGATGGACCCATATAGACATTACAGGAAACTATTGCTATGCGGAACTAACGTCAAAGTGGGATGGTCGGGTGAACGCCCTACCACAAACCAAATGGATCA
The DNA here is from genome assembly GCA_964019135.1 of Arenicola marina. Classification (NCBI taxonomy): domain Eukaryota; kingdom Metazoa; phylum Annelida; class Polychaeta; family Arenicolidae; genus Arenicola; species Arenicola marina. Next base: position 20,617,134 of record OZ025264.1, read on the forward strand.
CCCTATAATTTGGTCTGGAACAGTCTGGAATGTGTTTAGCAATGGATCAAGATTGATAAAACTATCGGCATGTATTCGGGAAGTCTGTGTTGACTTTCAAGGACTGACCTAGGCCCAGGCTCCCCGCACGGTGGCGCTACGCAAGCTAGATTTTACCGCTGCTGTCGGCCGGGGGCAAATTTCAAGATTCTTGAAAAACGGTCAAGTCACCTGTAATTTCTTGCAACATTATAATTTTCAGGAATAAAACATAAAAATAGCGAGCTGTGTGTATTTAATACAACAACAAACATCTTGTACCTGTTCGAAAAAGTTTCATCACCTTGATTCTGTGTGTTATTAGGTTTAGGCTGTGTCCCAGCACTAATTTGTAGAAATGCGCGACGCATTTTTCCTATCAATTGGCGCAGCGCCGCTCTGGCGAGCAAGTGTCAAAATGCATTGAGGACGTAGGCGACAGCAGAGATATAATGGAGCTCTAGCGGAGTGAGTCGAAGGCAGAGAGTGACCTAGGCATACGAGGCGGGTAATTATATGTTAGTTTCAGTGACATAGTCAGTAACACAGGGCGGTAATACAACATAGCGAATACACAGATTTCTAGCGATATTTTACATAACTTGAAGGTAATATAATGAGAGACATAAATAACGATTTTTATAAATATCATCGACGTCAACGCGAATCAATTATTATTAAATATTTTGAGCCTAATTAACAACAAAGATATATGTACCTTGATTCCGTAGGTTGCTACATTTTAAACTGACCAAGTAAGTCTTTATAATCGTCTGTTAGATTTAATGTTTTGAGATAACCCAATGTTCCCGAGCATCAAGTGACTGCCAGATCTCTCTTCCATATTTACTGTTTAAATAGAGACTCTGGAATTATAGTTTAGTTTTCGTTGGAGAAATATAATAACGCGACTTACATAATACATAGGAAGAGCTGACTCGTCTAACAAGCAGATCGCCAATTGTCATAAACTCAACACGTGCTTTTACTAAGCACCTCTCTTTAAAAATTGATGAATTTATAATTATTATACAATACAAAAATAAAGTTTCTTTACCGTTAGGCGCTGCAGCGATATATTAGCTACGCTAGAGGTTTACACATGGAAATGGCGTGGACCCCTTCATAACAAGACTGATTCAGCAGCTGTGGCCTCACTGGCCCAGCCGCTTCACCTCGATGGACCACACGGCTGCCCGGGTGGTTAGCGCGTGTGGCAGAGTTCAGTGGGTCAACCCCTCTGGCCCAGGGAGAGCGAGCCACCGGCGGTACCCCAAAGCACTTTCGGCCATACATGCCCGGTTACGGACTGTCGGGCCGCTCGATGGAACCAGCCAGTGACCGGTCTAATCTGTCTGTATCTGTATCTGTTGTATTCGAAGTGGCCACGTGGGACCTCCGCCCAACAATGAAATGGCTGACGGCGGACTGGTATGCAGGAGGACGTGTAATTAGGTATGTATATTCCTGTCGCTGCCCCACCATCGATAGTGCGGAGGCGCAAGGGTTCACGGCCTTCGTGTTAAGGCCAGGACAATTCACATATTCCTTCGCAAACAGTCGGGGGTTCTTCCGCTTTGCCATTTATTTCTTATAAATCCATATTAGATGTATTTTATAAATAGTTTGTGTGGTAATGTGTATATGTTATAGCATAATTTCATTCAAATGAAGAAGCTACCCTTTAGAGGCGATATGAGGCCCGCTTCCATGGTTAATCCAACACGAAGGGTAAAAATTGTGTGCCGCTTGCTATTTGTATGCATCGGTGGCCGACAGATATATCACATCAAGTGTGACGTTTGCTGGACAAGAAAAGAACACTTAAGCCTGGAGCGGACATCGAGGCCTGGGAAGGGTCAGGTCGGAGCCACGTTCACGGGCGTATACCATTCCCCTGTTAGGGGTAATATAACCTGGCATCATTATTTTAGAGGAACCCCACCCCGCCTCCACAATCGTATATGATATTAATTTGGCCTAGCAGAGCTCACCAGGGCAAAAAAAGAAGTCAAACGGGTAAAACCGCCAATTTCCATCCGGCAGCTGCCCGGCGTCCGTGCCTCTACCAGTCAGGGCAACTCCTCCCCCTCCAGAATTAATGTCTTCGTCTCCCTGGGAGCACCTGTGCGTCACTATTTCTCACCCATCTCATTCGATGTTCCTTCTTTTACGCAATTTCGTCGTCATAACTAATTTGCAATATCTTTGTTTGCCAATTATCTTTGGTGCGGTATCACCCTTTTTTCTTTTCTGTCTCTTTTTTTTGTCCCCTTATGAGACCCCCGACACTGCCACAATGGCCGTTCGTTAATAGGACCGGGGTCCGCTTCCACCGCTCACTCCCACCAACGGCATTAATAGCCACCTCCTCACAGTCACCCCCACGCCCTCCGGCCTCCATATCATGCCAGATACGGTCATTGAGACTGCGGTGTCTGTTGATCGATATGAGTTCGGCACAAAATGACAATTTTGTTAGATCTTACAGATATATTTTATATTAGATTGTCACGCTCGCCCTCAACAAATGGAATTATGAACATATTTCCATAATTATGAACATATTTCCCGATATATTGTTTCTATCTAACAAAAGCTTGTGGCTTTTTTGTTGTTGCGATGAGTTAGTTGCTACGTCATGCAAGGCCCATATTTCGAATTATTGTCCAGTTTAATAATTAGAGAACCAGTATAATTTAAGATTGATAGTTATTCCGACGAGGTACATCACGCAATGTCACTTTTGCCTAGAATAAATACACTTACACTATATAACATGCACTTTTGCTATCCGATCAATAACTCTCCCAGCTTTTCGCAGATATATTAATATAGATACAATCATTATATAAAGCAACTCAACTTCAATTCAACTTGGCTCTAAACCACCGCTTTTCGTAATGAAATAAAAGTAACACTCGTGATACAACTGGCTGTTTTCTGTGATTGCGAATACCCTAGAATACTTTGGAGTACAATACGTATCTAAATATTGATAAAATGACACTGCTTCGATTTTTTATACTCTATAGTACCACATTTGAATTGACCTTTGTTGCCCTCCGTTTCTAAATACCATGATTTTCGTTCGATGCTGACTGCAACGTAAGGGACGGCTATAAAGGGGCACGTTTCTTTCTCATGTTACCGGCGTTCCAACCTTGGACTTGCATCCCTGCATAATCAGCTACAGTCCTCCTGCAACTTAAAATGTTTGCAACTGCCCAATTTGCTTGATCTCTATCAATTAACCTAAACGTCTTTCAACAATGACCCTTTGTAATAGCTTTTTACCATGCAATTATTTTATGTCGTTTCTATCTCAAGCCGTGCCACTCCAGTCGCTCTATTTTGTCAGATAATGAAGTCACGTGACTCGATTCACGACCGGGTAAAAGTAGACTCTTTCTTTTCATTACCGGTTCCTCGAGACTGCGTCCCTCTGAGTCCCTGCGTGCCCTCCTACCGCCATATCACGTGGTCTTTGCAGGGCCACTGGCGACTTCCGGCGGCGGAAGCCAACGATGTCATTTCCTCTTATCAAGGGCATTTCCCCCCAGGGATTTGCTATATGTGTGACTTGATGGAGTCTGTTCAAGCACTACAGGCATACGATGGGGCCAAATTGGGATCGTACTGGGGGCAGAGCACGCAATATAACCGCAATAAAATAGCCATATAGTGCCTTGAAGGCCATTTTCTATATTCCGAGCACCAGATTTTTACTTGGTGTTATACCGTCAGCGATATTATCCCACATATGGCGTTCTGGTAGCATAATACAGTTGCCATCATAATTGTCCTTCCTGTATCCCTCACAGCATTCAATGTGCTAATGATATCGTAATCGATAGATTAATTTGACATTGCTAAAATCGACATGTCTTGAAATTACGCTTTGCAAACAATAAAAGGGACAGAGCCTACATTGCTTGGTTCAATAGAATTATCTACGCTGGCAGTGAATACAATATCATTATATATTTATCTGTTCATACGTAGGGTACTCCAATGTACGCTGTTTTGCGCTAAATTTATCGTTATGTATAAAATTAATATCACTCTCTGCTTTTAATCTGACTGGAGCGCCACTTGGCGAATGGGACCTTGCAGTTATATGTCATTAGATTGATGAACAGTTTGACCCAGTATGACCATAACGACCAGCAATCAATGTCTCCACGATAATATTATTCGGTATATTTGTTTGAGGTTTCCTCCAGCTCTCCCGTTCACGCACAGCGCGGAAGCCCTTCGCGGGGTTATCCAAATGCGGTTTTCGGATGTGGCGCCACCTGGCGAGTAGCCACGTTATACGTTTGCGTTATGACGTATATATCGAAACTACTTCGTCATGATGCGCACAAGTTATACTCTTACCCGCCGGGAGTGTCAAACAAACACATGCCAGCAAACTGCAGACGCGAGGGAGTGTTACACCCCACGAAAATTTGTTATATAGATACCCTCTTAGAGCAAATATTTTTTTTTTTTAATCCAGACCTAAGATATTTAAAAAAATGTCTCAGAACTGGAATTGCATAGGTACACCAACACTAAATTTCTAAAGGACGACAGCAGGGGAAGTTCTGATGTCAGCCTTGGGGTACACACACAGTGTCCGTAAGTCTGGTTTGCCCGAAAAAAAAGAATAAACCAAGCCATGCTGCTTGAACATGCGACACCAGAGCAGGTCACTGGCAAGAATTACCCCTCCTTAGCGGATTTTGGACATGGGATGTGGGGGCTCTTCGGCCGAACCTCCCGAACAGCAAGGGCGGAGCTAGAGGGGGTTGGTCCGGGGAGTCCGGACCCCCCTCCCCCTTTTTGTTGAAGAATGTTATTTTTCAATGCAAATTTAGGCCAAGCTGAGGCGTGGATCCCCCTTCTTTTTCGAGGAGGAATGCTATCTGAGGTGGCGAGGATCCCCCCCCCCCCGTCGCAAGTTTCACTGGACTCCCCCCCCCCCGTCTTTTCAAATTCCTGGATCCGCCCCTGTCAAGGTACCCCCTCCCCCCATTTCCAAACCCGGGTGTAAAAATTCGCCAGAGCTATTACATAACTGTACTTCAATTGAGTCATTAGGCAAAGTGACAACAAACTGTTCGAAAATGTAAGCATTTAAACACAAAGTATTGATATAATGCCCAATTTTATAGTCTGCCTGTGACGTGATGCACTAAGTAGATGCATGCATTAAAACCGCAGTTCTAAACGAGATAATAATTCATGGGAACAAGATACTAAGTTGCGGTAACTTGATATTAAGTCATGGGAACGGGATACTAATTACTGAGAACGATATACTAAGTCGCGATATATGCATAATTCCATAATTACATAAGACTTAATTCTAAATGTGGGGCTTCTTTGAATAGAAAGCAACATATTTTCTAGTCGCATCTTGGCAATGCCGATACCATTATTAATTTGACTACTGAATGGCTCACTAGAGGGAGACACCGTTTAATTTGTTCCGCAGGGCGAGGGCTGAAATACGAGCGGAATAAATAAATCAATCGGAGCGCTCTAATTAAGAGCAATGACGAAAGACAAGAGTAGAGCAGGCCACTTGGTCACGTGATACCTGGTACTGCGTTGCTACCCATAGACACATATGAGGATCACGAGGACTTACAAAAGGGGGGGAATACATTTTCCGATCTCCGCGACTGGCATCCAGGATTTCTTGGAGATTGGCGATTAGCTGTAGGCAATGTTTTTGGGATCGTTATCTGTACAATTCCAGAAGTCGAACTCGCGGGCTTTTAATTTCGAGTCGACTAAAAGAGGTGACCCCTCTTCTACCGAGGCCGGTATGAATGGTTCTATTCACTATTTATTTACTACATGAAAGTATGTTGAACGATTACAATATCAATGCGAAGCACTTACGGTTTTCTTGTAATGTTCGACTTGCTTTGATTCACATACGAGTGGACCAACCGGACCAACTGAAAGTTTCTAAAATTAAGGGTAGGAAAGCTTTCGTGATAGACCCCAGGCTTAAAGCCCCATAGGTTCGTGGTCGCGTAGCTTGCACCAACGTGACCCCATTAGGGTCAGTGCGGACATTAACAGACGGCGAACCCACGTGTAATTTCGGTCCGGGAATGGACACCCAATTGCCCCGTATTATCACCCTGCCACGCGGCAAGATCACGCCTCCCATTGCTGGAAACCTGTCGGAAAATTAATCTTCATTTTATGGTCGATTTAACCACTATTTATTTCAGGCACGCCTTTCTAAGGGTTACACAGGACACATTTTAGCAGATCATCCGTCAACGATCCACTCACAAAGATAATTATTTGCACTAATTATCGCTCATTCGTGCGTTATTAGAAAGATATCAACCATTGTCAAGCAAGTTAAATGCGTGGTTCAGTCTATGAGGTCCACGTGTCAGCCCCAACCATTCTACATCCATAGATAGATATATTAATTGAGGGTATATTGGTCAATTTTCGCTTTGCACGCGATGACGACTAGTGGACCTAACCATTATGACCGTGAAACACGAACGCATGTCATGCAAACCGGGGTCAGCTCCAGCGTCCGGTCTACGGGGTCATCTCTAGAGGTCAATTACTGGGAGGCTGCTTCCTGACGGACTATTTAAACGCGTCTGGTACGACTCGGCCATAGAAATTTTGAATTCTATAATTACGAATCCACTTATGCTCCAGGCAAATGAGCTCATTTTGCGTATTTGTCAGTCTCAATTACCTATTTGCCCGTTTTTTTCTTATCCTAAATGACCCCCTTTCTCCCTTTCCTTGCTTTCTTTCCCCGTAATAGAAATCTGCATTTTGTCGATATCCCTTTCTGAGACAAAGCTATTTTCTCTCTCCTCAAAGGAAAAAAGGTCTTCTATCTTTTTGTCCGGGGAAAAAGAATTTTCCTGGGGGAGATCTTTGTGTTAATATTCCTGTGTAATTTGTTTAAAAAAAATGGAGTACACTTCGGCACCCCCCCCCCCCCCCCGGCCCCCTCTCTAACCATGAACCTAGATATCTAATTCCCTTATACAGTCGATTCAGGAAGGGAAGAAGCAGCGGAAAATGACCATCCCAATGGATGACCTTCATTGGTTAAAGTGGCTTTTTTAACCCATTCGACAACCGACCACATTAATAATACTGACGGACGACCATATCTCGATACGTTTTCACTGCAGTACATTTATCATTTGCGTGTACTTAACGCGCTGCATGACACTTGCACTCCCCGAGCCAGCGGCACCAGCAATGTCACTGCCCGCTTTAGAGCTATGCCCTAGATATATATATATATATATATATATATGGCATAGCTAGAAACCTATATCTCTCTCTCTATAGATATATATATATATATATATATATATAGATATATATCGTGGGCATGACTGTAAATCGATGTGTATCTAGATGTATACATACACACTGTCGCCGAAATATGTACCACGCCCACCATTATGACGCCGTTTAGAAGCAAGTTAATTACTGTCGACCCCTACTCACAATGACCCAATTACGCCGCATCACACGGCGCCTCCACCATGGCCGTCCTCCGGATCTACTTATCATGACACGAATATGAAAGTAGTTTAAAAGGTGTCAGCATGTATCCCGGAGTACGCACAACGGAGCAGCGACAGCAGCAACATGAGTCGAGCCATCCTGGTCGTTACCATTGCGGCATTGCTCAGTCATGCTATTGCAGGTACGATGCATGAGCACGCTATGATAACATTAATATGGATTGGCGTCATTTTTCGCCATGTGTTGGATGCCAGTATAATGTAATCTTGCAAATTGATGTCTTCTGTATTTTTCTAATTCGTATATACTTGTTGATCTATACTTTTTCCATGCTAATGGATACTTCGATTTCCATGTTATTTTATCTTACCCCGTATCATTGTCTCGGGATGTTTCCTAACCCACTTTAGCTTAAGACATAATTATTCTAGTTAATAATATCGCGGTGGAGCAGTGGGTCTACCTAGTTCCCCGTGGCTCCTCCTGGTGAGCCGTGGCTCTACCTAGTGAGCAGTGGCTCCACCTGGTGAGCAGTGGCTCCACCTGGTGAGCAGTGGCTTCACCTGGTGAGCAGTGGTTCCATCTGGTGAGCACTGGCTCCACCTGGTGAGCAGTGGGTCCATCTGGTGAGCAGTGGCTCCACCTGGTGAGCCGTGGCTCCACCAGATGATCAGTGGCTCTACCTGATGAGCCAGTTCATTGTTGTATGACAGGTATGTTCCAATAGTTGATGTCATAGCGAAACTTTAGCAAAAAGTGTTTCTTTACAAAAGTGACCACTGTTTCATTTCATCGCGTTCCGTACACCTACCAGAAGCTCGTCCTTCCCAACCCCTGAAGCATGGGACGCGAGAGCTGACATTTTGTGAAGGACACTGCGAGACTGTGGCGAGAGCGGCGGATGAGGCGCTCAATTTCTACTCACGAGAGGGCCACCAAAGTCTCGAAGTGCTGCGAGACTACTCCGAGAGATTTCTGGGAATAAACCTGTTTAACCCGGATGTCATGCACACAACGATATGTCGACTGTCAGGTATAGTTATTGAGCATATATATATATATGTCTCCTGTTTCGACCAATGCGCCTGTTTCCGTATATGAACATCAGCTATAATTATTAGACTAATCCAGTTTCATAGAGATACGTGGGTAGACCCCATTCGTAGTTACGAGTAGATAATGATATACTAACCCCTCTTCCTATACATACGGGACAGGGCCTGCCCAGCTCAGCTGGTAATTAGGCACGCTGCCCGGCAGATCAGCAGGTCGTGGGTTCGCGCCCTGCTAGCCGCATCCGGGCCATGTTTCATCCAACCTCATTTCATGGTATTCCTAATGCATACATATAGGGCGTGGGCCATTCAACCCCATTTTATGGGCCCAAATAAGCTTTCATGTTCACAAAAGTGGTCTGAAACAATACCCTACCAGTTGTTTCCGACACATGCAGCAGTAGTTATTTAACATGCTAATGGATACGTCGATTTCCGTGTTATTCTCTATTTCATCTGATGTACGCCTTTAACGAACAACCTACTGTAGAAGCCACGACTCTGAGTGACCTCAAAGCCGCGCTAGATGACCTTGGCCTGACGCTGAACGCCGCTACCACGGCGTACAACTTCCTGGCGGCTAGCGTCCCAATAATGAAGTATAACTACGAGCATATCGTGTCCGGTATCAGGCCAGACAGTCCAGAGGAGTGGCACTACTACATGGCCTTTTACACTACACTCCAGATGCTGTATGCGTCACCGCTGGTGGCCTTGGATCCCGATGGCACGAGGTGGATCATAGGTACAATTACACAATTATTAAAATAATAATGTTATAATATAATATAATATAACTACGTATAACAACAATACGACCCTTCTACGGATTCTGGCTGGTATGGCTCTCAAGCTTTATGACAAATATTAAAATGAATTAAATAATAATGAATTATATTGTAATACAATATAATATAATAATATAATATAATATAATTCATTATTGTTTAATAATTTTAATGTGTGTCATAAAGCATGAGAGCCATACCAGCCAGAATCCGTAGAAGGGTCGTATTGTTGTTATATGTAGTTATCAGTCAGACATCGGGAAGGTCGTTCGCAGGCATACGGTATAGCTTAACACCCATCCCTGACCAAGGAAGCCTCAATTGTTTAGTTGGTAAGCAGGCTGGAGCTGCAGATTGACAAGTCCTGGATTCGCGCCTTGGCACCCCTATCTAATTCAGAGAATGCTTAATCCCTCCAGCTTTCCTGTGCGCAACAGTGAAATAACACAAGGACTGTTCAATGCCATGTCATACATTTTGGGAAGTAAACTATGGGGGTCATCATTTCATGTCCATACCTGAACACCCATCTCCAACGAAAGTGCGCCATATAGCTCGCCGATCTACCTGATGCGAAAGATGCATGCAAATGTAAAACTAACAGTAAACTCCCTAGCTCAGTGGGTAAGCAGACTCGGCAACTGATAAATAGGTCGTAGGTTCCAACCCTATGTCTTGGCCATGTTTAATCCATTTCATTTCGGGGGCCTAACGCCGCCTAATGTAGTTGCTTTCGCTTGCACACATAAATGTGGCAAAAACATCAACATTTCAAAAATCATTGCCGTGATGGAACGGGGTTTGGCCATTTCAGACAACTACGCCTATTACAATATATTGGAAGATGAAGACTGGCCAAGGCATAACACGCCGGACAACGTGGACTACGAAGCGCTGTGGAAGGACCTCATAGAGCAAATCAACACCTTACTGGACCTGGCGGTGTGGGTAGACCCGGCCCAAAAGCAGTTTCCTTATACCCAATATTGTCCTTACGGTTAGGGGGTCACCACCCCTTGGCCGAGTAGATACTGTGTTCGTCTAGGCTCTGCTATGCCAACCCCAGCGGCCAATGCGTGGTTCAAATCCCGCCTGTGCAAATGCATGTCTAATACCGGGGAGAAAGATCCGATGTTTTCGCCTTCGCAAAGAGTAGAAGGTTACTGTCGGAGACAGCTCCTCTTTACGCACGCGTCATGACTAACGTGCAGAGGTTCATACGCGCCATACTGAACACCAACCAAACGTTAAAGCTGCTCATACAGCGAGTTCTGAAACATATTGTCATCATCTTATATGGGGCGCGGGGTGTATTAGGTAGGCCTTTGGCCAGGGAGGAGTAAGGACAAAACAGGTACGACAGGCCATTTGGTAATTAAAAAGTAGCAATTAATAATTTGGACTATTTACAAATATCGCGTCATATGGGAGAAGTGACAGAAGGCCTATAGAAGAAATAAATTGCGTAATCAAACTGTTGATGCGGCCACTAAAGTTGGCCACAGATGCTATGTAATCCACACAAATATTAAAGCCAAGCATAAATCGTTCATTTGTAATTTGTTGTAACCTTTGTACTCTTTCAGATTTGGATCGGATTATGAGAATACTATTGTCAGTCAGGTTGAATCCATGAGCGGTATCGACTTGCGTAATGAAGAGGTATTCGGGAACATTACGCGCAGCATTGTCGGTGAGTAAGGAATGCATTACTGTACAGCATTGTTGGTGAGTAAGGGATGCATTACTGTACAGTATTGTTGGTGAGTAAGGGATGCATTACTGTACAGTATGGTCGGTGAGTAAGGGATGCATTACTGTACAGCATTGTTGGTGAGTAAGTGATGCATTACTGTACAGTATGGTCGGTGAGTAAGGGATGCATTACTGTACAGTATTGTCGGCGAGTAAGGGATGCATTACTGTACAGTATTGTCGACGAGTAAGGGATGCATTACTGTACAGTATTGTCGACGAGTAAGGGATGCATTACTGTACAGTATTGTCGACGAGTAAGGGATGCATTACTGTACAATTTACAGTATTCTTTATTATCTCGTATGCTTAGTCATGGGTTCCAAATGAATACAAATCTGTTTTGCACTCAACTTGCATCAAATTACCCCTAAATGACCATTACAAGGTCAAATCTGGGGTGCTACACACCCTGGTTCCAAATCTCACCTCAAGTGGATAGTATTCCGTATAGGTACCCACTTGTAACTAAAAATAAATAATTTTATAGTCTTTATCCTGACTTGCGGGCCGACTAAACATGCATTATGATATCATTTGTTTCACAGAAGCGACGAACATCCCGCGCCTTCTCGAGGTTCTGGAAAGTACAGGTATATTCGACCGATTCTTCGTGTACCTGTACAACACTGGCGTGTCATCAGTGGAGTCGTGGACGGCCTATTACGATTACGAGAGCGATTACAACCAGTTCAACTCCTATTACCTGGAAAAAAAGGAGAGGGAGAAAGACGCCAGAGGAGATGTGTATGTACCCCTGATGAACGGGTTGGCTGATCTAGGTCTCTTCACCCTGGAGGATGACTTGACGGAGAGACGAGAGTCACAGTCCACATAGATAGAAAGACCGTTAATTGAATAATGTCTGGCACCAGTTCCGTCGTAGAAATTCAGAATAACATGCAGACGACTACAATGAACCCATTTCGATGGAGATTCAGCTTGTTTTATTACATGTTGAACGCATTTTGTACCGCCAAGGATAGTAAACAGTTAGCCTCCGATGTCATAACACAAAGTTCCACACCTGTAATCTTACCGCAAAGATCTGTCGTAGGCTGACGTTATCCAGAAGATATCAATATGGTTTGAGTGAACTATGAACCATGCTGGGAGAGGCATGAAATTCGAAAGTTCTCACTTAATTCTTTCCACCTTACATGCGTGTTTGCTGTCCGATCGACGCCTATTGGCAACTTTCATTATTAACTGACTATGAATGAATTTTTTTAATAAAGCATTGCGTGACTCACAATTGATCTGAACTGTGTATCTGGCAATACACGTCAAGCCTGTAGCGCCCATGCGCCCTGTGTTATGTCGGCTTTAAAGAGATACATTCCCGGGTTGATATCCGCGGGCGTGCGTTGCCTTTTAGCACGAGAATAGATACGGTATAATTTATAGTTAATAGCAGATATATGAGATTATACGTCCATCACAGAAATAAATATAAAATTATGTTAGAGGTAAGTAATGATATAGATGGAGAACTTCAGCATGACTAACTGGTGGTACGCGATTTCTATCCCCCCCACTCTAGCACCTAGCACATGAACACGCTGTATATTCCACCCCGCCCCCTAGCACCTAGCACATGAACACGCTTTATATTTCCATCCCGCCCCCTAGCACCTAGCACATGAACACCCTGTATGTTTCGACCCCCACCCCCTAACACCTAGCACATGAACACGCTGTATATTCCACCCCGCCCCCTAGCACCCAGCACATGAACACGCTGTATATTTCCACCCCGCCCCCTAGCACCTAGCACATGAACACGCTGTATATTTCCACCCCGCCCACTAGCACCTAGCACATGACCACGCTGTATATTTCCACCCCGCCCCCTAGCACCTAGCACATGAACACCCTGTATGTTTCGACCCCCACCCTCTAACACCTAGCACATGAACACGCTGTATATTCCACCCCGCCCCCTAGCACCCAGCACATGCCCACGCTGTATATTCCACCCCACCCCCTAGCACCCAGCACATGAACACGCTCCATATTTCCACCCCCCCCCCCCTAGCACCCAGCACATGAACACGCTCTATATTTCCACCCCGCCCCCTAGCACCTAGCACATGAACACGCTCTATATTTCCACCCCGCCCCCTAGCACCTAGCCCATGAACACGCTGTATATTCCACCCCGCACCCTAGCACCTAGCACATGAACACGCTGTATATTTCCACCCCGCCCCCTAGCACCTAGCACATGAACACGCTGTATATTCCACCCCGCCCCCTAGCACCTAGCACATTAACACGCTGTATATTTCCACCCCGCCCCCTAGCACCTAGCACATGAACACGCTCTATATTTCCACCCCGCCCCCTAGCACCCAGCACATGAACACGCTGTATATTTCCACCCCGCCCCCCTAGCTCCTAGCACATGAACACGCTGTATATTTCCACCCCGCCCCCTAGCACCTAGCACATGAACACGCTGTATATTTCCCCCCCCCCCCTAGCACCCAGCCCATGAACAGGCTGTATATTTCCACCCCATACCCCCCTAGCACCTAGCACATGAACAGGCTGTATATTTCCACCCCGCCCCCTAGCACCTAGCACATGAACACGCTGTATATTTCCCCCCCCCCTAGCACCCAGCCCATGAACAGGCTGTATATTTCCACACCCCCCCCCCCTAGCACCTAGCACATGAACAGGCTGTATATTTCCACCCCGCCCCCTAGCACCTAGCACATGAACACGCTGTATATTTCCACCCCCCCCCCCTAGCACCTAGCACATGAACAGGCTGTATATTTTCACCCCGCCCCCTAGCACCCAGGACATGAACGCGCTGTATATTTCCACCCCGCCCCCTAGCACCTAGTACATGAACACGCTGTATATTTCCACCCCCCCCCCCTAGCAGCTAGCACATGAACACGCTGTATATTTCCACCCCGCCCCCTAGCACCTAGCACATGAACACGCTGTATATTTCCACCCCGCCCCCTAGCACCTAGCACATGAACACGCTGTATATTTCCACCCCCCCCCCTAGCACCTAGCACATGAACACGCTGTATATTTCCACCCCGCCCCCTAGCACCTAGCACATGAACACGCTGTATATTTCCACCCCGCCCCCTAGCACCTAGCACATGAACACGCTGTATATTTCCACCCCGCCCCCTAGCACCTAGCACATGAACACGCTGTATATTTCCACCCCGCCCCCTAGCACCCAGCACATGGACACGCTGTATATTTCCACCCCGCCCCCTAGCACCTAGCACATGAACACGCTGTATATTTCCACCCCGCCCCCTAGCACCTAGCACATGAACACGCTGTATATTTCCACCCCGCCCCCTAGCTCCTAGCACATGAACACGCTGTATATTTCCACCCCGCCCCCTAGCACCCAGCACATGAACACGCTGTATATTTCCACCCCCCCCCCCTAGCACCCAGCCCATGAACAGGCTGTATATTTCCACCCCCCCCCCCCCTAGCACCTAGCACATGAACAGGCTGTATATTTCCACCCCGCCCCCTAGCACCTAGCACATGAACACGCTGTATATTTCCACCCCCCCCCCTAGCACCCAGCCCATGAACAGGCTGTATATTTCCACCCCCCTCCCTAGCACCTAGCACATGAACAGGCTGTATATTTCCACCCCGCCCCCTAGCACCTAGCACATTAACACGCTGTATATTTCCAACCCCCCCCTAGCACCTAGCACATGAACACGCTGTATATTTTCACCCCGCCCCCTAGCACCCAGCACATGAACACGCTGTATATTCCACCCCGCCCCCTAGCACCTAGCACATTAACACGCTGTATATTTCCACCCCGCCCCCTAGCACCTAGCACATGAACACGCTCTATATTTCCTACCCGCCCCCTAGCACCCAGCACATGAACACGCTGTATATTTCCACCCCGCCCCCTAGCTCCTAGCACATGAACACGCTGTATATTTCCACCCCGCCCCCTAGCACCTAGCACATGAACACGCTGTATATTTCCACCCCCCCCCCCTAGCACCCAGCCCATGAACAGGCTGTATATTTCCACCCCATACCCCCCTAGCACCTAGCACATGAACAGGCTGTATATTTCCACCCCGCCCCCTAGCACCTAGCACATGAACACGCTGTATATTTCCCCCCCCCCCTAGCACCCAGCCCATGAACAGGCTGTATATTTCCACACCCCCCCCCCTAGCACCTAGCACATGAACAGGCTGTATATTTTCACCCCGCCCCCTAGCACCCAGGACATGAACGCGCTGTATATTTCCACCCCGCCCCCTAGCACCTAGTACATGAACACGCTGTATATTTCCACCCCCCCCCCTAGCACCTAGCACATGAACACGCTGTATATTTCCACCCCGCCCCCTAGCACCTAGCACATGAACACGCTGTATATTTCCACCCCGCCCCCTAGCACCTAGCACATGAACACGCTGTATATTTCCACCCCCCCCCCTAGCACCTAGCACATGAACACGCTGTATATTTCCACCCCGCCCCCTAGCACCTAGCACATGAACACGCTGTATATTTCCACCCCGCCCCCTAGCACCTAGCACATGAACACGCTGTATATTTCCACCCCGCCCCCTAGCACCTAGCACATGAACACGCTCTATATTTCCACCCCGCCCCCTAGCACCCAGCACATGGACACGCTGTATATTTCCACCCCGCCCCCTAGCACCTAGCACATGAACACGCTGTATATTTCCACCCCGCCCCCTAGCACCTAGCACATGAACACGCTGTATATTTCCACCCCGCCCCCTAGCTCCTAGCACATGAACACGCTGTATATTTCCACCCCGCCCCCTAGCACCTAGCACATGAACAGGCTGTATATTTCCACCCCGCCCCCTAGCACCTAGCACATTAACACGCTGTATATTTCCAACCCCCCCCTAGCACCTAGCACATGAACACGCTGTATATTTTCACCCCGCCCCCTAGCACCCAGCACATGAACACGCTGTATATTCCACCCCGCCCCCTAGCACCTAGCACATTAACACGCTGTATATTTCCACCCCGCCCCCTAGCACCTAGCACATGAACACGCTCTATATTTCCTACCCGCCCCCTAGCACCCAGCACATGAACACGCTGTATATTTCCACCCCGCCCCCTAGCTCCTAGCACATGAACACGCTGTATATTTCCACCCCGCCCCCTAGCACCTAGCACATGAACACGCTGTATATTTCCACCCCCCCCCCTAGCACCCAGCCCATGAACAGGCTGTATATTTCCACCCCATACCCCCCTAGCACCTAGCACATGAACAGGCTGTATATTTCCACCCCGCCCCCTAGCACCTAGCACATGAACACGCTGTATATTTCCCCCCCCCCCCTAGCACCCAGCCCATGAACAGGCTGTATATTTCCACACACCCCCCCCCTAGCACCTAGCACATGAACAGGCTGTATATTTTCACCCCGCCCCCTAGCACCCAGGACATGAACGCGCTGTATATTTCCACCCCGCCCCCTAGCACCTAGTACATGAACACGCTGTATATTTCCACCCCCCCCCCCCTAGCACCTAGCACATGAACACGCTGTATATTTCCACCCCGCCCCCTAGCACCTAGCACATGAACACGCTGTATATTTCCACCCCGCCCCCTAGCACCTAGCACATGAACACGCTGTATATTTCCACCCCCCCCCCCTAGCACCTAGCACATGAACACGCTGTATATTTCCACCCCGCCCCCTAGCACCTAGCACATGAACACGCTGTATATTTCCACCCCGCCCCCTAGCACCTAGCACATGAACACGCTGTATATTTCCACCCCGCCCCCTAGCACCTAGCACATGAACACGCTCTATATTTCCACCCCGCCCCCTAGCACCCAGCACATGGACACGCTGTATATTTCCACCCCGCCCCCTAGCACCTAGCACATGAACACGCTGTATATTTCCACCCCGCCCCCTAGCACCTAGCACATGAACACGCTGTATATTTCCACCCCGCCCCCTAGCTCCTAGCACATGAACACGCTGTATATTTCCACCCCGCCCCCTAGCACCTAGCACATGAACAGGCTGTATATTTCCACCCCGCCCCCTAGCACCTAGCACATTAACACGCTGTATATTTCCAACCCCCCCCTAGCACCTAGCACATGAACACGCTGTATATTTTCACCCCGCCCCCTAGCACCCAGCACATGAACACGCTGTATATTCCACCCCGCCCCCTAGCACCTAGCACATTAACACGCTGTATATTTCCACCCCGCCCCCTAGCACCTAGCACATGAACACGCTCTATATTTCCTACCCGCCCCCTAGCACCCAGCACATGAACACGCTGTATATTTCCACCCCGCCCCCTAGCTCCTAGCACATGAACACGCTGTATATTTCCACCCCGCCCCCTAGCACCTAGCACATGAACACGCTGTATATTTCCACCCCCCCCCCTAGCACCCAGCCCATGAACAGGCTGTATATTTCCACCCCATACCCCCCTAGCACCTAGCACATGAACAGGCTGTATATTTCCACCCCGCCCCCTAGCACCTAGCACATGAACACGCTGTATATTTCCCCCCCCCCCCTAGCACCCAGCCCATGAACAGGCTGTATATTTCCACACCCCCCCCCCTAGCACCTAGCACATGAACAGGCTGTATATTTTCACCCCGCCCCCTAGCACCCAGGACATGAACGCGCTGTATATTTCCACCCCGCCCCCTAGCACCTAGTACATGAACACGCTGTATATTTCCACCTCCCCCCCTAGCACCTAGCACATGAACACGCTGTATATTTCCACCCCGCCCCCTAGCACCTAGCACATGAACACGCTGTATATTTCCACCCCGCCCCCTAGCACCTAGCACATGAACACGCTGTATATTTCCACCCCCCCCCCCCTAGCACCTAGCACATGAACACGCTGTATATTTCCACCCCGCCCCCTAGCACCTAGCACATGAACACGCTGTATATTTCCACCCCGCCCCCTAGCACCTAGCACATGAACACGCTGTATATTTCCACCCCGCCCCCTAGCACCTAGCACATGAACACGCTCTATATTTCCACCCCGCCCCCTAGCACCCAGCACATGGACACGCTGTATATTTCCACCCCGCCCCCTAGCACCTAGCACATGAACACGCTGTATATTTCCACCCCGCCCCCTAGCACCTAGCACATGAACACGCTGTATATTTCCACCCCGCCCCCTAGCTCCTAGCACATGAACAGGCTGTATATTTCCACCCCGCCCCCTAGCACCTAGCACATGAACACGCTGTATATTTCCACCCCCCCCCCTAGCACCCAGCCCATGAACAGGCTGTATATTTCCACCCCCCCCCCCTAGCACCTAGCACATGAACAGGCTGTATATTTCCACCCCGCCCCCTAGCACCTAGCACATGAACATGCTGTATATTTCCACCTCCCCCCCCCTAGCACCCAGCCCATGAACAGGCTGTATATTTCCACCCCCCCCTCCCTAGCACCTAGCACATGAACAGGCTGTATATTTCCACCCCGCCCCCTAGCACCTAGCACATTAACACGCTGTATATTTCCACCCCCCCCCCCTAGCACCTAGCACATGAACACGCTGTATATTTTCACCCCGCCCCCTAGCACCCAGCACATGAACACGCTGTATATCTCCACCCCGCCCCCTAGCACCTAGCACATGAACACGCTGTATATTTCCACCCCGCCCCCTAGCACCTAGTACATGAACACGCTGTATATTTCCAACCCGCCCCCTAGCTCCTAGTACATGAATACTTTCTTAAATGTAAACAGCTAAGTAAATCGTTGATGAAAGAAATTAGAACTACATATGTCCTATTTTAGTAATTGGAATGACGCTGATACTCTTTGTCATTTGTGATCCATGCCCCGGTTTGTCTTCTCGATGGCGTAAATAAATTTGTTGAAAGACGCTTAAACGTCTGGGAGACATATCGCGACAATATGCAAGGGCATGGTTGGCAGAGGGCCGGATCACCTTCCTATTCTGTACAGTTCCTGCATAAGCATAGCCATGTGCACAGACGGGGTTCGAACCACCGACAGGCCGCTTACTTGCTTAACAGAGCTCACTAGACCACAGAAGGGGGCTTATTTCACTAACATCGTTTAGCCGGCGACGGGGCTTAGTCGGCTAAAATCGCACATCATTTACATGGTAACTCTAGCTGACTAAGCCCCGTATAGTAACCGGCTACACTGCGTTCGTGAAATCAGCCACAGAACACGCGGAGTAATCCGGAGATTCAATCTAGAAACATGTTCTTCGTTGCATTATTGCACTTTCAGCACAAGACAACAACAAAATAGACTGGACCAATGGACAGTGTCAGAATTCTATAACCACGGCAACAACAGTAGAAAGCACGATACTCATCCTTCAATACAATAAAACGGGATCGCCAGCATTCACACACTATTTGTCCCGCGGGCAGTCAGCACAAACACGAGTACGGATATACATAATGTATTAATGAAGTCTTCAAATGTCTCTCATTATACTGCTATGTTCCAGTCTACTGCGAGGCTCAGCATTTGAGGTTGGATCGACACAAATTGGAAATATAGGTCAGAGCATGACCTGACCTAATTAGACAAACGGTTGATCACGCTGTGGTCTTACGCATTCATTCACTTGCCGGGCAGTTCCATTGTTACTTGGACTAGTTTCGGTAGGGATGTCTCTCAGTATATATACTGCATACTATACTATATTCGGTTCGCTGCTCTGGTCACAGGGTACGAGGAACATGTCATGTAGCAGCGCGCCGCCGGGCAACTGCCAACTTTCTGTTCGGTAGCCCCGAGCTGTGTTTTGAAGACAACGTCGCTATATTTATTTATCCGCAACTCAGCCAGGTTTTTGTTATTTATCTGAGCTTATAATGTATGCACCTCATTTGTTGACATTACCATATTTTTAGTATTACTTACTACCGTCCTTTGCTGTATATCCAACCTATTTTTTCTTCTCTTTTTTATGTTGAGGTGAACATTAATATGTGCATTCGCTATTGCAAACGTCCAAAAATAAAGGATGTTTAAACAAAGAAGAACTGCGAGATCTCGCAGGTGTGCGAGGTGTGGAACCCACAAGCGCGAAAATCCAGGTGTGATCACGGCGATTGGCGCGACGCTCTACTGATTGATACAGCTTGACTTCATGCCACCCGGCCTCGATCGCCCTGCCACCTAGTGAAGATAAGATAATGAAGCGATAATGTAGTGACTAATGAGCATTGGTGAAGTATGTGCTCCCAGTAGCTCGGGGGGCCCACGCGATAGCTCAGTGGGCTAGAGCGCTAGCATTGAGTGTCCTGGTCACCTGAGAGCCTAACGGCGCGTGGATCGATGGTTCGAGCCCTGCTGTGGCCATGTCTGTGTGGTCGCAGGATAAAGATCAAATGTCTTTCTTCGTAAAGAGTAAGGGGTTACCCCCGCAGACATAGCTCCACTCTCCCTTCCTTCTCCCATTGACGCGATATGACCAAAAGTGGTCAAAGCGTCCTGAATAGCCAACCAAACCAAACCGCAGCTTGTTCCCTGGCAATAAAACAGAACACCGTGTATGGAACCGGAAAGGCAAAGACACTGTCTATATGACCTACAAATTAATTAAATAAAAGTATTAAATAACCTCGAATTGAGAAATCGCCAATTCATACCATTGCATGCGGGGAGGTTTCCATTTAGTTCATCACGACTTGGTAATAAAGAAATGTATTTGTATTTGTTGCCGACGAGGTTACCTCCTCCTCCCCACGGCCTCGGTATAATAGGGGGAGTTGCACCGCAGAGTAAAAGGTCGCTGATGGAGAATTGACGTGACCCAACGGCGAATCCAACATATGGTAAGTGGGCGCACCAATTAGGGTGGTATGCGTTATATGAAAACACTAAGGTGAGGGGGAAGGTCGAACTTTGACGAATCACTGACAATCTTGTGAGGAAGGGTCGGGGTGGATAGGAGTGAATCATGAAGCGTAAATTGTACAGGAAAGAGAGAGGAGGGGGCTGTCCCATTTGTTAATAACAATAGAAAAAGACACTGACGCAAATCCAATCCAAAACTACATTGTTAGCAGACGCTGCAAATTATCATATCGTCTTGCTAATAAGGGTCGATGCCACCTTAAGAGGCGTTAATACGCAACGGCCAGCACTCAATCTAAAAGGATGAAGATACCATACTATGTTCTGGAGATTCATTAAGCCTTTTAATTAGCAATTAGCATTCCACAAAACGCGGTAATGTGTTTATTGTTGCTATGGCCATGCCGCCCTCGTAGAGATGATCACTGACGTTTGTTCTTAGCAAATACTTCCATGTAGTGCATCTCAGATGATTATTTATTTTTCGTTAATATGGGACTGATAATGAATAGTTATATATAAACCAGTTATATAACATCTTTTGTAGGCAGATGCCTGTCTTACCTAATTCATCCAGAGTCTGACGTGACAGGTGCAATCGATAAAGTATAAGCAAATTGGCGCTAGTGTTATGGCCACGCTACTTACAAGTTGTCGGTGGCGTTCACATTCTGATTGCATCGAAGCAGTGACGGACATGGACATGGATTTTGGAGCATTCATGGAGGTTAATGGTGTTGGAACTGATAGAACGCGATTTTCATGGACGTTAATGGTTTTGCAACTGCTAGAACGCGATTTGCATTGACGTTAATGGTGATTTACCAAAAAATCGTTGCGTTATCGGTAATCTTCTATGAGGCTCGACATCTTCTGACGAGGAGGATCAAATCGTGAAGAAAAGACTCCCCCCAAAAATGGACAACACAACTCACCCCGGGTCTGTTGACGGTCAAGTTATTGCCTTCAACGCGACAACGACAGCGAGTGCCCCCGCCACAAGCTGCAGCGGGCAGCAGCTTCATCTAGGAGTCATCATCGCACACTTTGTCCTGCCCCTCACGGCCATCGCTGCCGGTTCTGGGGCTAACTGCAAACCGCTCATCGAGTTGGTTAGATTACGACGCCTGGGCCAAGTGCTCCCCCAGAAGATAATCGTCGTCAGCCTTCTCGTCGTTGGGTTCCTCATCTGCAACGTGATCTGTCCCTTGGAGCTGGTGCATCTCATCGCAGCGGCCATTGGCTTCCAGTTCATGTCGGAGGGATTAGTGTCTTATCTCATGTTCTGCTCGCAGTGTCTGTTGCTCTTCCACGGCCTCGCTGTGGCCATCGTCAAGGCGCATCAAGCCAAGCCGGTTTTCGGGACTTCAAACGGCACCTCGGGTCGGGTCGGCCTCTTCGCAAGATGCGGCATCGTCACCACGACTCGTATGATATCTTACGTGACGATCGGCGCCATTTGGCTGGCGAGTTGCCTCTTACCGCTCTGCGCGATAAAGGATACGCAGACGAGACTCGCTTCGGTTACCTCATCCACATCCTCATCGTTGTCATCATCGACGGCGGCGGCAGCCACCAAGTGCCCGACCATAACCCTGCCCGTCACCGGCGGGGCGTTCCCCGCCGTGTACGTCGCCATGGTGCTGGCCTCCCTCACGGCGCAAGTGACTGGGTACACCTACTGCGTCATCACGGTGAAGCGGTACACGAGGCGCGTCAGGCCCGAACCGCGGTCGTGCCGTTCCCAAGACGACGACTTCCAGCAGCGTGCGGACTCCAACGCCCTGGGTCCCGGCAATCTGGGCTCCCTCCGCCACTCGCCCCGCAGCAACGGCATCTTCAGCATGCTGACGATGCCCCGGAAGAGCATGAGATGCATTGAGGAAGATAGCCATGGGACCTTTTCGGACATATCCTCGGCCAACGAGCTGGATACAGAGCCCGGGCTGAGTCAGCGACGGGCCATCCCTGGGCGACAGCGCTTGGGTACTGTGGGCAGCTGCAGCGCCGAGTACATCATGCGGTCCAGGGACGGGGCTCGGCAGAGAATCCAGCGGCGGAGATCCAAGAGTCTGACGCTGGATAGCGGAGAGCACGACGCGGATGATGACGTCTCCCATTGGACGCGGCCGACTTTCGAGGTGGCGGCCGAGACATCCGGGAGCTCGTCTTCCACGTCGTCGGCGCCGCAAGCTGGATACATCCCTCAGTCGGGTCACGGTAAACGTGCGGGGAAAAAGAAAAAGTCCGGCCGGCCCCGCACCCCTGACAATGACGGTTCCAATCCTCAGACCAGCTCTCGTCACACGATCGCCGACACGGATGGGCGCTTCAAACGCATGAACCGTTATTGTCCAGAGGATAATCGCCCAAGCGTGAGTATCGCCCCCGAGGGATGTCACATGCCCAGGCGCGATAGCGTAGAACAGCAAAGGAACATGGAAAAATGGCTGGAGACCACAGTCCTGGAGCGAGAGAGGGTTACCTCTTCCGCTTGCGTTGATGCCCCTAGTGGTGGTCGTGATGGCGTGGGTACCACAGACAGTGGCGCCGCCATCCGGGAGGAGATTGTTCTCTCGGCGACAGCGTTATCACAAGCCAGACCGCAACAAAATCACGACGTGACTGGAGACGTGAGTGGGGACGTCGGAACCAACGCTGGTGGGGCGTGCGCCGCCGCCGACGGCAACGGTGGTCCCGTCGGCGCATCGCGTGGAGGCAAGGTGCTCTTCAGATTCCGCTTAGTGAAGCCTCCAACGGACAGCATCATGACGTCTAACAGCGCACCAGAACGGGGCCCGACGCTCACCACCAAGCAGTTCTCTAACAGCAGTTTGCTGTCCAGCTTATCGGCCAGGGAGGCTATAGCGTCCCCGCAGTCCTCGGTGACCTGGTGGAGTCCGTCCACCACCAACAGAGACGCCGGTAACAGACTGCACTTTCGGCTTGAACAACGTGGCTCTTCCATGGCGCCGAACAAGAAGGAATCTGACGTCACACTGCGCATCGTGAAGATGTCGGTCCTCGCAGTCACGTTTTCACTCGGGTTGTTCTTGCCGCCGTGCGTCGCAGCACTGCTCTGGTTAGGAGCCGACAGTGCTCGGGATTCTGGATTCGAGCAAATCTTCAGCCTGTTATTGCAATTTAGCCAATTGCTCTCAGTCTTCATACCTTTCCTCTACTTGCGCAAGAATTCCGCCATGCAACGACTGTTGCGCTAACGCCGTTAGATCGGGCGAGCGTTTCACGCAAGTTACGACCTCGTAACTCTTCACTTTACGAAGAGTACGGCTTAATACTCACGTCAAATCATCTTAATACAACTTGTTCCAGATCAATGTTATTCAAATTGGTATTGTTATTAATGATAAAGGCACACTTTGCGCTCTTCCACTTATTTTTGCGGACATGTTACCCCCTAATTAAGACGGACTATTCTCAACTCATGGATTCGCTGTCGTGGAAACGGTCAACGTCTGATATGTGTCAATTATTTTATCAAGATGCAATATTGAAGGCGATGAGAAACCCTCAGATATAATATGTTAGGAAATAATCAAATATCCATGCTGTCAACAAGAACAAAATCAAATTGTAAATTATTTCATCCAGTTGGTGCGATCTATCGACATTATTACTTGTTAAATCTTTATTCTTTATCAATCAATCATATCTCTCAAACCATGGAATTCTAATCAAGGTAAATCAACCAGATATTCAGCAATATTTCGAACAACATTATATTATGAGTTGATGGTCGTGCTGACTAGTAGGTTATTACGAGCTGATGGTCATGTTAACCAGTGCAATATTAGAAGTTGATCGCGTTAACTAGTATATTATTACTGGACACATAAATATATGTTATAATGTGCATTATATATTAATACATTAGATCGTTCATTATAGAATAATTCATATTGGTGCTCAGTATGCTGCCGCACATACGACGTTCCGTGATTAATAAAGTGGTTGAA
The DNA here is from genome assembly GCA_964019135.1 of Arenicola marina. Taxonomy (NCBI): domain Eukaryota; kingdom Metazoa; phylum Annelida; class Polychaeta; family Arenicolidae; genus Arenicola; species Arenicola marina. The sequence goes on from OZ025264.1 coordinate 20,642,171, forward strand.
AGCAATTCAAGCTCGTTTTTCTTTTACCCCTGTATTGATGTTTGCAACTTCGAGATCACGTGTCTTGTGAAGTATCGTGCCTCGTGACTCTTGTTACTCGTGACTCGTGACGTCTCGGTTCTCGCGAATGCTAACTTATATATAACAATATGCGCTAGAGCAAGATGCGTTGTCAATATCTAGCGTGAAATAACACTCGCCAGAAAACATTCAATCAAGTAACCAATACCATATATACCTTTCCTTACACGGTTCCTACGCAAAAATCACCTCCTCATATAAATTACCATGGCGTTTGCTCATGGATAGTGAGAGAAACAGACCACTTGATATTGGTATGTGTTTTCAATAATGTCGCAAGTCGCGTATAATTATTTCCGTAAATAAAAGGGCGAAACATTTGAGTCTGGTCCTTACCAAATATCCTAAATGATATGACCCATATCCCAGGACCGATTAGGGCATGAAAGTAGACACGCACACATGCCACATGAGCAAACTTGGTTTAAACATATTTATTTAATGAAGATACCCCGAATAGCATACACTGCGAACATGAGACTTCATTAAAAAAATTGGAAAATGAAAAGCAAAATGTTAGAATGTAAAACAAAATATGCAATAGTACAATGGCGAGGCACATTAAAAAATTTGACATATAATGGGTACATGGATAGAGAAACAAGAAGTCAGTGAGGACACTGATGATGACGAAAATCGACTCTAGGTCGAAGAGCGTGTCTATCTGAACATGTTGATCGAAACCGCGACCGCCCACGATGATTATTAAGGGAATGAGGGCCATTTCTAGATTGCGATTTGAGCTGAACAGCGCATATAGGGGGCAATTTTGGATAAACAGCGCGTATACGGGACAATTCGGGCTAAACAGCGCGTACAACGGGAAATTTAAGCCAAATAGCGCATTCATCCGACAACGTGCGCACCGCAGGCTCTATTTTGAGCAGTGTGCAATGAGCAATTAACCGATATTAACGGAATTACAGGTAAAACCGTCGCTTGTGCCGATGACGTGACAATCGCGTCAGGGTGACGTTATGACGTGACGCACGACAACGTCCAAGCGGCAATATGATTTTTTCAAGATGGACACAATCTCCATTCACTCATCATTGGCGGCCCCGCAAAGGTGTCGTCCCACTTCGGAGCGCTCTAGCACCATAACTAGACAACCTCCGCCTAATTAAAGCACTAAGTGATCTGAAGATGCTTATTGGCAACTAGTTGGCGAAAAGAATGCAATTTTAGCATTTGTATTTGATTTCTGACGATTTTTCTTTAAATGGCCAGAATCTGTATGTTTATCATTAGGCCAGTGGCTTCGTTGCCATGGAAACAAAAAGTAATACAGAGATCGCCGGGTTTTTCTTATAAATTGCTTTAAGGTTATATTACGTCACTGTGTGGCGAAGGAGACTGAAATAGCTTGAGCGGAAGTAGGTCATATTCGACCAAGTTCATTTTTCCCCATAGGATCCAATGTTAAACGATTTCGACTATATACCGAAAAGTAATAATGCTATGTCACCATGTTCACAGATTATGACTCAGCTTAGCATTATCCATCCACAGCTGCAAGTATTGAGCGATGGCTTGAATAGGACGCCCGTGGGAGCCGCTGCCAGTGCCAAAAAGCCGTATCTTTCACCATTGGCCAAATTTCGAAAAAATCCTGTGACGTCACTTTCATCTCCAATTGCATATGATAAGCACTGTTGCTACTAGGTATCATGTTTAACTAAGACAAAAATCCCGATGTTGTTTGCTGGAGGCACTTGCGACATACGCGACAAAACATTTTTTCCCAGCCTAAAGATACAGCCCTTTTAACATGGGAAGTCCCATAGAGAAATTCCCCCGGCCCTGGAACCGGAAGTAAGATAGGAAGGTATTGTTTTTAGTTTGTAGCTATACGAGGAATTACTTTCCCTACAATATAATGCTACTCTCGCATTTTTGTGATTTTTTTCAGATTTTTGATGATTTTTTGTAAGTACCGAAAGTGACGTCATCGTGACGTCACGTGACGTATCAGAAAACTCTAAGATTCAACACAAGTCATCACAATTCATATTTCTATGACATATTTAAACAAAATAGCGATAGCTTGCTGGCAAATGTGCCAAAAAGCGAAAAAACTGACAGAGGTCATTTAGTGCGTTTTCCGCAAAACCTATGATCTCGTTTTCCTCGAAAATGAGTGTTACGCATCAAAAAGTGAACAATACCCAAAAACTGCACCTTAAAGAGGGGCACATTGTGAAACTAATTCGAGATCTCTAGCTTTAATATTAACGGAGATATAAGCGTTTTTAGTTATTTTTTCAAGAAATCGCTGTGACCTTGACCTTTGACCTTTCGACCTGCGTGACGAGAATGTTGTAGCCCTATTAGCTGGCTATAAGATGTTAAAGATTGCGAAACGATACATGCAGCAGTTAGACCACAAAGAGACTTTCCGTTTTTGAGTGGGACAGACATACATACATACATACATACATACATACATACATACATACATACATACATACATACATACATACATACATACATACATACATACATACATACATACATACATACATACACACAAACACGACCAACCGACATATGCCGAAAATTGAAAATTTCAATTTTCGTCATAATAAGATGGAAGAGAGATAGACTTAACCGCTAATTACTGATTACTGGTAGCTCAATGCTGTGTTCTCAACCCAAATTCAATTTCCTTTCAATTTCAAATTCAATTTTAAATTCTGCAACAATTGCGTGGAAGAAGCGAAGTTACCGTATATTGCTATTTGGTAATATGGTGTTCTTATTTGTCATCAGTTGGCGCCAGAACCAGCAGAAAGTAATCTGTGCCTCAGTTTGGATGCTGTGCAAATTTGTCTCTTGTAATTGACTCGTATGTATTTTATACCTGAGGGATGAGGTAACACGTTGCCCCGGAGATGATCATGTGATCCTATGATCATGTGACTTATCACATGTCATTGTCGACCAAGTTTTTGAAGCCGTTAGAGTTTCCTCATCAACAATTTTGCCAGTACAAGTATCCCCCGTCCAGCCTATATATCCAGACTAAAGGCAGATGCCGTTGCAGTGTTCAACGGTTTGAGTGTTTCGCCATCTAACTTCACTGGGTTGTCTTGTGTCACTGACTCGTGTAGTGATAGACCAGGGTTGTGGTGAGGCGCAGGCTCTGTGCATGGTTTTACTAAGCGCTCGGACGATGTTGAAGCCATGTTGTGGTGGGGATAGGCGGCCATGTTGTGGAGGGGATAGGGCGCCATGTTGTGGAGGGTATAGGCGGCCATGTTCTGAAGGGGATAGGCGGCCATGTTGTGGTGGGGATAGGCGGCCATGTTGTGGAGGGGATAGGGCGCCATGTTGTGGAGGGTATAGGCGGCCATGTTCTGAAGGGGATAGGCGGCCATGTTGTGGTGGGGATAGGCGGCCATGTTGTGGAGGGGATAGGGCGCCATGTTGTGGAGGGTATAGGCGGCCATGTTCTGAAGGGGATAGGCGGCCATGTTTTGGAGCGGATAGGCGGCCATGTTGTGGAGGGGAAAGGCGGCCATGTTATGGTTGGGACAGACGGCCATACTCTGGAGGGGATAGGCGGTCATGTTGTGGAGGAGATAAGCCGCCATGTTGTAGAGTGAATGGACGGATAGGATAGGCCGCCATACTGTGGAGGGTATAGGCGGCCAGGTTGTGGAGGGAATAGGCGGCCATGTTTTGGAGGGGATAGGCGGCCATGTTGTGGAGGGGATAGGTGGCCATGTCGTGGAGGGGATAGGCGGCCATGTTCTGAAGGGGACAGACGGCCATGTTGTAGAAGGGATAGGCGGCCATGTTGTAGAGGGGATAGGCAGCCATGTTGTAGAGTGGATGGACGGCTAGGATAGGCCGCCATACTGTGGAGGGGATAGACGGCCATGTTGTGGGGGAGATAGGCGGCCATGTTGTGGAGGGGATAGGCCACCATGTTGTGGAGAGGATAGGCGGTCACGCTGTAGAGGGGATAGGCGGCCATGTTGTGGAGGGGATAGGCGGCCATGTTGTAGAGGGGATATGTGGCCATGTTGTGAAGTGTATAGGCGGCCATGTTGTGGTTGTCCGATGCATGCTGAGGTTAAAATAACCTGACATATTAATTACAGTGTGTCAACCGGGGACCGGAACCGGAAATGGAAACAACATCGCGTCGCCGCGGGATCATTTGTTTGTGATGGCAATTGGTGTTGATACAGCTCAGGTAAACAAGTCAACAATGTTGATACAGCTCAGGTAAACAAGTCAACTATGTTTATACAGCTCAGGTAAACAAGTCAACAATGAGCTCTCTTGATGTGATGTGATCCAATTAGTAATCTGTTAGTGTTCTGCTTCTTTCGTATAGGATTTCGATCCATATGCTTTATTATATTTGCAGTAATGCTGATTACATTACATTCGCGTTATTGGATTTCATGTGATCATATCATATGTTCATTTGCTGTTGAGCAACTCGTGATATAAATACAATTTCTATGCAAAAAAATTGGGAAAAGATATCCCGATAAATATTAATCATCAAGTTATTGATCCCAAGCGCAATGTTTTAGTAAGGTTTTGGGCAGAGCCCACCACCCCAGAACTGCACGTTGTCGCCTTGTGTGAAATCGTTTCTGTAATACATATACCAATATGCACTTCAAATTTCATCTCACTCACCTTCATAATAATTTATTTCAATGGTCAATAAAATTCGGCTGGATATAAGTCGGAAGGTAATGTTAGATGCATGAAAAATGCGTAATAGTATATACACATGTGTTTTCCTTGTCATATATTATTTATTTGACCATATCATCATCGAATAAGTAATTCGAACACGTATGCATGTGAAGCCAAACTGAATTTGAAAGTGATATGATCCCTGTATCGTGATCCACTAATTAATTGGGCTAGGTTTTGACAAAAGCCTTCATAATTGGCCGGGTTGCGCCAGTGGACGTATCTGGGCCGGCGCATCATCTTGGCCATTGTTTGCCACGCACTGGTGATTGTAGCAGTGCGCCAGGGAGAGGAGCACCATAAAATCGCTTTTTGTGCGTGGTCATTTCCCGAAAATTACATTGACTAGAGATTTGTCTTGATATTCTGCGATTCTCATCGCTTAATATGAACCACCAGTTTCTTGGCAAAAAATGCATGCATGGTATGTGTATCAAGCAATTACACAAAGAGTGTGAATATACGTGCAGAACGACAAACTTATCTCATTTTGGACAATGTTATTGTTCATGATTAATTGGTTATAATCGAAATGATAGAGGAATCGTTAGTTCTGTTCTGTTCTGCCTCTGCCACGCCAGGTAACCAAGACTCTATAGGTTCACTGAACTAGGTATGATTTTCTATACCGTTTCAGTATTTTCACCAAGCCTATTGCTATCAGAGTCTGGTAGATCGCTGTTGGGCCATTTCGCCGCCATGCTGGCTGATCGGGGCCGCTTTCTCGACTGGGGTTTGTTAGGAATCCTATGTTGTGGGGCGGCGACTCGATCGGCTAGTTTGGTGTGTGATCAGAAACAGCGATGAGACGTGAACGGCCCCTGATGAAGACACGTCTTATTCGGTCCCCTGAAACCTTGGTTTCAGTGTTCATCTCATATTTACCCTCACGGGGTCTCCATTTTCATTCATAAGTGTGCAATGTGGCAATTGTTCACGATTGTTCACTGTTGTTTTGGCCTATTTTTGATCTATTCTCGTTTTGGCCTGTTTTGATCCATTTCATTTTCCCCAGACCTGTTTTCATCTGTTATATATGTTTTCCCCAGATCTGTTTTTGGCCTGTTTTTATCTATTATATTGTTATCCTGGACTTACCTACAGCTTGTGGTTTACCCTGTGCCCGTGCGTTTCTTTTTTACACACATACATACATAGCCAGTGCCTGGGTTACAAGAGGGCTTTAGCCCCCTGCCTGCTTGTATGGTAAGCCTTTACGTTCATAATCGAGGACGAAATTTCACCTATGGTAAGTGCAAATTGGTTTGAGGTTGGCTCTGGGCATATGCAGTCTATTGACATTCAGGCCAGTGTGTGTATCATGATGCCTAATCTAGGCCCTGATACGGTAGTTATTGCCTGAATATCTTGTCAAGTTACCGGGAGTAGCATCTGTCAGAAGTACTCTTGTTAGCATCCAACTGTGAGCTACAAGTTGACTTCACCTTCCTTTTACAGTTAAGGTTCACCCACGGTTTTGACCATTCGACGCATTTTGGCTATTGGCTAGCCACGCGTACCTAAATTATTTGTGTGGGGTTCCCGTCATCCCATAGTCTGAGGCTCCGATCCAATAACGGACGGTATTTACCTGGTAAGTAAATAATACGCCTCGCCTTCCATATTATCGCTACTTCGTCTGTAGTCGGTCCTTTGTTGACCGAGCGACTGCATTCAGTTTGAATTAGGAGTTGGCCCACCCGCCCCATCCCAGCTTGTACATAACCATCGTTTTAGGCCTTATTCCTCACTGCGACCACTCCTTGGTTTGGCCTTCTCATTCTATGCTCACATTTTGGCTCTGAATTACTCATTTGCAGTTTTAGTTTTGCGTGCACAGAACACACGGTGGGTCGGTATAAAAGGCAGTAGCCTTCTTGGCGACTTCACTCGATGCCTCTGCCACGCCAGGTAACCAAGACTCTATAGGTTCACTGAACTAGGTATGATTTTCTATACCGTTTCAGTATTTTCACCAAGCCTATTGCTATCAGAGTCTGGTAGATCGCTGTTGGGCCATTTCGCCGCCATGCTGGCTGATCGGGGCCGCTTTCTCGACTGGGGTTTGTTAGGAATCCTATGTTGTGGGGCGGCGACTCGATCGGCTAGTTTGGTGTGTGATCAGAAACAGCGATGAGACGTGAACGGCCCCTGATGAAGACACGTCTTATTCGGTCCCCTGAAACCTTGGTTTCAGTGTTCATCTCATATTTACCCTCACGGGGTCTCCCATTTTCATTCATAAGTGTGCAATGTGGCAATTGTTCACGATTGTTCACTGTTGTTTTGGCCTATTTTTGGTCTATTCTCGTTTTGGCCTGTTTTGATCCATTTCATTTTCCCCAGACCTGTTTTCATCTGTTATATATGTTTTCCCCAGATCTGTTTTTGGCCTGTTTTTATCTATTATATTGTTATCCTGGACTTACCTACAGCTTGTGGTTTACCCTGTGCCCGTGCGTTTCTTTTTTACACACATACATACATAGCCAGTGCCTGGGTTACAAGAGGGCTTTAGCCCCCTGCCTGCTTGTATGGTAAGCCTTTACGTTCATAATCGAGGACGAAATTTCACCTATGGTAAGTGCAAATTGGTTTGAGGTTGGCTCTGGGCATATGCAGTCTATTGACATTCAGGCCAGTGTGTGTATCATGATGCCTAATCTAGGCCCTGATACGGTAGTTATTGCCTGAATATCTTGTCAAGTTACCGGGAGTAGCATCTGTCAGAAGTACTCTTGTTAGCATCCAACTGTGAGCTACAAGTTGACTTCACCTTCCTTTTACAGTTAAGGTTCACCCACGGTTTTGACCATTCGACGCATTTTGGCTATTGGCTAGCCACGCGTACCTAAATTATTTGTGTGGGGTTCCCGTCATCCCATAGTCTGAGGCTCCGATCCAATAACGGACGGTATTTACCTGGTAAGTAAATAATACGCCTCGCCTTCCATATTATCGCTACTTCGTCTGTAGTCGGTCCTTTGTTGACCGAGCGACTGCATTCAGTTTGAATTAGGAGTTGGCCCACCCGCCCCATCCCAGCTTGTACATAACCATCGTTTTAGGCCTTATTCCTCACTGCGACCACTCCTTGGTTTGGCCTTCTCATTCTATGCTCACATTTTGGCTCTGAATTACTCATTTGCAGTTTTAGTTTTGCGTGCACAGAACACACGGTGGGTCGGTATAAAAGGCAGTAGCCTTCTTGGCGACTTCACTCGATGCCTCTGCCACGCCAGGTAACCAAGACTCTATAGGTTCACTGAACTAGGTATGATTTTCTATACCGTTTCAGTATTTTCACCAAGCCTATTGCTATCAGAGTCTGGTAGATCGCTGTTGGGCCATTTCGCCGCCATGCTGGCTGATCGGGGCCGCCTTCTCGACTGGGGTTTGTTAGGAATCCTATGTTGTGGGGCGGCGACTCGATCGGCTAGTTTGGTGTGTGATCAGAAACAGCGATGAGACGTGAACGGCCCCTGATGAAGACACGTCTTATTCGGTCCCCTGAAACCTTGGTTTCAGTGTTCATCTCATATTTACCCTCACGGGGTCTCCATTTTCATTCATAAGTGTGCAATGTGGCAATTGTTCACGATTGTTCACTGTTGTTGTGGCCTATTTTTGATCTATTCTCGTTTTGGCCTGTTTTGATCCATTTCATTTTCCCCAGACCTGTTTTCATCTGTTATATATGTTTTCCCCAGATCTGTTTTTGGCCTGTTTTTATCTATTATATTGTTATCCTGGACTTACCTACAGCTTGTGGTTTACCCTGTGCCCGTGCGTTTCTTTTTTACACACATACATACATACATACATACATACATACATACATACATACATACATACACACAAACACGACCAACCGACATATGCCGAAAATTGAAAATTTCAATTTTCGTCATAATAAGATGGAAGAGAGATAGACTTAACGGCTAATTACTGATTACTGGTAGCTCAATGCTGTGTTCTCAACCCAAATTCAATTTCCTTTCAATTTCAAATTCAATTTTAAATTCTGCAACAATTGCGTGGAAGAAGCGAAGTTACCGTATATTGCTATTTGGTAATATGGTGTTCTTATTTGTCATCAGTTGGCGCCAGAACCAGCAGAAAGTAATCTGTGCCTCAGTTTGGATGCTGTGCAAATTTGTCTCTTGTAATTGACTCGTATGTATTTTATACCTGAGGGATGAGGTAACACGTTTCCCCGGAGATGATCATGTGATCCTATGATCATGTGACTTATCACATGTCATTGTCGACCAAGTTTTTGAAGCCGTTAGAGTTTCCTCATCAACAATTTTGCCAGTACAAGTATCCCCCGTCCAGCCTATATATCCAGACTAAAGGCAGATGCCGTTGCAGTGTTCAACGGTTTGAGTGTTTCGCCATCTAACTTCACTGGGTTGTCTTGTGTCACTGACTCGTGTAGTGATAGACCAGGGTTGTGGTGAGGCGCAGGCTCTGTGCATGGTTTTACTTAGCGCTCGGACGATGTTGAAGCCATGTTGTGGTGGGGATAGGCGGCCATGTTGTGGAGGGGATAGGGCGCCATGTTGTGGAGGGTATAGGCGGCCATGTTCTGAAGGGGATAGGCGGCCATGTTGTGGTGGGGATAGGCGGCCATGTTGTGGAGGGGATAGGGCGCCATGTTGTGGAGGGTATAGGCGGCCATGTTCTGAAGGGGATAGGCGGCCATGTTTTGGAGCGGATAGGCGGCCATGTTGTGGAGGGGAAAGGCGGCCATGTTATGGTTGGGACAGACGGCCATACTCTGGAGGGGATAGGCGGTCATGTTGTGGAGGAGATAAGCCGCCATGTTGTAGAGTGAATGGACGGATAGGATAGGCCGCCATACTGTGGAGGGTATAGGCGGCCAGGTTGTGGAGGGAATAGGCGGCCATGTTTTGGAGGGGATAGGCGGCCATGTTGTGGAGGGGATAGGCGGCCATGTCGTGGAGGGGATAGGCGGCCATGTTCTGAAGGGGACAGACGGCCATGTTGTAGAAGGGATAGGCGGCCATGTTGTAGAGGGGATAGGCAGCCATGTTGTAGAGTGGATGGACGGCTAGGATAGGCCGCCATACTGTGGAGGGGATAGACGGCCATGTTGTGGGGGAGATAGGCGGCCATGTTGTGGAGGGGATAGGCCACCATGTTGTGGAGGGGATAGGCGGTCACGCTGTAGAGGGGATAGGCGGCCATGTTGTGGAGGGGATAGGCGGCCATGTTGTGGAAGGGATACGCGGTCACGCTGTGGAGGGGATAGGCGGCTATGTTGTGGAGGGGACAGACGGCCATGTTGTTGAAGGGATAGGCGGCCATGTTGTAGAGGGGATAGGCAGCCATGTTGTAGAGTGGATGGACGGCTAGGATAGGCCGCCATATTGTGGAGGGGATAGGCGGCCATGTTGTAATGGGGATAGGCGGCCATGCCGTGGAGGGGATAGGCGGCCATGTTCTGAAGGGGACAGACGGCCATGTTGTAGAAGGGATAGGCGGCCATGTTGTAGAGGGGATAGACAGCCATGTTGTGGAGGGGATAGGCGGCCATGTTGTGGAAGGGATACGCGGTCACGCTGTGGAGGGGATAGGCGGCTATGTTGTGGAGGGGACAGACGGCCATGTTGTTGAAGGGATAGGCGGCCATGTTGTAGAGGGGATAGGCAGCCATGTTGTAGAGTGGATGGACGGCTAGGATAGGCCGCCATATTGTGGAGGGGATAGGCGGCCATGTTGTAATGGGGATAGGCGGCCATGCCGTGGAGGGGATAGGCGGCCATGTTCTGAAGGGGACAGACGGCCATGTTGTAGAAGGGATAGGCGGCCATGTTGTAGAGGGGATAGGCAGCCATGTTGTAGAGTGGATGGACGGCTAGGATAGGCCGCCATACTGTGGAGGGGATAGACGGCCATGTTGTAGAGGAGATAGGCGGCCATGTTGTGGAGGGGACAGGCGGCCATGTTGTGGAGGGAATAGGCGGCCATGTTGTGGAGGGGATAGGCGGCCATGTTGTGGAGGGGATAGGCGGCCATGTTGTAGTGGGAATAGGCCGCCATTTTGTGAAGGGGATAGGCGGCCAGGTTGTGGAATGGATAGGCCACCATGTTGTGGAGGGGATAGGCGGTCACGCTGTGGAGGGGATAGGCGGCTATGTTGTGGAGGGGACAGACGGCCATGTTGTAGAATGTATAGGCCGCCATGCTGTGGCGGGTATAGGCGGCTATGTTGTGGAGGGAATAGGCGGCCATGTCTTGGAGGGGATAGGTGGCCATGTTGTAGAGGGGATATGTGGCCATGTTGTGAAGTGTATAGGCGGCCATGTTGTGGTTGTCCGATGCATGCTGAGGTTAAAATAACCTGACATATTAATTACAGTGTGTCAACCGGGGACCGGAACCGGAAATGGAAACAACATCGCGTCGCCGCGGGATCATTTGTTTGTGATGGCAATTGGTGTTGATACAGCTCAGGTAAACAAGTCAACAATGTTGATACAGCTCAGGTAAACAAGTCAACTATGTTTATACAGCTCAGGTAAACAAGTCAACAATGAGCTCTCTTGATGTGATGTGATCCAATTAGTAATCTGTTAGTGTTCTGCTTCTTTCGTATAGGATTTCGATCCATATGCTTTATTATATTTGCAGTAATGCTGATTACATTACATTCGCGTTATTGGATTTCATGTGATCATATCATATGTTCATTTGCTGTTGAGCAACTCGTGATATAAATACAATTTCTATGCAAAAAAATTGGGAAAAGATATCCCGATAAATATTAATCATCAAGTTATTGATCCCAAGCGCAATGTTTTAGTAAGGTTTTGGGCAGAACCCACCACCCCAGAACTGCACGTTGTCGCCTTGTGTGAAATCGTTTCTGTAATACATATACCAATATGCACTTCAAATTTCATCTCACTCACCTTCATAATAATTTATTTCAATGGTCAATAAAATTCGGCTGGATATAAGTCGGAAGGTAATGTTAGATGCATGAAAAATGCGTAATAGTATATACACATGTGTTTTCCTCGTCATATATTATTTATTTGACCATATCATCATCGAATAAGTAATTCGAACACGTATGCATGTGAAGCCAGACTGAATTTGAAAGTGATATGATCCCTGCATCGTGATCCACTAATTAATTGGGCTAGGTTTTGACAAAAGCCTTCATAATTGGCCGGGTTGCGCCAGTGGACGTATCTGGGCCGGCGCATCATCTTGGCCATTGTTTGCCACGCACTGGTGATTGTAGCAGTGCGCCAGGGAGAGGAGCACCATAAAATCGCTTTTTGTGCGTGGTCATTTCCCGAAAATTACATTGACTAGAGATTTGTCTTGATATTCTGCGATTCTCATCGCTTAATATGAACCACCAGTTTCTTGGCAAAAAATGCATGCATGGTATGTGTATCAAGCAATTACACAAAGAGTGTGAATATACGTGCAGAACGACAAACTTATCTCATTTTGGACAATGTTATTGCTCATGATTAATTGGTTATAATCGAAATGATAGAGGAATCGTTAGATCTGTCACATTTTTATATTGGCAATATCCGCGTGGTCCTTCTGTTATAGCGGGCGCCCGGGAAGTACAATCGAGTCTCAGTACCTGCATCCCAAGTCAGCTGCCACTACGGTAGGCACTACGCTCCCAGTCTTCACCGCGACCATGATGACGTCATCGTGCCTCTGCCTCTGCCTCCTGGCTCTGGCGGGGACTATATTAACCGGCACTGAACCTGACCCGCTGTCTGCGCAATTCCGCCTGCAAGATAAGTCGTGGACGACCTACATAGACACGCGACTTAGCGCCTTACTGACCTCCTCCAGTCGTGGTTACCATGGCGACAGGGGGCCAGGACGAGGTCTTTCCGACTGGTTTCTCTACCTCGTGACGTGGCGACACGCGTGGTGTCGCAGCAATAGCCCTGACGACGTACAGACCGCGCTAAGTATGCCGACTACGCTACGGTTCGGCGGTGTCTGCGGGGTCATCGAAGGGAGTTCGCTTAATCCCATCAAGCTCTTCACGTGGGAGGTACAGATATCGCCGCAGTTCTTCCTCAACCTGACTGTCCAGAAGTTCGACACCTCTTACGGGACTAGCTGTGGCTTCGTCAAGCTCGTCGTGAAAAATACGTCGTGGCCGTCCCAAAATCAAGTGCACTGCCCGGGGTTCCCGCCGTTGCCTGTGATGGTGCAGAGCGATCGAGCGCAAGTATCCATGGGTCACGGCCCTCTCATGCGGGACCTATGGCAGTCGGCACACCTCCACGCCGTCAACCTGACCGTCATCTACCAGCCGCTGTCACGTGACTACTCCTACGTCATGAACATCTACAGCTGGTATCGTCGAAAGGGTTCGTCACGAGTTCTCACCGGTCACGTGATGTCCAAGGAGACTCTGGGACAGATGTCAGTTCCGATAGATTCAGATTCGTCCTTACTGAGATACACCAACTTTGCGTTTAATAAGGATCGGTTGATATCGCTCTACGCATTGCACTTCACAGCGCAAATAGGTTCCCTGGCTGTGATTAAAATGAAAAGTTTGGTTTGCATTAATGGCTCTGCATTGGTCGAGATATTTGACGGGCCACCGCAATTAACACTAGCCGGTCTAAAAGGCTTATCGCTTGAGTTGGGGCACTGGCTGTGCCCTGACAATACCACGACCCTACCGACCCGGCCCTCAAGCTGTCTGTCAACATCCGGGGACCTCGTTATCAACTTTTACACGGCTGCTTTTCAAGTAACGTTTAAATTCGGATATCAGTTCGTCCGCCCAAACATATGGTGACAAATATCAATATTAGGAACAACACAAGACGTTACCTCGAGTTTTCCACCAATGCCAGCCATAACTTTCACGTGTTTAACATCAGAAGCAAGGATAAGAGCTTCATAGAATTCATCCCCATCACCTTTTGGTATATAGGATACAATTTAGAAGTCTGCTTTTATGGCGGCTTATTTGTCACTGTCAATTTAGGTTTTACTAGCGCAATTTGTTCCAGTTTGACGTTTGAAACAAGGCTTAATAAATCCTTGCCTGGTGCCCCTCCCTTACCCCATATCCAAAGATGTGGTCAAGGCGCACTGCAACGTGGGCAAAAATATACTAAATCTACACATGAAGCTCCATCAGTGTGTTAAGACATATTTCATCTGGTTTGATGACTGGACCGCTATGTCTACGAACGAAACGATACTCGACCCGATTTACGACTACGTAACAGTCATCTTCAACAGCGAAGGCTGGCAACGTCAGATGACTTTCGAGACGGTGGGAAAGGACAGCATCGGTTTGTACGCCTCTGACAAATACGTGTGTCGTTTACTTATTGACGCCGCCTACAGCCTCCCTCCTGTCAACCAGACAGTGTCCCGGAACACACACACAGTCCGGGCACTCAAAAAATGCTTCCTCAGAGGTATTGTTCTGGGAATTCATGCCAGCGAGCGAGACCGTTGGACGTGCACGAAGATACGCTCGCTGACGTACAGGTATCAAACAAGTCGCGCCACCGAGGCGTACGCTGAGATCTGCGGGACGATTGAATCAGTCTACGTCAATGAGGGCGCGGTTATTAGGGGTTTCGGTGGGAAGACGACAGAGACTTACGTGCTCTTCGTATCCATGCCAACCTACCATCAGGCATGCTGCGTCTTCAACATCTGGCTTGTGAACGACGGGTGTGGACAGAACACCTTACACTCAGTCCCGAATGACGGGCTGGAAGAAGAAGTACTAATTGAATATGGATCCATTTCAACCGGAAGAATCACCTTCAACTGCGCCTCCCAGGCCGTCGAAATATGCCGTCTGCTTTATATCCAGAGAAACGTGTATCAAAGTCTCTGGATCTGCATGGTGAGAATGGGTTACCACAGCGTCCTGGCGTATGAGCCAGAAAACGGCACCAGACATATTGCTGATAAGTCCCCAAATGAACGACTTTTCGGAATGTCACGTCACACGGCTGTCACCTCAGATGTAAGCTGGAATGGGGCAGAACACATCTGTCGGGCAGTGGGTGGCCAGCTCGTCAGCGTTAATAGTGACCTGGAGTGGAAGATGCTCACAGACTGGCAATCGTCGGCAGCATATCAACCAGGGTTCGGAAAACCCAAGTTGCTGATGATTGGACTTCAGACAATGGTAGGCATTTATAGCTGAAGTTCATTATTATCTGATCTCCATGAAACTCTAATAGGATAAATTATCTGAGGCGGACACGTGGACCTTACTTAACAGTTTACTGATACAGCTAGTTGTGTATCTTGTGTTAAGCAAGGGGACGATATATGTAAATCCGTGTTTTATATTGTATACCACGTTTTTTGTGTGATTTGCACTGTGCATTAATTCATTATTGTCCTTCCATCAATACGAAGTATAGCTATAATATATATGAAAGTCAACGATGGACGATGATATGTGTGTTGTCACAGATATTGCGATTGTCAATGGCCGATGTAACATAGACATATGGCATGCAAATCTCGTTTTATGTGTGCGATACCCTGCGAGATTGGTTTTTGGTGACCACTCTGTAATATAATTATCTAGTGTTGGTTTCCTTATGTGCTAATTGTTATAGATATTTTTCATTGTTTGTTATTTTCTGCTTTTGGTAGTGTGTGTCACATACAGACCTCGGCGCAAAATGACCCCAAAAAGTTAATTAATCGAAATTATGTTGAACAACCTAAAAAAGTACATGTTATAACTAAAGTGTTATAAATGTAATATAATATTCTTATAATATTAATATAAAATGTGGCTATTTGAATGGTAGTTGCATGGATATTTGAGAAACTGTAATTTAGGCCGTGATGGCTGTCCATTCTTGCCACGAGAGAACATCAGATCAATGTAAATATTGGGCAATCACCTAGCTGCGGTGCGCTAGATTTACTGAGCGTGGCTTGTAACATAACAATTACAAGTCGAAAGTGCCATCTACCAATATAAAAAGCTAACTGTTATTTATTTAATTTGCGCACAACTCGTATTTGGACCCCTTCCTCGCCTCGCCGGCCGCGCAGCCTGCCTGGTTCCACGTCCTATGTCGTAACTAGTAGGACAACCGTCTGCACACGGTAGCCACTTGTTACACAGGTGGGCGTTAAACTACACCCTGAACCAAAAAGCACGTGTTTATTTGTTTGCCTCCAAACTGCCAGGTAGGAAGGATAGGGGGAATACCCCATCTGAATCGCAAATCCCCAAGAATTAGGGAGAGTAATATCGAATCTCAAAGGTAAGCACTGCTAAAGACTGGGCGCAAAAAAAACTCACCTGGAAGGTGATATCGCGAATATCGATTAATTCACATACTGCTAGAACGGATAGCGGTAAATAGGGAAAGGGTCTTCGCGTTGAACCAGGAATTGTGCCGATAACGATCCCCATAAATTTCCAACAGCTAATCGCGAATCTCCAAGAATTCCTGGATGCCAATCGCGGAGATCGGAAAGAGGTGTTCCCCACCCTTTGGAAGTAAAACCCGTGAGAGCAGGCATGCCCTATAACGATTGATGTATTTGTATTTAATGTTTGCAGCTTGGCAAAGAGCGTTGGGTGGACGGCTCACCCTACAGCTACCAGGCCTGGCATTCGCCCTGGGGATATGATTACCTATGGGCGTCCTCCAATGGCACAGGTGCGCCTGGCCTCCAGACCGGACCCCTAGGGCGGCGTGCGTTACAGCCTGATAGTGGGGTGACTGACTCGTGTACAGCCGCCGTCGCGGCGTCGGAATATCCCTTTTTTTGGCGCAAGATAACGTGTAATGACACAGTAATAGGCGCGGTAACTGTTTGCGAGTTTTCCGCAAAGAAAAATGTCGAGTTACGAGAAAGGGATGGCGCGGGGTTGAAGCGTAGTATTCTGGAGTGTCCCCCGCTGTGGATATGGATCCACGGGACATGCGTCCGACTAGCGCGTAACACCATCGAGTTGATAGCGGCGTCCGAGATTTGCGGACGCCTCCAGGCAGGTCAGGTGATGTCACTGCCCGGATGTATCACGGTCAAGGAGCCCCGGGAGAGGGACGTTGAGGACAGGTATCTCGTCCGCTTCCTGCAAGCGATGATGGAAGAATGGGTGCAGTTCGCGGACCCACCGGGCGATAACAGGGAAAGACGTCCTGGCACTGATGACATAATATTCAGCTACCATGACAACCACTGCGTCGCAATGCCGTTCTCACCGAGCAGTATTTTGATACAAAAACACATGTTTACTGAAGTGAATTGCAGTGACACGTCAACGGCTCTAATCGCATGCGAGGTGAAGCCGTATTTGACAGAGCCCGGATGTCCTGTAGGATTCGCATCCTGCGACGACGGCACCTGTATTTTGAGCCATTATGTGTGCGATGGTGTGAGTGACTGTCCCATGGGAGACGACGAGCACCTCTGTGCTGGCGTCTGCAGCCTCCAGACTGCGCTGAATGGGGAGGCGGAACGCTGCTTCTTCACCGATTGCCACGCCGAGAACTGCACCTGTGGAGAGTTGTACCACCAATGCGCCGACGGCGGGTGCATTCCAGCGTCCAAATGGTGTGATGGACATGGGGACTGTTCGCGGGGAGAAGACGAAACGACCTGTATTTTCTACACGCAGAGCGATCAGCAACTCTCTATGCACGTTACCCTTCACGGCCGGATGGTATCCAATGTTACAGCGACCGATCACGGTAGTCAGCAGATACCGCAACCACTCACCCCATCACCCGAACCCGCCTATTTCCTCTGTCACGACGGATCCAGGATTCCGCTTGGTGCGCAGGACGACTTGGTTCCGGATTGTCCTGGAGCCACGGACGAAGAGCGTTTCTTGACCTTTATCCGGACGTACGATCCGTTTGTGACATCTAACGCTTCAGACGCCACTGCTACGCTGTGCCCTGGAGCGGAGGAGACCACTTGTGAGAAGAACTACCCGGGCGTCTGCTACTCCAGGAGCATGCATTGCGTGTATGACCCGAACGCGACCATCGCATCGGATTTAAAGCAGTGTGTGAATAACGCTCACCTCTCCGACTGCGAGCTGTGGCGGTGTCCGCACCAGTTTAAGTGTCTGGCGGCTTATTGCCTCCCTCTACACCTGGTTTGTGACGGCCTGAGCCACTGTCCCGACGGCCAGGACGAGATGGACTGTGAGCGACTTGTCTGCCCGGGTCTCGTCAAGTGTCGAGGTGTGTCCCGGTGCGTCCACCCAAATAACATCCGTGACGGCCTTGAGCAATGCCCCTCCCTCTCCGGGGATGATGAGGCCTTCCCGATGCTGATGCCGTGCCCCAGCCAGTGTCTCTGTCGTGGTCTGGCCCTGGTGTGTGTCAACCAAAGCCTTCGCGTCATCCCTTACCTTTCTCCCCACGTTCGAGTCATCAACATGCGTGGGAACTCCATCGGAAGGCTGAACATCCAATGGGACAACCTGCAGCGCACTCGCTTTCTGCTAAAGTTGGACCTCTCCCAAAACAAAATTGCCGGTGTAGACTTGATGCTTCGGGGTTTAACTTATTTGAAGGTCCTGAACCTATCATCCAATGGTGTCATTGCGATATCCGAGCGCGTGTTCGCGGATTTACATAGCCTAGAAACTATATATTTAAGTGGTAACAGGTTGGTTACAATTGCGAATTTGGCATTTATTGGTCTCACGAACATTCACCATTTTGATTTGAGTTCCCTAGAAATATCAGCTATTCATCGATGTGGCCTTTACGGTCTTAAACGCTTACAATTCTTGAATTTATCTTCAAATGAAAATATCTTGTTCGCTGATGATATATTTTGCGACGAAGAGCTCACACACAAGGTTGTTGATGTCAGTAGAAGCATTGTAGACGAGAATATTCATAGTTTGATCAATTTGCTTGTGGGTTTTCATGGTATCGAAAAGGTAGTTGTGAGTTCTGCCGCTGTATGCTGTTTTCTGCAGGCAATGGTTGAGTGTTTTCCAGTGGACACTGTCCTGGAAACAACCTGTTCCAGTATGATAGTTGGTGCCACGTCCCAAGGCATAATGTGGCTGTGGTCCGGAGCAATTATCGTGGGCAATAGCTTATCAATTATTTGGTGGACCGCCAACAGTCCTGGGCAGATGTATGGTTCGCTGCAAAGGGCCAAGGCAACTGCTGTGATTGTCTTGTCGCTGTGCGATGAATTCCAAGGCATTTTTCTTTTGACTTTAAATTCCTTCAATTTGATGTACAGCGAGGGTTTTTCCTTCCATTACACTGAGTGGACGCAGAGTATTGTTTGCAAGGTCCTGAGCGTCTGTAACTTCGTCGCGGCTATTATCAGCGTTGTGTCCTTACTACTCCATGGGGCGATCACAACACTCGTCACGGCTTACCCTCTCGAGTCTCGGTCTATTGGCGGTGTCGGGGTGTTGCCCATCCTATCGGTTTGCACGCTGTTGGCAACCGTTTTGGCCGTCCTACCTGTAACCGGATTGGAATTCTTCACCAGTGCGCAATCTGACACCCGTGACAACCTCTGTCTTGGCTTGACCTCCCCAGCTGTCAATATGGCCGCCCGTAGTTATTACTACGGCGTGTACACCGCCACGACTGTCCCGCTGTACCTATCCCTACTTGGTCTCCATGTCTGGGTCAGTTACACCATGTGGGAAAAAAATCCGAAATACCGATCCAGGCAGAAGCAAACGATCGGAACGCTTAGCGTTGCAGGTCTTTGTTCGATGCGGTGTCTTGGGCCTAGTCAACATTGTGCCATGGCTGGCCGTGTTTCTGCTGCAAACCACTTCAGTCGTGGGGCACACGACGTCGCCAGTCACCCGCCAGGTGGTTGTCTTGTACCTTGCTAGGGTCAATGCTCTGTTGAATCCTGTTATTCTGACGTTCACTGTCAGCGCCTTCGCAAGGCGTCAGTGTCAGCGTCGCTCCGGTGCACAGAACAGGTAAGTTGGTTGTACGGATACGACAAGATGGGGGCCCCTTTGTTCATATCGACTGAGATAATTGACAATCTGACATTACCAGAAAATAATTATCCGTAGTACGTGTGCAAGCTGTCGACAAAACGTCAGTGTTAAATTATACTATTTAAAGACGTTCATGCATCCACGAAGAAACCGATATCTTTGGGCCTTGCAACGTGGCGTTATGACAGCCCACAATGTCCTTATGGCATTACAGAACGAACTCCTACGAAACTAATACCACATACCAAGTGTGTCTAAGAACACATGGCAAAGAAGAAAGAACGGCGGGTCTCCTGCCAGTCAGCAATGAAATGAAATTTTACGCAGTTTTGTATGTGTGCAAATAAAGGTTAAATTGTGTCAGGAAAACCCTCCGGGGACAATGGAATTAGTTTGGATGAAAGTTGCTGCACAGTGACGTGCCAAGGTACGAACTCACGACCTGTGGATCTGCAGCTGAACTTGCTTACTCACTGAGAAGGGGAGGCACACGCCAGTCATGCAGCAAATAGTGAATAACCTGCCTGCCTAGACGTCACATCCTGTGGCATGATTATATCTGTGATCTGTGAATGGTTGGTTGGTTGGTGGGTTGTATATTCAGGACGCTGTAACCAATTCTAGTCATATCGCGTCAATGCGAGAAGGAAGGAAAGTGTGTATCCATATTCTCGAGGTAATCCCCTACTCCTTGCGAAGAAGGCCAAGGGATCGTTATTCTGCGGCCACACAGATATGACCACAACCGGGATCGAACCACCGATTCACATGCCCTTGGGCTCTCAAGTTGTCAATGCAAGCGTTCTAAACCACTGAGCTATTGGGCGACCCTTATTTGGGTAAGGCGTCTTTGTGCATCGTAGTAATTTTTGCCAACCTCTCTGTGTGACGTAATGTGTTTTTCTTAACTACTATATTTGTAAATGGTGATGCTTTTCCACAACCATATGTATATGTAGGTGCAACACGTATTTTTGCGTATAATTTGAAAATAAATATTGTTGTTATCGTCAGCATGTATTGCGTTACGTGTTGATAGTTTGAGACAATGGCAAGTACACAGGCATTGGGAGGTCGAACATTTTGTGGAGGGGATATGCGGCCATGTTGTGGAGGGGATATGCGGCCATGTTGTGGAGGGGATAGGCGGCCATGTTGTGGAGTGGATAGGCGGTCATGTTGTGGAGGGGATAGGCGGCCATGTTGTGGAGGGGATAGACTGCCATGTTGTGGATAAGATAAGATAAGATAAAGTTTTATTTAACGTCGGTATGTAAATGTCAACAATAAACATTAGCACACGTGCTATTGACCGACAAGAATGGAGGGGATAGGCGGCTATGTTGTGAAGGGTACATGCTTTCCCGCGTAACTCTGTTAATGTTTCGCTTAGAGATTCGCTGTTTGTTTGATAGTATTCTTCAGAAAGGTGGGCAAACCTGGTATTGACTTCGATTTACCTCACATTCATAGTTTTTGAGTTATTGGATGATCAAATTTTGACATTGCCAAAAGTGTACAAAATCGCTGTGACAACATGAATGCAGGTAGATGCCCTATATGCGGTGCAATATGTACCAATATTACTGGCATCATGTTTGCCAAATGGCATCGAAATCGAACCAGTAGTTTGGACGCTAGCAAATAATCACATTTCAATATGGCTTATTCCATTATAACGCCTCGATACGCCAATGACTGACGGCGTGGTGACGTTTCGGCCTATAACCATGTCGATATTGCATGTACATATTCGCCGTCGGTACTAACATGTTCAAGTGCACCTATCACCCCGATTGTCGTCTTTTTTCTCAAGCTATGCTTGGCAATCTCTTTTAAACGAAAATCTCGATTTGTCTGTGGGTGTCTGTCTGTTTGCAACGCAAGGCATTATCTTTCGAATGCCTTAAGATATCGTCTTCCAAGTTCACAAAAAAACGCGGAATGGCAATCGTCAGGCTAAGTTCGTAGATGGGCTATGTAGGTCCAAGGTCAATGTCACAGGATTTGTTTTCGAAATTCGATTAGCCATTGAACGATAGGACCAAAAATCGGCAAAATAGCTATAGTGTTCACATTTTTCATTTAATCACGCTGCAAATTATTTTACATATTGGGCCTACATATACCTTTTATACGATGTTTCAATGTTGCAAATCGCGCGAATAGATATAGGGCTGTACAGTCACTTCGGGATCTTATCGAGACCCCACAAGACAGGGTTACCTATGCCCTACGTCAATGCCTAGCATCAACGGCCTGTACGTGCTGCCTACCTTCCGGTTGTTTGTCTTCACTCGCCTCACACACAAGATCGGCTAAACCGTCCTTGGAAGAACAAATAACCACTGAAATTATGTGCATAACCGAATTATAACCATCCGAGTAGATTTGTGTAATATATGAGCGGTTAGACAGTTAATAAACCAGAATGCGGTTGTCTCATGAGTGACTGTCAGTGTCAGGCGATATGATGTGCTGCGCGGGGTTTTCCATGTCGTATGACGTGATAATCATCATGACGCGCGTGTCTGCGCGCGGTATCCATGGTTACGTAACAACGCTCCTTATATGGACTGAGCAGGTGAGGACAATGGTGCTCCGTTTGTCGTAGAACTGTAAACATCGATGATTTGGCTCAAAATACAACACTTCCAACAGTCTCATCGAACGGACCACATGCATTATAGAGAGATAAATGTCTTATCTTTAAATATATTATAATTTTATAGTTAGCCATGCCTGGACCAAAGCAAACAAAAAATAGTTTCACACCCACTCGATTCTTCACGCACAAACCGCGCAGCCGGCCGGTTCTCAACACTAAAACGTTGACTACAATGAGTGCGAGTCACGAAATTGCAGCAAGGCACCAGCGTGATGCGCACTCGTTCAAAGAGCACGTGTTTTTTTGTTGGTCCCCAAAAGACCTAAACCGGAAATAGAACCCGCGAGAACTGTACAGCCCTATAGTCCAGTGCACTGAGCCATAGCCCGGAGCCATAGCCCGGAGCCATCGGCCGCCGATCGGAGTCACAGCCTTCGCCCGGAACCATAGTCCAGCGCAGAGAACAATATCCCGTGGATGAAGTGGTTGAAGTGGGTGGAGAGTTTGGAGTGGGTGGAGTGGGTGGAGTGGGTGGAGTGGGTGGAGTGGGTGGAATGGGTAGTGGGTGGAGTGGGTGGAGTGGGTGGAGTGGGTGGAATGGGTAGTGGGTGGAGTGGGTGGAGTGGGTGGAGTGGGTGGAGTGGGTCGAGTGGGTGGAGTGGGTGGAGTGGGTGGAGTGGGTGGAGTGGGTGGAATGGGTAGTGGGTGGAGTGGGTGGAGTGGGCGGAGTGGGTGGAGTGGGTGGAGTGGGTGGAGTGGGTGGTGGGTGGAGTGGGTGGAGTGGGCGGAGTGGGTGAAGTGGGTTGAGTGGGTGGAGTGGGTGGAGTGGGTGAAGTGGGAGGAGTGGGGATAGTGGGTGGAGTTGGTGGTTGGTGTAGTGGGCGGAGTGGGTGGAGTGGGCGGTGTGGGTGGAGTGGGCGGAATGGGTGGAGTGGGTGGAGTGGGTGGTGGGTGGAGTGGGTGGAGTGGGCGGAGTGGGTGGAGTGGGTGGTGGGCGGTTTGGGTGGAGTGGGCGGAGTGGGTAGAGTGGGTGGAGTGGGTGGGGTTTGTAGAATGGGGGAGTAGGTGGAGTGGGTGCTGGGTGGAGTGGGCGGAGTGGGTGAAGTGGTTAGAGTGGTTGGAGTGGGTGGAGTTGGCGGAGTGGGTGGAGTGGGAGGAGTGGGGATAGTTGGTGGAGTTGGTGGTTGGTGGAGTGGGCGGAGTGGGTGGAGTGGGCGGTGTGGGTGGAGTGGGTGAAGTGGGCGGAATGGGTGGAGTGGGCGGAGTGGGTGGTGGGCGGTGTGGGTGGAGTGGGATGAGTGAGCGACGTGGGTGGAGTGGGTGGAATGAGAAGAGTGGGCGCTGGGACTGCCAGGAGGCACCGGGATTGTGAAATCAAACACGCGATACAAAATTTGCATTTAAAGAGAAAGGTTTATTTCGTCAAGCGGAAATGGCTCCAAATGTCGCCATCTACATGTCATGCCAGTGTATCAGTCCCCCTGGCAGGCAACCCGTGTGTTGCCAGCGGGGAGTAGTAAAGTAACATATTGTGAATGGTTTAAAACCAATGATTAATTTTATCCGATGCCAAGTCCAGTTACAATTATCGGTCGATGCCAAGCCACGCTCAAGCCGCTAAAGAAGGAGTGGCCGATCAGGGGAAGACACACGTCAGATACTGCAAACAGCACAGGTCAGTTCCCTGCCATTGACGTATGGCGGACAGGGCAAAGAACCACATCTGCCCTCTACCGGGCACAACGATGCCCCATCGAGGTTGGCGGGACCACTGTGATCGGCCTGCGGATATTGATCTACGCAGACGTACTCGGTGCGCCCTGGGTGGTAGTGGTGTGCAGTCGCTAGGTAACCCCAGTACTCCAGGGTCCAGCCGGGGTAGCATTGCTTTCGCCCGGGAAGCATGAAAGCAGACGCCCGCGTGGTCAGGCGGCACACCGCGCAGGTCGCCTGATTAGTGCTAGCTTGGCCGTTGGGACCGGCGAAAGGGGATCCACTGGCGAACCGGTATCCCGCGCCGTAGATCATAGCCTGGTTGTTGAATGCGTCGTCGTAGGTCCCCCAGGTTGGATCGAGAGGAAGGCAGAGATAGTTGGAACCGCCGCCAGTTTGATAGTAGTACTGACCGCCCATCACCCCTGAATGATAGGAATACAGTCCATTCGATTTATTTTTTTATAAAAGAATTATATTTCTAATATATTGATATATACACATACAATGTAACGTAAGTACAACGTAACGTAACGTAAGCAATATATATATATATATAAATATATATATAGCAATGCATGTAATTACTATGTTGTCAATCTATAGCTGTATTTTGATATAGTAACGACTTATATATTACATGTATTATCGTATATATCATAATTATATCTATCTATATATATATGTAGCTCATACTTAAGACATAATAAGACAGACACAAATTGACAATTACAACCATAACAAGACAACGGGTTAATTAAGGCACGCCAAACCATAGAGAGAAAGAAAATAGTCCGTTTTATAGGCAATGAAATGGATCAATTTTGCAAATGGCAGGCGTCAGTAATCACTGAACATCACTGACAACGGTTCGCTCTCACAACTTGAGGTAGCTTACTTACATGCGATACCATAGCTTTTTCTAAATTTAGAATGAGACTAAAACTATGATGCATATGTTTTTCATCTTGTTGAGCCAGTAAAACAACAATCCTTACTTCCAGAAGCTTCGTATACGCGGATTCCTAGTAGCGTCCACTAGCGGCAGTCTGTGGAAGTAAACTTACCGGAATACACGAGCTCGGCTCCGTTACCAGGGCAATCGGTGTGTCCCCAGCGGGTGTAGATGGCGCCACCGGTCCCTGTATAATAATGTGATATATATGGAAACTATCCCAACGCGAGAACCTGGATGGGCTAAATGGGCTGTAAGCGTTAACTATAACTATAACTATAATCTAAGGCAGGTATTTATTGTGTATGACTGATTCTGGGTGTAGTAATCTTTAATTCTGCGTTATGAACTTATCTTTCTTAATATTAACTTAGCATTGGCATCGATACTGCAGCAAAGATAATCCCGAATATGCTCACACTTGTAAGTCGCTTTAAGTATTACATATTGTGGCGCTGGTTCTAGCAGTCATAGTGAATCACTAATTAATTTAGTATTAGGTAGGACGCTGTAACATGTCCAGGTCATATCATGGCAATGGGAAGAGTCAAGGAGGAGAGGTTGGGTCAGGGTATGTCTCTGGGAATATCTCCATACTGTTTGCGAAGAGAGACATGGGATCTTTGTCCTGCAGAAACATAGCTATTTGCACCAGTGAGATTCGAACCTAGCATCGGCCGCTTGGAATGCTCTAACAAACGTGTCTACTTACTAGGCCACAGTAAAGTACTGTATAAGCAATAGATTTACCTTGCGGGTGCGTACGCTTGTCCTCATAACGCTTCTCCTGCACTGATTCTTCACTGCGCTGGAGGACCTGAAAAGTTACTTAACATCTATAATACTAGATCGGTTGTATATTCAGGACGCTTTAACCACTTGTGGTCATATTGCGTCAACGGGAGAAGGAAGGGAGAGTGGAGCCATGTCCCCCGGGGGTAACCCCCTACGCTTTGCGAAGAAGGACATGGGACCTATTTCCTGCGACCACACAGACAGAGCACAGCGGGTCGCGAACCACTTATTCATGTGCCGTTAGGCTCTCAGGTGGCTAGAGCGAGCGATCTAACTCACTGAGCTATCGAGGCGGCCCCCCGCTTATGTAACTATGCCATAACCACAAGGCGATGGGCCCAGGATACAATTAAACACATTAAATGATGGTGAACAACAGGTCTAACAAGGTCTTATAGGAATAAAGAATAAAATTGCCTTGCATTAGGAAACAGATTGCAGAAATTATTGGCTCTTTTATATATATTGGTAGCTGGACCAAACTTCAATATCATTACTTTTACAATACATATGTTATGAAATCTTCATTAGATACAGATGCAGATAATAGACGCGAGCATCATGGGTTAATGTCTAGGATACATACCTCATCTGGCTGAATTCGCGCTGCGACACGTGAATTGTAGACTAGCATTGCCACCGTGGCAAGCAGGAGCAGGCAGTTGATGACTTTCAAAGACGCAGCCATCCTTCATTCACTATCTGCAGGGGAACCGTTGCAGGAACAACAGTGAGGCGCACCTTGTCACTAACTTCTTTGGCAGCACGTGTGTATTTATACCCCCTAAATAAGCCGCTAGGGGGCTCCGTAATTCAGCGATGACGAGTCCAAGAAGAGCGATTAGGGCGCGACCAAGGACACGTCGGAAGTCGGGATTTGAACGTATTCACTCTAAACGACGCCCGCGACCTGGAAAAATACCCCGCGTTGAACAGCAGCCATTAGATGGCGCTCGTCCAGCACATCACGAAATTTGGGGTCCAATTTGGGCTAATTTGCGCTTTCAGCCAGCAATTTGGCCTGGCTACAACTTTCAGTGGGCTATATGGTCTCGAACGCCAGGCCGAACAACCAATGAGCGAGCGGCCATGGGTCTTAAAATGGTCGAAATAGTCCCCAAACTCCCATTTTCGTCCCTTCTCAAGCTCTGCTTGACCGTCTAGTCTGTCTGTCTGTCTGTCTGCCTGTCTGTCTGTCTGTCTGTCTGTCTGTCTGTCTGTCTGGCTTAGACGCTCAAATTAGGTTAGGTGATTTGAGCTGCAAATTATATGAAAGCAAGCTAACAAAGAAGAAACGCGATTAAAGAACAAGTCAAATAAATACACATAGAAATGTAGGAGCCATTGAAGTTTATATAACGTCTGTCACAACTAGCCACAGTAAAGAATAACACATCTAAAAGCACAAATATATTTATCGGAAAACATTTTAAGTATGATATCTTTACCTTCTTTCTTAAACATGTATTTAGACGTGCAAAAATTAACCTTCCTCAACCATTTATTAAATATACTTTGATCATTATGAGGTACTACTATGAAGAAATACTATTTCTGCTTCGCTTTTTACTCAAACATGCGATAATTATCGCGTATTGTCAACCTAATTTAATCTAATTTATACTTATAAGACATTCAGTAAATATTCATTTAGTTCTTATTCGCACGTACAGGGTGATGGCTTCTGCTAACGTTAATGGCGATATGTTCCGCCATCCCATAATAAAGACATTCGGCGAATTTATAGCCAGGCGTTCCGCCATTTTGTGGCGA
The DNA here is from genome assembly GCA_964019135.1 of Arenicola marina. NCBI lineage: Eukaryota > Metazoa > Annelida > Polychaeta > Arenicolidae > Arenicola > Arenicola marina. Next base: position 20,669,816 of record OZ025264.1, read on the forward strand.
AGTTTTCCCGCCAGATATAATTTTTACTAATAATTTGTATATAAATTTGTGTTTAAATATTTGGCAATACATTTGCCCGATCCAATACCAAACACTATTTTCTGTTTTTATATCCAGGGAACAAGCTGCGGGCGAGCCAGCTTATATTTATAACTTTAGCGAGTTACGTAAAGTACAATACGATGCTTTGTTAAAACATTCTGTATCCAAATGTCACCAAACTTCCACGCAGTGCCCCATCATGTAATTATAACCACTTTTCATACCATTGTAATATCGCAATTATTTGAAACGTTTCCCGCCGCACTTAACGGACATTATTATTGATATGAACATGTTTCGGATAAGGCTACATTCCTGGCGGGCGCATCACAGGCGCGGATGGTTACACAGTTGTCCCAATCACCCTATCGGGCAGTGTATACATACGCCACGCCCGCATGTAACTCATCATATACCCCATAAGTGACATGATTGGGGCTGGCGGTATGTGCCGTGGCGCACTGTGTCTAAATACGCCCCGGCAAGAGCGGCATCTGAGCAAAAAAATCCCCTGTGGCCAGACCGAGAGGCGATTATAATTATTAGGTTCTGTGTGTGTGTCTGGGGATTGGTCAGTGTGTCATTGTCTCAGGGAAGCATGCGCCTGGCCAGTCCATGTAACGTAACAGCCTTACAGTCTCCACTTCGCGAGACTTGTCTAACCAATAATTGTGTATCCAAAGGGTCTTGAGGTAGAGAAAGTATCGCGGTAGAGAATGAAAGTAATACAAACTTGCGGTGACTACATGCATACAGATAGATCACCTATATGTGGTGGAATACACACCAATATTACTCACATCATGTGTGCCAAATGCCATCGAAATCGAACCAGTAGTTTGGACGCAAAGAAATAATCAAACATTAACATGACCAATCCCATTGTAAAGACTCAGTACGGTTACTTAAAGACGGATTAAGATGACGTTTCGGCCTATACCCCAATGTTGTCGCTAGCCCTTTGCAATTCTATATTCAATAACTGACGCCCGCGGACCGAATGTTTTTTTTAGATAAACCGAAATGGGTTTCCAGTATAAAAACGCAAAAAAAGTAGTCCCCAAGCTTTGAACACCCAACCTTCATACCCAAAGTCGAAAGCCTTATCCACTACGCTAAACTACTCCTCAATTTCTCCACGAAGGGGACATGTCAGACAAACGACACCTTGCGTGAGATATGACATTAGTCTTTGGGCGTAAAGTGTTATATTGACTATGGTCACGCTTCCAAGGTCAATGTCACATTAAGGTCAAGGTTACGAAACATGTTTTTCGGCGTAACTTCGTTAATATTTGGTCTAGAGATTCGCGCAAAAGATTCGCGCAAAAGAAATGTGCCTCAGATTTATAGTTTTCGAGTTATTGGATAATCACTTTTGACATTGACGAAAAAAAAAATGTGGCTACATAAATGCAGGTAGATGACTCATATGTGGTGGAATACGTACCCATGTTACTGACATCATATATGCCAAATGCCATCGAAATCGAACCAGTAGTTTCGACTTTGGCAAATAATCACACTTTAACATGGCCAAGCCCAGTATAAAGCCTCGATACGCCAAACGACTGACGGTGTGCCATGCCAACGTCATGAAATGGGCCTTAACATAGTCGAATTGGTCCCATAACCCCAATTTTCGTCTTCCTTCTCAAGCGTTGCTTGACCCTCTCGTAAAGACGAAAATGTTCCATTTTCGTCTCCTGTCGGTGTGTTCGGTTAGCATGTTAGCATTTGTCTGTTCGCGCATTATCTATCGAATGCCTTAACGTATCGACTTCCAAATTCACAGAACGATGCGCAGTGGCAATCGTCAGGCCAAGTTCGTAGATGGGCCATGTAGGTCAAAGGTCAAGGTCACCGGAATTTTTCGAAATTCGCTTAACCATTGGTAGATAGGACCACAAATCGGCAAAATCGCTCTTGCGTTCCTAGTTTTCACTTAATGACGCTCAAAATTAATTCACGTATTGGGTTCACAGGTACCTTGTATATGGTGTTTCAATTTTGAAAATTCTCCGAATAGTTCTTCTGCAAAAAATTCCCCAAGTTTAACATGGGATCCCACGGCAGCATTTTGGCGGGAACATGGTCTCAATTTCTCCGTGAAGGTTACAAGTGAGACAAACGTCACCGGGCGTGATACATGACATCAGTAATTGGGCACGAATAACTATATTGGTCAAGGTCACGCTTCCATGGTCAAGGTCACAGCAAGGTCAAGGTCACGAAACAGATTTTCACGCGTAACTCCGTTAATATCGGGTCTAGAGATTTGCTGTTTGTTCGTAAATAGATAGTTTAAGGTATGTGGAATTCAAATATAATAAGGATTGGACGTGGTATTCACCCACAAAGTGACACTAGTCAGATTAAAGTGGAGGGGTTTCAAATCGCTGAGGATTTGCAGGCTGCACTTCAGGACCCTGGCCGAGCGGCAGCGAGGCCTGGGTTCTGTTACGACAAACTTCACGTGGATAACGAAACCTTTATAGTCGATGACAACGGACAGATTGTGTGCACCACATCCATTCGCCAATAGGACATTGGCCCGGTCCGAACTGCTCCTGCCAACGACCTCAAATTTGTGTATTGGAATGCACACGGTCTACGCGATGCCAGAAACTGCCCAAATGTTGTGCCCTACTTAGAACAATTTGATGTGATTGCCTTATGCCCTCCTCACATAGACCCACCGACGCCTCGGCCGAGCTAAAAAGGGGAAAATTGGCCCCAAATCGGCCCCAAATCGGCCCCAAATCGGCCATGACCTCGGCCGACCTCGGCCGAGCATTGCTGCTCGGTGGCTCATTTCAGGTGCTCGGCCGAGGCCTTTCCAGTTTTAATGCAGACATTAAAACCAGGCCGAGCTCGGCCAATTTCCTTAGGTCGGCGGAGGTCGGCGGAGATCGGCCGACCTCTCGGCCGAGCTCGGCCGAGTAGTCGGCCGAGTAGTCACCTAGCTCGGCCGATTTTTAAAACTATGAAAGCTCGGTGGGAAAGTTGAAGAACTCGGTGGCGTGCGCGAGCTCTGATGTCGGCCGACCAGTCTTAGTCTATGTGAGCAGGGCATAAAGTGAAACATGGACAAAATTAGCCTTGAAGAACCCAGGCCTCGCTACCACTCGGCCTGGCCGAGCGGTAGCGAGGCCTGGGTTCTTCAGGGCTAGGACAAAATGTGATAAAGATGTCGACGATTTACTCGATAACCACACAGGATACTTTATCCACGGAAAAGGGAGGGCTAAGTACGGTAGGACTCCCGGAGGACTGTCTGTGTTTGTGAGTAAAAGATTAAGTAAGAGTTTACGACTCCTAACTCGAACAGATTATGGAATGTACTTTAGAGTTGATAAGGATGCAATGGGTCTCGATAAAGATGATATAATTGTCTGTGTTTACATTCCAAGTGATGGTTCCACTTTTTATAACAACAGGGATGAAGTTAGCCCCGAGGGACCCAGGAGTCATAGGCTCCTCCCTAGGGTCCCGAAGCAGCCCATTGACGCCGCTGCCAAAATCAAACAGATTATTTAAAATAAATAAATGTTAATTACTTTCTGGGAGTATCATGCGTATATCTTAACCTTTCCTTATTCTATGCAACTTAATTATTACTTAACCTTTTAGTTGACCTCTTTACTCATATTATAAAGGTATCCGAGGCGATTTAGTCCGCGGCTTCAACTTTCACGCTGTGCGCAATGATAAACAAATATGGCGGTTAGCTCATGTGCGAATGTACTTGAAGTGGCGCCATCTGGCGGTGAATGTTAGCGCCATATATTGCGCATACGCGCCTCGGTGCTCACTCCCTTTGAATCCTCATTCGATACGGCATGGTGAGCAAACATAAACACGCTTGAAAATAACACCAAAAAATACCGATTGTTTCACAACATAAGAAAGGAATGAGCACCGAGGCGTATCTAGCAGATGTGTTATGTGAAAATGAAAACTGTCATGTGTTTATAGCAGGGGATTTTAACGCACGCACAAGCGATGAGTCGGATTTTTTCCACGACGGTAATCTAAATTTCATTCCCAATGCAGAGTGGTATAGTGGCGACACGTTTAATGTAGAGCGTAAGTCGAGAGATAGCAAAACTAGGGTTAGTCGTTTTGGTCACTCTTTGTTAAACTTGTGCAAGCGTTTTGATGTCCATATGCTAAATGGTAGAAGCGTCAGTGATCCTGACGGAGAAATTACTTTCTGCTCGCCAAATGGACGCAGCCTTGTTGATTACATGTTAGCTTCCACTAGTATCTTTCCTTTCGTAACGGATTTTAAGGTAGACATGATTAGCGGTTCAGATCATTTTCCAATTGTGAGCCTCTTCAAATGTAACAGCGAACGATCACGCGTTGACAACCAACATGCACCAACCATCCCCGTTTATCGCTGGGATCCATCTAGAATGAATGAATACATAGAAATACTAATGATGAGTGATGAACGCAGTGCAGATATTCTGAAAAATGCTGACTCCGCCGTAAATAATGGTGATGTAAATAATGCAGTTGACAAACGAAAGTCAAGGTATCGGCCAACCGCAAAACAGGTGCAGAGTGGTGGGATGATGAATGCTCCGTATTAAGATCTAAAAAGATTCGTTCGCTGAGCCAATATAAAGACACGAGAACTGACCATGACTGTGAGCTTTATCACTGTGCAACGCGTGAATTTAAAGATCTGTGTAAAAGAAAAAGACGAATGTACGAAATTAAGCAATATCATGCTCTCAATCATTCACTACACAATCAGAAGGATTTCTGGAGTAAGATAAACCAGTTTAAGATCAGATCGCAGCCATCACAAAATATTTCGGTTGATCAATGGTTAGAACACTTTAGCTCGTTGTTGAATGAAAGTGCCGACACTGGCACTGAATTCGACGATGAAGTTTAGAGATATGTAAATGAACATGACAAGGAATGTGACACCTGTATGGAAAACAACCCCACTCCGCTTAACTCTGAAATTACAGTCAATGAAATAGATGATGTCCTTGTGCAATTACCAAATGGTAAAGCAGGGGGTCCAGACTGGCTTGTATACGAAATGATTAAATCGGGGAAGCATATAATGATTGTTGGAACGTCTTTTCAATGCTATATTAACTAAAGAAATATTCCCAGATGAGTGGTGTAAAGCTGTTATTTGTCCTATCCATAAGACTGGGTCGAAGACCGACCTGAACAATTACCGTGGTATATCGTTGTTATGCGCCATCAGCAAAATCTTCACAAAAGTGTTGAACAATAGGTTATCTATATGGGCCGAGCACAATGGTAAACTATCTGAGAGTCAATGTACCTATCGGAAAAATAGATCGACTGCAGATCATATCTTTAGTTTGTACGCTCTGGCTCAAAAGTACTTATGCAAAAAGGGTGGTCGCTTCTATTGCGCTTTCGTCGACTTTTCAAAGGCGTTTGACTCAGTTCCGCATACCAAGTTGTTTTATAGACTTATGAAGGACGGTGTTCACGGCCATGTCATCGATGTCCTTAGGGACATGTATTCGAAACTTAAATCATGTGTTAAGACGTCCGAAGGCATATCTGAATATTTTGACTGTGGAGTTGGCACTCGACAAGGGTGTATGATAAGTCCATTTATGTTTATCATGTATATACAATAATTTGAACCTATGTGTAAGCAGCAGGGTTGTCCCGGAGTGTTCATTGATGAAGTATTCCCAGGCGTTTTTATGCTTATGTACGCAGGCGATATTGCGGTTGTTAATGATTCGGTTGGCCGTCTGCAGACGCAATGAGACACTCTAGGAGAATTATGTCAAAGATATGGATTACAGGTTAACATTTCAAAAACTAAAATAGTAGTTTTTAGAAATGGCGGTAAACTTAGGAAAAATTAACGATGGTTTTTTAACGGAAAAATTATACAAACCGTCACGTACTACAAATATCTCGGCATTCTTTTTTCTTCTTCATTAAAATGGACAGCAACCATTGAAATGTTGGTAAAGCAAGCGGAACGAGCAATGTTTATCGTCAGAAATATCAGATCAAAATGTGGAGACTTGCCAGTGAGGGTTAGCCTTGAATTGTGTGATAAAATTATTTTACCTATTATACTCTATGGATCTGGCGTATGGGGATATAGCTACCGCCCCCAGATTGAAAAGTGTCACATCAGATACTGTAAGCTTATATGAGGGCTACCCTCACGAACTCCGGACTGTGCGGTGCTAGGGGAATGCGGCAGGAAGCCAATCTACGTCTCATACATGACCCGATGTGTTAAGTTCTGGTTAAATATTATACATACACCGAGTCGGTACACTAACAGTTGTTATAATAAACTATTCTGTTTAGAAGAAGCTGGACAATGGACTTGGGCGACATGTATCCGTGATCTACTGTATAAGTATGGTCACGGCCATGTCTGGGTGACGCAAGGTGTGGGAGACGTCAATTGGTTTTTATCTGAATTTATACAGCGTTTATCTGATATATCACTACAGGAATGGTCCGATAACGTTGACAGTCTTTCAAAGCTTGACCATTATAAACAGTTTAAGTGTCACTTGGAGTTAGAACCTTATCTGCAATGTTGCACAATATACAATCACAGGACTGCACTTGCCAAACTAAGATGTTCTAGCCATAAATTACCAATAGAAAAGCTTCGCGGTCGTGTTTCCAGGGAGGAAAGACATTGCAATTATTGTCTTAATCAGAATGTAAAGGTGCTAGGAGATGAGCTTTACTTTGTCATGGATTGTCCGCAATTTTATGATACACGAACAAAGTATGACATTTGTATTCCTGACAAATATGATGCCAGAGCTAATTTTCACACAATAATGAAAACTACGAATGTCAAGATTCTATGTAATTTGGCAGCATACACGTATCACTGTTTTAAGATTATGGATGACTGTGCACTGTTACCAAATAATGTGTAAATGTGTTGTACCATGGGCCCATGGCCTAAGTTGTACGGAAACAAACATACTTCTTTAACGAATCTGTGGGCTAATGCCGGCTGGGCGTCCGTTACTCTGGAGGGTGGTTAGGTGGGTTGATGACGGCTGGGGGTTGTTTCCCTAGAGGGTGATTGGGTGGGGTGCTGTTACCCTAGAATGTCATTGAGTAGGGGTGATGCCTGCTGGGGGTTTGGTACTGTTATAAAGGGTGTTTAGAAAAATCCCTCTCCGGTCTTTTCTAGGAACATTTCTTGTAGTTTATGGCGCAGGCTATGGCTCCGATCGCGGGCTATGGATCCGTGAGCTGGGCTATTGCTCTGGGTGCGGGCTTTGGCTCCGGGCTATGGCTACGTGCGTTGGACTATGGCTCCAGAAGCACGGGCTATGGGTCGGTGCGCTGGACTATTGCTACCTGATGTGGGGGTTATGGCTCCGAACGTGGGCTATGGCTGCATGTTGGACTAGTGCTCCCGGCTCCGGGAACGGGCTATGGCTCAGGGCGCGGGCTATGGCTGTATGATGAACTCGTTCTCCAGGCTCCGGGCGCGGGCTGTGGCTCAGGGCGCGGGCTATGGGTAAGGACGCGGGCTATGGCTGTATGATGAACTCGTTCTCCAGGCTCCGGACGCGGGCTGTGGCTCAGGGCGCGGGCTATGGGTAAGGACGCGGGCTATGGCTGTATGATGAACTCGTTCTCCAGGCTCCGGGCGCGGGCTGTGGCTCAGGGCGCGGGCTATGGGTAAGGACGCGGGCTATGGCTGTATGATGAACTCGTTCTCCAGGCTCCGGAGGCGGGCTGTGGCTCAGGGCGCGGGCTATGGGTAAGGACGCGGGCTATGGCTGTATGATGAACTCGTTCTCCAGGCTCCGGGCGCGGGCTGTGGCTCAGGGCGCGGGCTATGGGTAAGGACGCGGGCTATGGCTGTATGATGAACTCGTTCTCCAGGCTCCGGGCGCGGGCTGTGGCTCAGGGCGCGGGCTATGGGTAAGGACGCGGGCTATGGCTGTATGATGAAATCGTTCTCCAGGCTCCGGGCGCGGGCTGTGGCTCAGGGCGCGGGCTATGGGTAAGGACGCGGGCTATGGCTGTATGATGAACTCGTTCTCCAGGCTCCGGGCGCGGGCTGTGGCTCAGGGCGCGGGCTATGGGTAAGGACGCGGGCTATGGCTGTATGATGAACTCGTTCTCCAGGCTCCGGGCGCGGGCTGTGGCTCAGGGCGCGGGCTATGGGTAAGGACGCGGGCTATGGCTGTATGATGAACTCGTTCTCCAGGCTCCGGGCGCGGGCTGTGGCTCAGGGCGCGGGCTATGGGTAAGGGTGCGGGCTATGGCTGTATGATGAACTCGTTCTCCAGGCTCCGGGCGCGGGCTGTGGCTCAGGGCGCGGGCTATGGCTTAGGGTGCGGGCAATGGCTCCCTGCGCTGGACTATGACTCTGCGCGCTGGACTATTTCTCCATGCACTTGACTAGTGATTCAGGCTCCGGTCTAACCGATATTCCCCAGGGCGCGGGTTATGCCTCAGGGCGCTGGCTAAGGCTCCGGGTGCTGGTGCTGGATATGACTCCCTCAGCTGGACTATGGCTATGTGCGCTAGACTATGGTTCTGTGCACTGCACTGGTTCTCCAGGCTCTGGTAGCCGGTCTATGGCTCCGGTCTTTGAGGACGGACGTGGGCTATGGCTACATGCTATCACTCTGGACGTTAGCTGTGGCTCCGGACGGGGTTATGGCTTCGTATGCTGGACTGGTGCTCCAGGTTCCGGGTTATTGCTCCGGACACGGGTTATGGCTCTGGGCTATGGCTTTGGACGCAGGCTATGGTTCTCTGTGCTGGACTATGGCTCAGTGCGCTGGACTATGGCTCAGTGCGCTGGACAATGGCTCAGTGCGCTAAACTTTGGTTCCGGGCTAAGGCTGTGGCTCTGGTCGCCGGCCCATGGTTCAGGCCTATGGCTTCGGGCGATTGCACCAGGCGGGGACTCTGGCTCCGGGATATGGCTCCTGGCTAATGATCTGGGCGCTGTCTATGGCTCTGAGCTATGGCTCAGGGCGTAGGCTATGGGTCTGGGCTATTGCTTTGGCCGCGGGATGTAGTTCTCTGCGCTGGACTATGGCTTCGTGCGCTGAACTATGGTTCCGGGCGAAGGCTGTGGCTCCGATCGCCGGTCTATGGCTCCGGGCTGTGGCTCCGTGCGCGGGCTATGACTCAGCGCACTGGACTGTGGCTCCATGCACTTGACTACAACTCACTGCACTGGACTATATCTTCATACGTTGGACTATAGCTCTGGTCGGCTATCCACATAAATATAATTCATAAATATAACAAGTCACTGCTAATTTCGATAAAGATACTGCATATTGCCTATATTATGTGTCACATTTATTAGATAACCAGTTCAAGATGGATATATCTTTTGAGTGACTCTGAAAATCGCGGTTGGCAACAAAGCACCCCTCCGTCTATACCCGCCCCCCTCCCTCTCCCTGTAACCAAGCAGATCAGCCCCTCCCCTCACTGAACAATATTTGGCACAAATTAGTGAAACAGATAATTTATAAGCTAAACAAGACAGAATCAAGCATAGCTTGAGAAGGAAGACGAAATCGGGGTTATGGGATTGCCGTTGTAGGTCATATTTAGCGTTTAAATAGCATAATACGAACGTTTTCTAGGGTCAATAGGGCTGTACAGTTCTCGCGGGTTCTATTCCGGTTTAGGTCTTTTGGGGACCAACAAAATAACATGTGCTCATAGAACGAGTGCGCATCACGCTGGTTCCTTGCTACAGCTGTGTGCCGCGCACTCATTGTAGTCAACGTGTGAGCGTTGGGAACCGGCCGGCTGCGCGGTTTGTGCGCGAAGAATCGAGTGGGTGTGATACTATTTTTCCTTGGCTTTGGTCCCTCGTAACTATAAATCGATGTCGATGTCGAATGTCGATTTTTCCAATATGCCTGTGTCGCGTGTCGCCATTTAGCTCTTCCAGACCCGTGTCTGTGTGTTTTATGCCGGGTTGCGGTTGGGTGTCACTGGAGGGACGCCCGGGCTAAAAAATATAACGGCTTTCACAGGGTGCAACTCATCTGATTATGAGATGAACCCTGCGTGTTTGTTTAATTTTATCTATATACGGCCATGGATATGGTGGTACATATCCAGCCATGGATATGGATATGGATAGGGCTTTTACGAATATTCAGTTTTTTTCGCTTGACCTTTTCACCCGGATGCGTTTAAGGTTTGCGCCGATTGCATGTGTTAAAACCTGTTACGTTATACGAGACACCGAAATCCGGGTTATACAAGAGAGGTCGGTAACTGTAATAAAACGAAACCAACGCTTGCAGAGCAGTAACTATCAATGGGACATGAATGGAATATAATGTGGCTCGGTATGATTTTTTGAATGTTTAGTTTTTTCGCTTGACCTTTTCGCTCGGATGCGTTTAAAGTTACACAGAGAGCAATTGATTGAACCTCCTGATATGGCTGTCATTATGAAATTGACCATGCAATACAAACATAGCTTTCTGGTCTCTCTCTTACTTACTCAGAGTTTTGTCAATGTTAACAAAAAGTTCAAAAGTCATTAATCAAACTAATCCCGGCCTTGGCGTAGGACACTTGTTTGATTCAGTTTTATATGGGATTATAAAGCACTTGCCTATCATTTAGTTGATTAGGTCCTTGCACTCCTGTACGATAAATATAGCTATGGTTATCTTGGCGTCCTTCTGCGAGTGACTTTGGTTGGCCCTGTGGCTTTCACCAACACACTTCTTTGCTACAGACCCCCACCACAACCCCTTTACCCCGGCTTTCAACGGCTTTCAACGGCTTTCAGCGAACAATCCTCATCATCGACCTCTAGCTGTAACTTCAATGTAAATGTGTTCATAAATAATGTAAATAAGTCCACCGGCTGCTCGTATTAGGAAAGTTACAGTAAGAGTTCAAGGGGGAACATGTTAATGACAAATGGTGGAAGTAGCGTTCGAGCTTGGACACTCTTTCCCAAGCTCCCCGCACGGTGGCGCTAGGCAAGCTAGATTTTACCGCTTCTGTCGGCCGGGGGCAAATTTCAAGTTTCTTGAAAAACGGTCAAATCAGCTATAGATACAACTCGAAAGAACAGTGATTCATGTTTATGTTGTTAACAATATCTTTCTTAATGGCTTTATTTCCTTTACATTCATACTTTCCATGAGGGGGGGTGGAAGGGGGGGTGCACCAGTAGCGCTCCTTACCATTAGCCAATAAACGGACCATTTTACGTTTACTGCAACTTGTTCACCAGTGCAAACTGTCATATATCTTAAATTGTTCATTTTATTCAGATATAATATATTTCGGTTAGCACCAAGTTGTTGCCTGTGGTTTCTACTGCATTCGGTGCCACAATGGTAATGTCTGAATGGAATACATTTGTTTAACAACGACATGAAAAATACATGCCACTAAATTGGAACCAACTGCAGCTAGAAACGTTTTAAAATGACGGTGAAACTAATTTCTCAGACCTACTTACCTAGCCTACTGATGATCTGATGTCTGGAATGATCGGGCGATGACTCAAATATCCATGTGCCGTGTGTCACCATTTCATTTTTGATCGGGATACGACCAACCATTTCATATTTGTGCAATTACCAGTACATAATTGTATTTCATATGAGCAAGCAATTTCAAAATACTAGATCCGCGCCTCCTAAATGCGTCTCTGGGTGTAACAAGGTCATGCAGTGACGGATCCAGCTGAACCCTATGATACTTACTGTTGGCAACCCTCCCAAGCATCCCAGTTTGTTTACTTCTCTCAGTTTTCCTAACTCCCGTGTATGTTATATAACTCAACTTTGATTTTGCAAAAGTCCCAACGAAGTGGGAAACAATGTTTATTCGGTAAAACTAGCTACGACCGGATCGCTAATAATTAATTGCTTCACTTTTAACATGTTAAACAAAGAACCCATTTTGCTCAAATCTGACCCCAAATTGCCCTTCCCCACCCAATCTACTCCCCAAAACAAGGTATTATGGTTTAATGTTTCAGTAAAGTGCGCGACTCGATCAGTGCCTGTTACTTGAAAAACAAACTATAATTTCTACAGCTCCATATGGGAGGGGGGGTTGACACAGCTCGACACTGGGCGTAAACGATATTGCTACTGATCGCGAATCTCCAAGAATTCCAAGATACCAGTAGCGGAGACCGGAAAAGGCGCCCCACCCTGTCTTGTATGGCGGGAACAAATCGAGCAATTGGCTCACAAGACGTGGTAACACTTGCGATTCAAACCATTGAGCTCGTTGTTAATCTTCTAACGTTGTATGCAAAACTTAAATCAAAGAAGCAAGAAGTCATGTTATAACCCGCCACATATGTGAGGTAAACTTCAATTCATAGTCAACTTGTAATAATATTGTAATAGCGTGAGCTTCGCACGACGTTAAGCATTTTACTGGCCATTCAATAATATGTAGCAGTTCAACATTTTGATTATCCGGAGAGAATTGCAGGCTGTTACAGAAAGATGTCTGGCCAATAATTGCCTAACGGTATGCTAACTTGCGCTATACATTATATTCATCAATTCAATTTCTGTCATGAGAATAATACAGTTTACCCGCCTATTGCACACATGATACCTGTGCACAAGTATTTCTTGCGATACTTCAGCTTTCCTATACCATCAACCATGAATTGAAAGAGAAATTTGGCAAAAGCACGTATGTGCTTTTAAATGTTGTCTAAAACAGCGCAAAATAATGTTCAAGCTATTAAATAGGAAAGGAGAAACAGTTATCGTCATCGTTAATTATTGGAAATACAGACTTGTGTTACACATTTTGGGTGTCTAGTATCATATGAATAAACGCTCATAATATACATCTATGCACATTATAAATATATACCCTTCACCTGTTGAAGTTATAATAAATGTTATTATTATAATTATGATTATTATTATATTGCAGTGTTAGATTTCCATATATATATATATATATATATATATATATATCACCTAGCCTAATTTTAACGAATAAGCCTTTGGCTTCTGCCCTTGTCACGATAAATGTCTTACAAAATATAATGAATGAATGTAATATGTGTTTTGTTCTTGTGCCAATAAACTGATTATATATATATAATTATTTATGCAGTTCTAAAGACTGCTGTTCACAATTCTGACGAGAAATGCGCACAAGGATCCATCGTATTAAATTGGCGATGCCTCACGTCACACGAAGTGCTTAATCATTTATTTATGTCGTCTATATCCTTCCAACGATCTAATTGGCCTGTGCCTGTTGATGGGCTAGATCCACGACCTTGCTTGGGTTATCCGTCCTGCCCTTAATTGAGCAAGAGTGGATCTCGGCAAATAAACATAAATTTGATGAAGAGCATTTGCCTATGACAAATCACGCCTGCAACGGTTCGTTTTACGAGCTCATAATAAGAAGAAAAGTGTGGCAATAATTCTCGTGGAGTCGCAGAGACAGTAGGTTCATAACTCTTTATTAGTCACTTATCCTTGCCTGTGTTTGTCAGGCATTCCGGCCTTGATTTCATGGGGCAGCGGAACGGAGGGGGGGGGGGAGGGGTGCGGTGAAAAGTCAGCGGAAGCACAAATGCCCCCAAAACAGCCGAAAGGCGCAATACTGCCCGTAAGAAAATATTTGATGGAATTTCTATCAAACAAAGGTTTCTATCGATTTTTCTATGGGAATTGTCCATTTTCCTACAGAATTTCCATGGTTTCCATAGAGTTTCTATAGTATTTACACTATTTCCACAGAGTTTCCTCATGCTGCTAATGTTATTGTTCAAGGGATTTGCGCAGGTGCAAAAGTCAATATGCCGTCAAGGCTTCAAATGTTCCATAAATGCGAAGTGCAAATATTGCCCTAAATAGTGTCGTGCCGTCTCCTAATCAACATATTTCATCTCCTAATCAACATATTACATCTCCTAATCAACATATTCCATCTCCTAATCAACATATTACATCTCCTAATCAACATATTCCATCTCCTAATCAACATATCCTATCTCTTAATCAACATATCCCATCTCCTAATCAACATATCCCACCTCCTAATAAACAATTTCCTGATGATGAACACATGGCATCATCTACTTAGCATGTCCCAAATTCGCATTGACATGGCACACGTTTCCTTACGACGATCCCATTCATTGGGCGTTGGGGCTGCCGTTTTGGGAATTAATCCACTTGACTTGTGGACCGTTCTCTTGGCTGCCATCCAATAAGCATCCTCCCGATGCCAAATGGGCTGCCTCTTGTGGGAAAATGGTTGTGCTTATCTCAGCACTGGAACAGAAACGGAGGAACACGCAGCGTCAGCCGGAGATGGCGGGGATGAGGGGCTTTTGACCCCATTCTCAATCGCCCCCCCCCCCCCCCGAACCCTACCCCCTTTTCGAGCCCACCTCCTCCCATTCCCTTTATCCCGTACCGTCACCTGTACAGGCTACGGAGAAGCCATTCCCGTCCTTAACTGGGGTTTTTATACTGTTATGGCCCTCTTAATAGCATTAGCGCTTGAGACCGCTGTTTCCGGTCGGCCATGTTAATGACGTCACGCCGGTCCCGTTTAGACGATCTTCAGCAGCCAAATTGCCATCGGAAACGATTGTGTCAAGGACGAAGCGGCTTCATGGTGCTACATCTTATGGCGTTTGAGGGGAGGGAGTACCGTCTAAGTCGATCGCCTCCGGTTGTGGCCCAACCTCCATGAAATGGCCGCAACTACACACAGCATGCTCACATCAATGGTACAGCGCTGAAAACTATCCGGTTATTTTCGGAGGGGAGGGGGTTGGGGTGGATGGGTTGGCAAGCCTTCTTCCCCCAACTTTTTCTGAAGCACCAGGTGTTTTTTTCTCCCATTGCTATGATAATGCGTCTATTTTTGATGCTGGCCTGTAAATTGGTCCAATTGATTTGTTGCTACTAATTTCCCGTCAACCATAAAAAGTGACCCATATAGTTGATATTTGCAATCCCCCTTATTCTAATTAAATTAAATAAATGTCTTTCCGTCAACTGTGTCAGCTATTTTATCTCGCATTTTGCAATAAATCGCCTTCTTTCATTTTTTTCCGTATTTATGTCTTACTCGTTTTGTTTTGTCTTGGATCTTGTCTTGCTTGTTCCCTTCGAGTAAAGACTAAGACCAACGCCGCAAATGGCACAGTATCAATGCCGTGTCTGGGGTTCTCGTTAACAGAGCGGTTATAAACCACTTTTTGTTCTAATCAAGCCTCGTATGGCCAATAATATAAAGCCGATTATCATAACAGCACAACATGCATCAGTGCCACTAAAACTGATACACACATTAAAAAACCAAAAATACTAATATTAATCCGGCATGAATTTACATTGCAAAACCGGTAGGGGCTTTCAGCAAAACATTTAATCATACTAATCCAGCCATCAATCATATACCTAATGCCGACAACAAGCCGTTCTGGCCTATATCTACATTCTTAAAACCGATATCCACATTGGACAGCTCCACCCCGGACAATTCCCCCCGACAATTTTCCCCAGACAATCTCCCCCTAGGACCATTCCCCCCGGACATCCCCCCCCCCCCCCCCGGACAACTCTCCTCTAGTAAGTTCCTCACGAGTTCCTCCCTCCGGGCAATTGCCACCCGGAAACCCCCCTCCACCCCCACCCCAGACAATTCCCCTCCGAGGCAATTGCTCCCTGGACACCCCTCCCCGCCCCAGACAATTTCCCTCAGAGAGGGTTCCCCCAAACGATAACCACCCCCTGGAAACACATACCCACAAACGTCACCCCCACCCCAACCCAAAAATACCCTCCCAGACAGCCTCGATGCCCCGTCGGACAAACTCCCAGTCCGGGCCAATATTTTCCCCTTTTATTCTACCGAAATTTAATGATACCTCAAAAAAATGTTTTATCTTATCTTCCTTTAGTATTTACGCAGCAAACAGCCCCTGAGACCTTCCACCCCTTGAGATCCGCAGGGCCTCACTAATAACCGAACCATCGATATATGTTACACAGGTTAACTGCCATAATGCCTAAGCTTATGGAGGCCCAGGGAATATTGTGAACGTGTGGAGACAACAATTCTCAGTGTACATGAATGAATCTACAATGCAACCTATCGGGTTTTAGAACAGACAGCGCCACGCTCCTTCACACGCTCAACGCGCTTTTGGTGGTCAGGAGTTGGGGCTTGACCGGTGGGGATTGTCTTGGGGGAAGGGGGCGATGCTTTGTTGTTTGGGGAGACTTGGGTGGCAATGTGCGGAAACTTGTCTCGGGGTGGTTGTCTGGAGGGGGGGGGGGTGGTCCGGGGGGCAAATGCCCGGGCCAAAGTTGTTGGGGGAGGGAGTTACCCGGGGGAAACTTGTTCTAGGGGGAAATTGTCCGGGGGTGGGGGGAATTGTCGGGGTGGAGTTGTCCGGGTTTGATTTGTCTGACGATTTGTATTCCCCTTACAAATGATATGCCGGCACATACAAAGCCTATATCTGCATCTACAAAACGTACCAGCAAGGTTTGAACTGGTTTGAACTGGTTTGAACTGGTTTGAACTTGTGCAGATTATATCGTATCAACGGTATTAATATTGCGTCAGAGGATGAAGGAAAAGTATATACGAACTAACACCTTAACATTTATTTCCAGGAACAAGACTTGGACAATTAGACACGCGCACGCTGATTATAAAAGGCTATCGGTGACCACAAAATCCTCTGGTCATGCCTTGCATTATGAAAACCCCAAATCCCACAGCTAAACGTTATTTCTCGTCGTCCCAAAGCGTGTGCTTGCGCTTGCGCTTGCAGACGGTAACGAATAGTTATCCAATTAGATACAGTAAAACTCTTTCCTAACCTTCCCTATAGGCATATACCTTCTAATAAACCATTATTTTGCGTCCTACCAAAGCTTTATTTGCCAGAGCATATGGCAAGGAATACATAATTAGAGGGATATACTGACATAAATCCTCGCACAAAGAAACATGAATACGTGCATTATCAGCCTTAGCCAGAATTTGTATTCTTCTTATCGAGGATGATAACGAAAAACATGTGCATTCCTGTGCTCTGTAATGGGCCCGTAAATTACATCCTGTGCCATAGCATGACACGTTAATCAGTGAGATCTCAGCAGGATGTCCCATACACATAACACCGTTGATTTTGTTGCTACTGATGACTACCATAATAAGGTTTGCTGTAGCTGCACACTGCAGATGGATAGAGTACGTGGTCGAACTCCCATGCGCGTGTCTGCATTGTTCGCTATGGCGGCACAAAAATGTGCATAATGCCAGCCCTCTGTATAGTGTATCATGCTTCACACGTACCCCTCCCCCCTCCTCCCATTCTCCTATAAGATGCATTACCCTCTTTCACTGTGGGAACTCATCCTGTCACATTGTGGTACACATAATGGATATCATGATGATTGCATGCTGGCTATGTTAAGTATTCAGCAATGATGATGGGACTTGGTGGAATGGGGGGGGTCGTGGTAACAACGTCTGGTGCACATGAAACAATTCCAGTCACTTAGTGTAAGTGGTGGACATCAGCACATGTCGGAGTTACAGCCATGTCGGAGTTACAGCCATGTGGGAGTTACAGCCATGTCGGAGTTACAGCCAATTAAGTCGCCATGCCAGAGCAGCAAGAATTATAACTTTCTGCATATCCTCTAAACCGCCAGACCTGGACTACCGTAGAACCGCCATTGCGTGTTCATGCGGTGTGCAACGGAGGGCCTGGGAAGGCCGCCGGCTGACTACCGTAGAACCGCCGTACGTGTTCATGCGGTGAGCATGTGCAGGTCCCAGAATCCGGCCGAGTTTGACTGTTTTACAGAAACGCTTTTCCACGCACTGGCGGTCCTATAGTAACCCGGTAGCCAGCTTCCCGGAGCCTACAAACCACCACGCACTACAACGCAACGGAGGGGTTAAGGGATATCTAAAATACAAGCTAAAGTGCGTGTATCGCAAACGGCGAAGCAAATTGACTTTGATGCAGTAATATTTTGCACTATTCGCATTATTTGTTTTCAGTATTTAGTGACAAAAAGTGTACATCTTGATTACACAAATTTGACGTGAAAGTGTAAACAAAACAAGTCGTTTGCCATTCCTGGGCCATTAATATGAGTTATTGGAATTTTCGCCCATATTAAATATGTTCAATCGTGAATCACCTTCGAGTGATGTAGCTGCGTGCTATCCTCCAAAAATTACGCAACAGCATTATAACATGTTCTTGTGTCCGACTATTAAGGCAAGGTGTGCATTATTGAGCTGCTTCGTGTAACGCTTTGTTTGACCTATTCCTGACAGATCTGACATTACGACAAGCCTGGAACACACAATGACATAATCATTATCGCTTCAGAAAAGTTCGTTAAAGCTCGGAAATACCGACAAGGTACTGGGCGTATTTTCTATCGCTCACTGCAATAGACATTTCCACAGCTGGTGTGGGGATCACAATATATTCCCCAAAGCAGTTAAGGTCAATTTGTCGAGTTGCGATCCCAAACAATCGAACTAAGCTAAATTTATTAAGTTAGACGTTCCGTTGATGCCTTGAAAAAGAGATATTATCAATTTGAGACAGGGTCAATTAAATGGGACGGTAAAATTATGCCGTAAATCTGCCGTAAAATTATGAATATTTATTCATGTATTTGGTTCAATGTGTGCGTATGAAGGATAATTCATATGGTTAAATTTGATCTATGAGACAATTTCCCCCTGTGACATAATCTTTAAACTACACTGATTTTCTCGCATGTCTAGATATGCATATGGCATGGCATTGGCATTGGCATGGGATGGGTTGATATGAACACAGCCAAGTGAGTACAAGAATTAACCATAAATGTCTTGGAAAGTATAATATGTCCTGGTATGTTTAAGATCTTCAAATTGGTAAACACAATCTGGCTTAAAAACACTGATTACACTTATTTATTTGTTTGTTTTGATCTGCAAACGACTGGAGGTTTGAGGTCCAGGTTGGGGTAATATGTATTGGGTTTTCAACATAAAACCGGCCCTAATATCGTGCTAAGATATACTTATTGCCACCCATTAACGCAATGCATCGTTCGGTGCTATATAAAATACACACCCGTTCATCCCGTGATATCTCGCATATGATCTAAAGCAGATATTAGCGTTCAGATTCTTCGAAAATGATCATCTATAAATTGTGTAAATACTTTGTAATAGGAAAACATGCAAATAGGAATGATGCACGATTCTGACGAAGTCCACGCCCTTGTATGGCTCTACTACATATGAAACATACATCTAACTGCCCTGGGGGGTAAGAGAGTTGAGAGAGGTACGAGCCCTATCAGACCAATCACCCCAACCCCACCGGCCACCCCAGTCCCCACCAGCACTATACTTCTCCACCCAAGTGCCTACTTCACTACCTGCTACGTCTGTTTACTTATGTAGACAACCACGCGGCATCTGCCTCGGCAGCCCGCACACATACATTACAAACCAGCGCCGACAATTATTCGCGCCCCCTGTTGGTAGTCGTACCCGCTATACACATATTTTTTTCCTTTTACCTTTACCCTACACCTCCATCCATCAACCACCTTCCCTCCCTCCCCCCCCCCCCCCCCCAGGCCACCACTATGCTGCACACCTGGCCTCCAGTCCCCTCTCTAGCCTTCGTTTTTAACCTTAGCTCATCTTTTCCCAGTAATCTCGCTCTGCCCTGTATACCTTCGTGGTAAGCCATCTCCCCCTCCAGGGTCGGCGGCTTCTGCTTCGCGCGCCCCGTAGACCACCATAATGGCCGACATAGCACAGCCAAGTGCCGTTTGACAGTTAATAACACCTCAAAGCCGACTTCCTAGAAGCAAGATGCCCTGCAGTTCAAGTTAAACCACACGAGACTTGCACTTGGCTTCGAATAAGCTGCAGGTGCAGTAACGGCGCTGACGAGTTACGGGATGTCAAACGCAATTACAGCTGGTGTTTTTCACACATATATGGGACGCGTTTAGAGTAATATAAATAACTTAGGTACAGTTTAGACACAATTATAGGTGCTCATCTAGCATCTTCCTCGTATTTAACGACTTTGAAATGATGTTTTACACACATTTTGCGGACACGTTACTTGATATATTTGGTGGTAACTATCTTTCCAAAAAATGTGTGACGTCTTAAGTGTTCATCATCTAGAATAATGCACCGGCAAACAGAACTAGCCGTGTTTTATTAACGTAAGTATGCATTATTTAAATAACGAACGACAAAAACGTGCAATATCTTGAAAATGAAGGCAAAGACTGCATTATCTTGGTAATGAACAGTTGTTGTTAATATTGACTCACGGTGTCACGGTGTCTGAGCGAAACTGATGTTGTTAGAACCTGCAAATTTCAAGACAAGCAATGGAGTTCATAAGTCAATTTAAGCCCCAGGGGAGTGATGGGAAGGGGGCTGAGCGATTGGATCAGAAGAGACAAAACATATGGAAATTCGACAGTTGTCGAACGCATATATTTCTCGTGCCGCCGATTAAAGGGGTTTCGTCTGCTATTGCCCATGCCATTTTGACTGAAGGGGGCACATATGTGTTTAATGGTGTCGGCTATACTCTATTACAAAAGATATGACATATATCTATAATCTATCTAAAGTAGAAACGTTAAATCCTTAATGATGCTTTTCAGTTCACCACACAAAATAAGTCAATCGGGCACAAATATGATTTGTGCAACAGATTTTGTTTTATTCATCGTACACTATATATGTATTGACATTTGGGCAATAAAAAACATAAATACACAATGTTAAATGTTTTGAAACGTTTCTCCAGTGCACATTTTCTCGATGAAAAACCTTAATCAGTAGTGGTGTATGGTCGTAACAGCTGTGTCTTACATGGCATAGGGGTGTGCGTTAACCGATATTTCAAGAATACATAAAACATTAGGGTTGTATTGGAAATGAAAGAAAATTAATTGCGTTTTTGACCCCTTTTGGCCAAGGGCTAATCTGGGTCGAGGAACCTAGGTGCGGGACGATGAAGGATGAATGAATGAAGCATGCCCTGGCTTAGTAGAGGTGCCCGGGCCTGGATGCGACATCAGGACCTAATGATGAATGAATGAAGCATGCCCTGGCTTAGTAGAGGTGCCCGGGCCTGGATGCGACATCAGGACCTAATGATGAATGAATGAAGCATGCC
The DNA here is from genome assembly GCA_964019135.1 of Arenicola marina. Classification (NCBI taxonomy): domain Eukaryota; kingdom Metazoa; phylum Annelida; class Polychaeta; family Arenicolidae; genus Arenicola; species Arenicola marina. The sequence continues at coordinate 20,691,102 of OZ025264.1, forward strand.
CTGGCTTAGTAGAGGTGCCCGGGCCTGGATGCGACATCAGGACCTAATGATGAATGAATGAAGCATGCCCTGGCTTAGTAGAGGTGCCCGGGCCTGGATGCGACATCAGGACCTAATGATGAATGAATGAAGCATGCCCTGGCTTAGTAGAGGTGCCCGGGCCTGGATGCGACATCAGGACCTAATGATGAATGAATGAAGCATGCCCTGGCTTAGTAGAGGTGCCCGGGCCTGGATGCGACATCAGGACCTAATGATGAATGAATGAAGCATGCCCTGGCTTAGTAGAGGTGCCCGGGCCTGGATGCGACATCAGGACCTAATGATGAATGAATGAAGCATGCCCTGGCTTAGTAGAGGTGCCCGGGCCTGGATGCGACATCAGGACCTAATGATGAATGAATGAAGCATGCCCTGGCTTACTAGAGGTGCCCGGGCCTGGATGCGACATCAGGACCTAATGATGAATGAATGAAGCATGCCCTGGCTTACTAGAGGTGCCCGGGCCTGGATGCGACATCAGGACCTAATGATGAATGAATGACGCATGCCCTGGCTTAGTAGAGGTGCCCGGGCCTGGATGCGACATCAGGACCTAATGATGAATGAATGAAGCATGCCCTGGCTTAGTAGAGGTGCCCGGGCCTGGATGCGACATCAGGACCTAATGATGAATGAATGAAGCATGCCCTGGCTTAGTAGAGGTGCCCGGGCCTGGATGCGACATCAGGACCTAATGATGAATGAATGAAGCATGCCCTGGCTTAGTAGAGGTGCCCGGGCCTGGATGCGACATCAGGACCTAATGATGAATGAATGAAGCATGCCCTGGCTTACTAGAGGTGCCCGGGCCTGGATGCGACATCAGGACCTAATGATGAATGAATGAAGCATGCCCTGGCTTAGTAGAGGTGCCCGGGCCTGGATGCGACATCAGGACCTAATGATGAATGAATGAAGCATGCCCTGGCTTAGTAGAGGTGCCCGGGCCTGGATGCGACATCAGGACCTAATGATGAATGAATGAAGCATGCCCTGGCTTACTAGAGGTGCCCGGGCCTGGATGCGACATCAGGACCTAATGATGAATGAATGAAGCATGCCCTGGCTTAGTAGATGTGCCCGGGCCTGGATGCGACATCAGGACCTAATGATGAATGAATGAAGCATGCCCTGGCTTAGTAGAGGTGCCCGGGCCCGGATGCGACATCAGGACCTAATGATGAATGAATGAAGCATGCCCTGGCTTAGTAGAGGTGCCCGGGCCTGGATGCGACATCAGGACCTAATGATGAATGAATGAAGCATGCCCTGGCTTAGTAGAGGTGCCCGGGCCTGGATGCGACATCAGGACCTAATGATGAATGAATGAAGCATGCCCTGGCTTAGTAGAGGTGCCCGGGCCTGGATGCGACATCAGGACCTAATGATGAATGAATGAAGCATGCCCTGGCTTAGTAGAGGTACCCGGGCCTGGATGCGACATCAGGACCTAATGATGAATGAATGAAGCATGCCCTGGCTTAGTAGAGGTGCCCGGGCCTGGATGCGACATCAGGACCTAATGATGAATGAATGAAGCATGCCCTGGCTTAGTAGAGGTGCCCGGGCCTGGATGCGACATCAGGACCTAATGATGAATGAATGAAGCATGCCCTGGCTTAGTAGAGGTGCCCGGGCCTGGATGCGACATCAGGACCTAATGATGAATGAATGAAGCATGCCCTGGCTTAGTAGAGGTGCCCGGGCCTGGATGCGACATCAGGACCTAATGATGAATGAATGAAGCATGCCCTGGCTTACTAGAGGTGCCCGGGCCTGGATGCGACATCAGGACCTAATGATGAATGAATGAAGCATGCCCTGGCTTAGTAGAGGTGCCCGGGCCTGGATGCGACATCAGGACCTAATGATGAATGAATGAAGCATGCCCTGGCTTAGTAGAGGTGCCCGGGCCTGGATGCGACATCAGGACCTAATGATGAATGAATGAAGCATGCCCTGGCTTAGTAGAGGTGCCCGGGCCTGGATGCGACATCAGGACCTAATGATGAATGAATGAAGCATGCCCTGGCTTAGTAGAGGTGCCCGGGCCTGGATGCGACATCAGGACCTAATGATGAATGAATGAAGCATGCCCTGGCTTAGTAGAGGTGCCCGGGCCTGGATGCGACATCAGGACCTAATGATGAATGAATGAAGCATGCCCTGGCTTAGTATAGGGGCCCGGGCCTGGATGCGACATCAGGACCTAATGATGAATGAATGAAGCATGCCCTGGCTTAGTATAGGGGCCCGGGCCTGGATGCGACATCAGGACCTAATGATGAATGAATGAAGCATGCCCTGGCTTAGTAGAGGTGCCCGGGCCTGGATGCGACATCAGGACCTAATGATGAATGAATGAAGCATGCCCTGGCTTAGTAGAGGTGCCCGGGCCTGGATGCGACATCAGGACCTAATGATGAATGAATGAAGCATGCCCTGGCTTAGTAGAGGTGCCCGGGCCTGGATGCGACATCAGGACCTAATGATGAATGAATGAAGCATGCCCTGGCTTACTAGAGGTGCCCGGGCCTGGATGCGACATCAGGACCTAATGATGAATGAATGAAGCATGCCCTGGCTTAGTAGAGGTGCCCGGGCCTGGATGCGACATCAGGACCTAATGATGAATGAATGAAGCATGCCCTGGCTTAGTATAGGGGCCCGGGCCTGGATGCGACATCAGGACCTAATGATGAATGAATGAAGCATGCCCTGGCTTAGTATAGGAGCCCGGGCCTGGATGCGACATCAGGACCTAATGATGAATGAATGAAGCATGCCCTGGCTTAGTAGAGGTGCCCGGGCCTGGATGCGACATCAGGACCTAATGATGAATGAATGAAGCATGCCCTGGCTTAGTAGAGGTGCCCGGGCCTGGATGCGACATCAGGACCTAATGATGAATGAATGAAGCATGCCCTGGCTTAGTAGAGGTGCCCGGGCCTGGATGCGACATCAGGACCTAATGATGAATGAATGAAGCATGCCCTGGCTTAGTAGAGGTGCCCGGGCCTGGATGCGACATCAGGACCTAATGATGAATGAATGAAGCATGCCCTGGCTTAGTAGAGGTGCCCGGGCCTGGATGCGACATCAGGACCTAATGATGAATGAATGAAGCATGCCCTGGCTTAGTAGAGGTGCCCGGGCCTGGATGCGACATCAGGACCTAATGATGAATGAATGAAGCATGCCCTGGCTTAGTAGAGGTGCCCGGGCCTGGATGCGACATCAGGACCTAATGATCTGCGGTGGAGTGCACCAACCAGCAGGAAGGCATTAGCTGAAAACTTCTATTTCAGGTGGTTCCCACTACAACGTAATTCAAAACATGCCGCTACAATTAACAGGTTTACAAGTTCTGCCCGATGTCAAGCTGTATGAGCGCGCTATGTTGATTATCGGTTGATTATAACGCCCCCTCCACCCCCCCCCCCCCACACACACACACCCCGATCCTCCTCCATTGGCAACCGAACCTCGCCTCCTGCTCCGACCTCATTCGACCCATATCCATCATAACATTCATCCGTGGAGCCTTTCGCTCTCTTCCCCTCGTTTGATCTCCCACATACGGCGCTCATCATTTACTCATGACCTTCATTGGCGCCTCCGCTCCCCCCCCCACCCCCTCACCCCTGCCCCCCCCCCCCCCTCAGACTCACCCAAATGGACCCGCGTCATAACTAATCCATGCAGCCACGCCCCCTCCCATCCTAGTCGAACCGCCTCGTCTCACTCCCATCCTGCCTTCTCTTCCCTCCCCTTCTCTAATCTTCTCTGCCCTCCTGCCCACTCACCCCGCTCTCCCCGCCCCCCTCCTCCCCCACTCGGCCTTCCCCCACGGTCTCGTTCCGCCGTCTCGCATTGGAACAAGTGGGGGAGTGAGAGGAGGATGATCTGACCACGGCCAACCACTGAACTAGGTGACGTGACTCACTTACAAATGGATTTACAAGGGGAAATTGTGCCATAAGTCGTCGCATTTCTTCCCACCCTGCTCCTGGGGTTAGCACCCACCCAGCCAACCAGCCAGTCCGTCAGCCAGGCTGCCAGCCAGCCAACCAAGAACCCCCAGCCAACGAGGGATCCCGCTTTTTTTTCACAACCCCTCGAGAGGGATAAAGTTGTGCCGGCTTCCGGCTGGGGAGGAGTATATATAGAGGCAATCCGTGCGCAGGCGGAGCATTGACAAGTGGTGAACAACCAGAGGGGGATTGGCTTGGCAAGAGGCACGCCGAGCGGACAGAATACAAGCTACAGCGGCAGGTTTGCATATTGCGGCAGGGACGAGAGTCTGCGAGACACGGCCGAGATTATCGCTGCCGCAGACAGGAAGGAAGGAGGGAGTCTGAGGGTGTGGAAGAAAGGAATACATACCGCAGTCGCACAGGTTGGTTCCCCATGGCATCGTGGTGAATAAATCAGTTCTATAAACATGTGAGAAAGGGCCTCGTAAATTGGTATCTCCGCTACGTATACTTGCGTGTGACGAATACTCTTTACATGCTGGTTAGTATTTATACATAAAGGAGGTCAGTAAATACAGATTTACATACCATTATTCTGACGCACTGGTGGCGTATAGAAGGCTTACTGAGAGTAGCAGAATCGATAGTGGTGAATAAATCAGTTCTATAAACATGTGAGAAAGGGCCTCGTAAATTGGTATCTCCGCTACGTATACTTGCGTGTGACGAATACTCTTTACATGCTGGTTAGTATTTATACATAAAGGAGGTCAGTAAATACAGATTTACATACCATTATTCTGACGCACTGGTGGCGTATAGAAGGCTTACTGAGAGTAGCAGAATCGATAGTCGTGCTGAGCTGTCATAGCCTGATCAAGTGATAAACATTATTCCTGCTACGCTACAATCGAGAATGACTCTAGATGGTCATTCCAAACGTTATCCAATAGGTTCGCTGTGAGAAATAAGCGACCTCTGCCGTCGGGAGAGTTAGTTTGGTATGGCTCATTGCAAAATATTTTATTAAATATCCACAGACAGGGCAGGTTATGCCATTGCGATGAAATACGTTGTTTCCAGTTTTATTTCTGGCTTCGCCCTTGCAACGTGTTCCGGTTTTATGAAATACTTGATCTTTCTGTTTTGTCGTCCGTTTTGTCATCGTATTTAACCTGTATATATACACCATAATTTGTTTTTAAACTTTCTAAACGTAAACGCATTTTTTTCCAAGCTTATGAATTATGGCAGAATGAAACATATCAGAATGATAGAATTCACCAATGAGATGAAGGAATGCCATCACCCCCCCCCCCCTCCCCCACCCCTTCCCATCTCCCTCCTCGCATCCCCGCCATTTTTGACCAAATGATTAGTATGGACGAATAAACCCAACGATAAGCTTCGAATGAAGGAATGCGAGAAAGAAACTAAACTGAGAGCAAGAGCAGAAATGAAAAAAAAAAGTCAAACTTTGCGACGGGAAGGTCGGATCAAAAGAAATGAAGAAAACCCTCTTTCCGTAAACGTCTAAATGGAAATGGCAGCTTTCGAACATTGACATTAAACAGAAATGGTGTCACTCAAGACGCTTGATTTCTTTTATACTGATACGGCCGGTATATGCTCATGTATATAAGCTGAATATCCTTTTCTTCTTCTTTCTTTATATTATATTAAATCACCTCCTGAGCCTGGGGGATGTTCGCTTCTTTTCACATCATTGCTGGACTCCTTATAATCACCTTGTACAACTCTTCCCTCTACTGGTCGAGCCATTCCAAAGTCAAGAAAGCGCGGAGGGCATGGGTGATTCCTGCGCCATGTAGCGCCCCTGTGCCATGTGCTTTCTACGGTTGGTTGGTGGTACATTCAGTACGCTTTACGTCAAATGAAGAAAAAAAGAAGAGTGGAGCCCTGTCCCCGGGGGTAACCCCCTGATCTTTGCAAAGAAGGACATGGGATCTTTATCCTGCGACCACACATACATGGCCACAGCGGGGCTCGAACCACCGATCCACGTGCCGTTTAGGCTCTCAGGTGGCCAGAAGACTCAATGACAATGCTCTAGCCCCGGCTATCGGGCCGGCCCGCTTTCTAGGGAATATGGCATCTGAATGACAAGTCTGACCCCCTGTTTCTGCATCTAGGCATTCGTAGCACATGAGTGGGAGGCGGAAGGAGGCGGACAGGCACGTTTCGCATGCATATCGATTAGGCAGAATCATGCCGGTGGAACGTAAGCTGCTGGGATTTGCGTTGGGGTCGACCCGACTGTGCTCGGCCAGCCGCTGCGGGTTGCTACAGCTTAGTGGGCGGCCAGTCAGACCGGACGTATTTTTCGATCCATAGATCGGTCGGGTCACATCCGGTTCTGGTTGGAACTCCAATCCGAAACGTTTTGTCCTTATCTCATCACTATCATGAATGCACTAACTATAACATCTCTTCTCGTTTACTTGAGATGTATACATGTTATGCACAGTTATGCACAGGATACCATAACAAAACGACACTCAGTCACAATAATATTCGTTTACCTCGCGTAATGCTTGGCATTGCGCACTGGAAGTGTGTTTAGACCAGAGTGTGTTTGACATGTTAGAGATTACTGCTGGTAGAGGTGTAAATAATGTCTGCCATGATTACCCTGTCGACCCGATTGAGTCAGACGCAATGTCTAAACATTACGCAGGGAATATCGCACAATTATCCTGAAACACACGTCGGGGCGGGGGGGGGGGAGGAGGGCAAACTTTTTATTTCAAATAATGCTTGTATTAATGTTCTCACAAGGAATAAAACATTCGGGCGTCCGAGCTATTGCGTATGTAGATATAGGTCGGCCCTCCAGTCTTTATCCTCGACAGAAACAGTTCTGCATCGGTTCCTTCGCTGGAATCCAAACTCACTGAGACACACCCAAGCAACCATAAAACTAACTTTGATTGGTTAATAAATCACGCCTCTCCCTCTAGAGAATCGGTGCTTAATGGATTGGCGGGATATTAGTTCGTGAGCGACTGAGTGTGGTTGGGTGGGGTGAGGGGTAGAGGGTAGGGTGGATATAGGGGCACAGGGGGGGGGGGGTAGATGTGGAGGCACAGCCGTTCCGTTATATCCGTCAGCCAATGACGTCTTCCTGCCTTTTCTGGTCTTTGTTAAATTACCGACTGAATTGCTTCAGACTCAGTCTCAGTGGAAATATCATACTTATCATTAAGGGTAATTTATGGCTTTCTTTCGAAAAAAAACACATTAAAAATGCTAGAATTACGGTTCTTTTCCGGCGACAATTACTTTAGGAGCCCTTCCCTGCAGTGTCCTTCCAACGGCATAGACTATAAAGTCGACTGATTTAAACTCCCACCAAGTATCATGTGGGTTCCAAATAAGCCTCTGGTACCACAAAACATCCATCTTTCCGCAGACTGGCTGGCTGGCTGGCAGGAAATGGAAGGACCATAGGGTCTACCCAGTATTTATTAAGCGAACCTGACTCTGCAATACCCTATTAGAACCACGCAGAAATCGTTTCTTTTTGTTTTTTATTACCGTTGGGCAGTAAGTGATGCCAGGCGCCACAGCAGTTGATTCGGCAGCACGATCCGAAGCTTAGACGAACAAAAGTATTCTTTCTTCTGTGAGATTGGACGAGATGTTTCGGTGGCAATGGAAGATAACAATCCCGCAAGAAAGGCAGTGGCTTCGGGCAGGGCGTAAGGCTGCAGCAACTGTCACAAACGGATGGGATGCAGGGACTCCACATATGTGGATAAATAATAGGATGAAAACATGCTGAGTTATCTATCTGATTGCGTTGCCTGTGTTATATAAACACGCTTGCATGCAAGTGCCACCATGAAAACTCGAACTGCGCCATCAGCGTATTTTACCTTGTGTTACCATCAATGGCAGAGCCAGGAGGGTGCCCGGGGTACTCCATTCCTTTTGTTTATAGTGAGAACGCCTTTGTTTCGTGTCCACCCCCTTGCCCCTGTGGGACTGGTGCTAGTCAGATTGTAGTTTTTATACATTCGGTCATTCTGCTCGCCCCGTGCCCCCCGCCCCGCGGCCCCATTCCTAAATCATTGGATCCGTCCTTTAATTCTTTCCCTTTTGATTTTTTCCCCATCTCTATTATATTAGTTTTCGTTCCCGCGCTTCGGTTGGTTTCGTCTCGTCTCAATACACAACTCACGTATGATGCGCCCATCCCATTCTGTCTCTGGCTACCGTGACACATGCACAGACAGCGCCCAGAGCACAGAGCCGTTCATTCATGCAATGTGGCTGTCTGTTATTATGTCCCAGCACGTCTGTATCTCCATCCTGAAGGCGACTGTGTGGCCGTCCATTCCCTGAGCACTCGTCTGTTAACTGGTTCAGTGGCAGGTACCACCGCCCACCCACCCACCCCTCCCCCCACTCCCCCGAGACGGCGTCTCCCTGGCGTTTTTTTAATTTTATTTTTTATTTTTCTTCTTTTTGTTTTTTGCCACTGCGCCTAACGCCCAACGATCGATTTGCTTCGAGATACTTTCCCCGCTTCCGTGTTATCACCCATTATCGCCCCCTTCTTGAACGCGGGCAAATGTAATCGTTGTTCTTCTTCGTAAAGCAAGAACAAAAATAATCCACTACAGCGGGGCTTTTAATGGGAAAAAAACACGGTTAGGTGAATTACCGGCTCGACGGCAGAAATCCTACAAACCCTTGCACCATATACTGCTGCCTTAATTTGGTGCACGCACATGTAAATAAATCATTATTATGACGGACATCCCATGCCCCATTTCTATGCCATAACCATGGCGATTAATTCGTGCGTTACTAAACGGTAGAGATATTGCTCTTCTGAGCATTACGTGAGCGATGGACCACGGTCAGCGTCATGCAATTTTAATCTAGATATCGGATACCGCGAGGTTTATCAAAATGGCGGATCCAGAGGACTGACTCTGCCTAGATTGATTTTCGGTGCATAAATGCAAACACCCGTTCCGAAATGTCAGTACACCGCGGTCCTGAATTTTTCCATTATAAAAAAATCTTATTATTTAAATAGTCCCCGCTTGGAACGTACGTGGCATGGGCCCAACATGCCATGGTAGCTGTTTTTTTTACCTTTATGTGCATTGCTATGTAACATTAGTTCTTTGTTAGAGGCCCAATACCGTTAATATTTTAATGGTACTGCCTGGTTTCAGTCGTTCAAGCTAGGCTGGTTCCAGCGACATTGAAATCTGGTGGCGACCCCTGCCGAGCGTGTGTGTTCAAGCGGGTCCCTATCCTAGACTCTCTATGGGACTGACTGGTTCCCTGTCTACCTCAATCACCACAAGTGCGGTGCAACTCGGGCTTTCTGCTGTGACTACCTCTGCTGTTATAGAAGTCATTTGTGACTAGTATCAAGTCTTTGATTGCTTTTCATCGATTCTTTCAGAGACCGTGCCCGAGCATCGACTTCCAGCATGAGTCGGGTCGGAGCCGTCAGCGTCGCGCCGGAGCACCGCGCCGAGAACGCGACACTTGGCAGTTTCGTGCTGCCGAAATTCGGCTACCCCGGAGAAAACGGCCCCTACGACACCGGAAATGGCACCGACGCCAATCAGCACACGGTCCTGCCCAAGGACCCCACCATGTCCCGCGAGACAATCTCCTGGATTCGCGTCCTCGTCCCCGTCATTTTCTCCACTATCATCTTGCTGGGGGTTATGGGTAATCTGCTGGTCGCTTACGTCATCCTCCGGCGACAGAAGATGCGTCACGTTTGGAACTTACTGCTGCTGAACTTGGCGATTGCGGATGTCGTATTCTTGCTGACGTGCGGCACGTTCACCACTGTGCATTACGTCACGATCCAGTGGCCGTTCGGGGACGTGTTCTGCCGCGTCATACAATACGTGCTCTACGTCACTTGTTACGTATCTGTGTACACATTGGTCGCGATGTCCGTGGTGCGGTACTACATCACGTCTCACGGCGCCGCGGGATCCTTCATTAATTCGCAACGCAACATGCTCCTCCTCATCGGTTGCCTGTGGGCCGTCTTCCTCGTCGCCATGGTACCCGTCGCGATGATATACGGCGTCACGCGCCATCGCTATAGCAACGGCTCGGAGTGCGTCTTCAGCGGCCGTCGCGAAGGTCAGCGTCTCTTCACGACCTTCTTCGTCTTCAGCTATGTACTCCCGTTCCTGGTCATCGTCGTCATGTACACCTTACTCCTGACGCACCTGCGCAAACGCACCGTCGCCACCAGCGAACGCGTCAAGACCCAGGACCGTAACAGCCACGTGGCGCGCGTCGTGACGGCAGTCATCGTGGTGTTCGCCGTGTGCTGGCTGCCGCTCCACATCCACCTGTTGGTGGGCACCTTCACCGGGGTGCCGCAGACCACAGCCTACCAGGGACTGACCATCGTCTGGAGCGCTCTCGTCTTCTTCAACTCGGCACTCAACCCGCTGCTCTACAACGTCCTGTCCTCCGAGTTCCGGGAGCACTTCCGGGAGGTGGTGTGCTGCTCCTGGCCCTCCCGCTTCCGGTTCTCCAGCTTCCGGACGCGCTCCACCACGAGCACCAGTCTAGGGGAGAATTCATAGGGAATCCGTACTTTAGTTTGACAATACATGTAACCACAAATGTATATATATATATATATATATATATATTACATGTAACATGAAATACCAGGACCAACACTCAATTTAGCTTAACAATACACATACATATATACAAATATGCATATATATATATACCAGCACCAACACACAAACGCGGACCGATTAATAAATATATACACAAGATAAAATACGTTAATATTGACATAACGCAGCCTGGTATTTGTCCGTATGGTACAAATGGCCTTTGACTCATATATCATGTATAAACATATATGTATATATATATATATATATCATTTGCTGATCAATGGCGGGGATATGTGACACGAGTGACCATCGATATTTACGGGTTACCCCCATTTAATTCAGAAAAATCGTCGTCTAGAGTTTAATATTATCCCCAGATATCATCACGTGGAAACGAGTCTTTGACCAATCTGCCTAGTTTTAATTCTTTTATATTGTACTGTTTGGCGTGCAACCGTGGTCGACAGCCATACGGCACGCACCCTTGTCACGCTGTGGTTTCTACGGAATGCGGCACCGAGATGAAGCTCCGAAATGAGCCTCCCAGAGTGCGACAAAGAATGATTCACCAGTGACAAACACGAGTACGTTATGACGTTCTAACAGTGATAACTTGAATTTGAGGTGCATGTGAAGACTTACGCACAGTATTCGCCACGACCCGTTGCCTAGCATCTATAGGCCTCCACTGCGTGTTACCATTACGAATGTGAAGCTGGATAATCAGCAGTGAATGATCCAATGCTTTCGTATTTTGTAAATAGGAACATGTATATTTTAAAGATATCATTTTTGTATTTTTGTAAATTACGGAACACATTCTATGGAAACATCATTTAGCATGCGCCAAAACTTATAACACGCAAGTGGTTAATATATAAAGGCTACTGAGAAAGGTGTGCTTGCTTGAAACTATTATAATAGTCATTGGAGCATACTCGACATGATCTATCGAAATACATTATGTTACCATTGTGGTAATTGCGGTGTCTAATGTAATTATGACATCTATATTATTCTGCGAAACATGATATCAGTTTCCATTTTACTCTGCGTGTCAATTTATTAAACATGTGTATACTTGAGTATGAGTTTATGTTAGTCATTTTATGTTCTGGGTTTGTTTTTTGTTTTTATTTAAAAACATCGTTTCTTTGCTGAAAGGGATGCCATCGAGCAAACACCGACACATGTAAACACATTTTATGTGAATTTGGAGCCCAAGAAAATTGCGCTGTTTTATTGGTTGAGGGCTTATGGCGGTAAGTTATCATGCGATCCACGTCATCAAATGTGGGGTGTGTTCTCAAACTGGAGGGTTACTCCACGGTACATACATATCAGGGGCGGATCCAGGAATTTGAAACGGGAGGGGTCCACTGAAAACTTGCGACGGGGGGGGGGCGGCTCTAAAATCAAACTGTGGGGGGGTCCACGGTTTACATGCCCTAAATTTTGTAATGAAAAATCCTCACCCACCCCCGCACCCATACCCCTTTGGCTCAATCCGACCTGTAACCAATCATTGCCGAAAGCCTGAAAGACCTTTATGCAAGTTTGGAAAAGACAGGTCTGGAACAAAGAGTTCGGTTCTATCCGGTAGGTGGGGCTGCGTATGCAACATATTTACGAATGGATCCTGATTCGTTCCTTCGAGCGACTTAAATATGTAATTTTCCACTAACTAAGGTCAACGCACCGCTCGTGATTTCATATGTTCCCCTATATGTTACACATACTGAACACATATTACTGACATGTCAATAATTGCGGCCTTGAATGATGGCAGATTGAGTGTGTTTCCACACAGAACTCCTGAAACGCGCATTACAATGACTTACGGTAGTCATGTTGATGTACAGCGCTACGTTGGACCTCGGTTTTTTTGCATCAGGCCAATAGAAGAAGGCTATGGTGAAGGCCTGGAATGCGCCGCGACGAGCTAGCTCGCTCGAGCTAACATGGCCTTCACCATAGCCTTCTTCTATTGGCCTGATGCAAAAAAACCGTGCGTTGGACCGTGTGTGTTACCGTCTGTCTTACTACTACCGAGCAGCCCAAAGCAACGACCGATCGAGACACGCCCACGAGCTCCTATTTCCGACGGGAACGCTGTGCAACATCAATCCCGTCATGCACTCGCACTAATGGCCGCCTATCCCCTCCACAACAATGGCCGCCTATCCCCTCCACAACATGGCCGCCTATCCCCTCCACAACATAGCCGCCTATCCCCTCCACAACATGGCCGACTTTCCCCTCCACGACATGGCCGCCTTTCCCCTCCACAACATGGCCGCCTAACCCCTCTACAACATGGCCGCCTATCTCCTCCACAACATGGCCGTCTATCCCCCCCCCAACATGGCCACCTATCCCCTCCACAACATCGCCGCCTATCCCTTTCACAACATGGCCGCCTATCCCCTCCACAACATAGCCGCCTATCCCCTCCACAACATGGCCGCCTAACCCCTCTACAACATGGCCGCCTATCCGCTCCACTTCATGGCCGCCTATCCCCTCCACAAAATGGCCGCCTGTCCCCGCCACAACATGGCCGCCTATCCTTTGCATAACAGCATGACGCGAATATGACAATAGCGCGAGTTTGCGGGGCGTTAGGCAATTTTATTGGCCCGACATCAAGCTGTAGCAGCCCGCCAATTTTCATTATCGGCCCGAGGCCGCAAGGCCGAGGGCGGATAATGAAAATGAAGGGCTGCTACAGCTTGATGAAGGGCCAATAAAATGCCTAACGCCAAGCAAAACTCGCGCTATTACTATTATTACGAGTTGAATTTAAATTTAAGGCGTTGACTTGTCTCTGCTTTTTTGGTTTAATTTCCGCATGCAATGACAAAAGTAAAGCATTTTGGGACTGACTGTCCGCAAATCGCAAGCCTTTCCACATATAGTTGGCCAGTCGCCTTTTTATACCATATATATGTTGCCAAGAAACATAGCATGTGCAACTAGGCAACTAGTCATGGAAGCGGGCTATTTAAAGCTATAACTACAATTCTTTTGTGCGTGACGTCATGTTTCATTGTTCTATGCAGCGTCGCCATGGCAACGATTGTCGATTGCATTGGCAGCAGGGCGGTTTGAGTCAGAATACAGCATTTTAGAGGCCTTCAGATGTAACGCTATTGTACTAGTTAACATGCCCACCAACTCGTAATAATGTGTTTTAGAGCATGTTTCTTTATTGAGATGTCTCATAGCAACTAAACCGGAAATTGAATCCGGGGGAGCTGTGCAGCCTCGCGAATGAAGCAAGGTAATTACTCCCATGTGTCGCATCACAGACTAAAAGCCTCGGAGCCCACATTGGACCCTTCAACGCTAACAACGTTGTGCCATTGTACCATCGTAGGCGGATTTACCGGGGGGATTTTCGCTCAGACGAGAGGTTGTAAGAATTTGCATCGAAAGGTGGTATATGCCATTGCGGACGGGAAGGGAATCAAGAAAGTAGGGCCAAATATCACATATGATATGAATGCTCTTGAGTTCACAACTGCTCATACTTTCTAAGTGTTACTAGATAAGTACTTTCCGTTAATTGGCTGCATATATATTGACACGAAAAAAGTATAATCAGTCAAAAGTGACACATATAATGAATACCGAAATGTATCACACATGACACAATAAATATACCGGCCAATAAATGAATTTAAGAGAAGCTTACCCGACAACATTATACTCTGGTCAATAAGATTAGTCAGGAAACGAACTGCAGACGTTATGATTAGATGCTACAACTTACTGATCAATCAGTTGCTCACTTTCTCAATGCTTTGGAAATCCCAAAGGCGACATGAAGACAACCTAGACGTAATCTGCTTGTACCACAATTTCTCTCATTTGCGGTCCAGCTCTATTATGTTCTGCCGCAGTCCAGCTCTATTATGTTCTGCCGCAGTCCAGCTCTATTATGTTCTTCCGCAGTCCCGCTCTATTATGTTCTGCCGCAGTCCGGCTCTATTATGTTCTGCCGCAGTCCAGCTCTATTATGTTGTGCTGTAGTCCAGCTCTATTATGTTCTGCCGCAGTCCAGCTCTATTGTGTTGTGCTGTAGTCCAGCTCTATTACGTTCTGCCGCAGTCCAGCTCTATTATGTTCTGCCGCAGTCCAGCTCTATTATGTTCTGCCGCAGTCCCGCTCTATTATGTTCTGCCGCAGTCCGGCTCTATTATGTTCTGCCGCAGTCCACCTCTATTATGTTCTTCCGCAGTCCCGCTCTATTATGTTCTGCCGCAGTCCAGCTCTATTGTGTTCTGCCGCAGTCCAGCTCTATTATGTTCTGCCGCAGTCCAGCTCTATTATGTTCTGCCGTATTCCAGCTCTATTATGTTCTGCCGTAGTCCAGCTCTAATATGTTCTGCTGTAGTCCGGCTCTATTATGTTCTGCCGCAGTCCAGCTCTATTATGTTCTGCCGCAGTCCAGCTCTATTATGTTCTGCCGCAATCCAGCTCTAGCACAGTCCAGATCTACAACAATCCATCTCTGGCCCAGTCCCGATCTACCACAATCCAGACCTACCACAATCCAGACCTACCACAAACCAGCTCTAGCACAGTCCAGACCTACCACAATCCAGCTCTAGCACAATCCAGACCTACCATAATCCAGCTCTAGCACAATCCAGACCTACCACAATCCAGCTCTAGCATAGTCCAGATCTACCACAATCCAGCTCTAGCACAGTTCAGACCTACCATAATCCAGCTCTAGCAGAATCCAGACCTACCACAATCCAGCTCTAGCAGAATCCAGACCTACCACAATCCAGCTCTAGCACAGTCCACATCTACCACAATCCAGCTCTAGCACAGTCCACATCTACCACAATCCAGCTCTAGCACAGTCCAGACCTACCACAATCCAGCTCTAGCACAGTCCACATCTACCACAATCCAGCTCTAGCACAGTTCAGACCTACCATAATCCAGCTCTAGCAGAATCCAGACCTACCACAATCCAGCTCTAGCAGAATCCAGACCTACCACAATCCAGCTCTAGCACAGTCCACATCTACCACAATCCAGCTCTAGCACAGTTCAGACCTACCATAATCCAGCTCTAGCAGAATCCAGACCTACCACAATCCAGCTCTAGCAGAATCCAGACCTACCACAATCCAGCTCTAGCACAGTCCACATCTACCACAATCCAGCTCTAGCACAGTTCAGACCTACCATAATCCAGCTCTAGCAGAATCCAGACCTACCACAATCCAGCTCTAGCACAGTCCACATCTACCACAATCCAGCTCTAGCACAGTCCAGACCTACCACAATCCAGCTCTAGCAGAATCCAGACCTACCACAATCCAGCTCTAGCACAGTCCACATCTACCACAATCCAGCTCTAGCACAGTTCAGACCTACCATAATCCAGCTCTAGCAGAATCCAGACCTACCACAATCCAGCTCTAGCACAGTCCACATCTACCACAATTCAGCTCTAGCACAGTTCAGACCTACCATAATCCAGCTCTAGCAGAATCCAGACCTACCACAATCCAGCTCTAGCACAGTCCACATCTACCACAATCCAGCTCTAGCACAGTTCAGACCTACCACAATCCAGCTCTAGCACAGTTCAGACCTACCATAATCCAGCTCTAGCAGAATCCAGACCTACCACAATCCAGCTCTAGCAGAATCCAGACCTACCACAATCCAGCTCTAGCACAGTCCACATCTACCACAATCCAGCTCTAGCACAGTCCAGACCTACCATAATCCAGCTCTAGCACAGTCCACATCTACCACAATCCAGCTCTAGCACAGTCCAGATCTACAACAATGCAGCTCTAGCAGAATCCAGACCTACCATAATCCAGCTCTAGCAGAATCCAGACCTACCACAATCCAGCTCTAGCACAGTCCACATCTACCACAATCCAGCTCTAGCACAGTTCAGACCTACCATAATCCAGCTCTAGCAGAATCCAGACCTACCACAATCCAGCTCTAGCACAGTCCACATCTACCACAATCCAGCTCTAGCACAGTTCAGACCTACCATAATCCAGCTCTAGCAGAATCCAGACCTACCACAATCCAGCTCTAGCAGAATCCAGACCTACCACAATCCAGCTCTAGCACAGTCCACATCTACCACAATCCAGCTCTAGCACAGTCCAGACCTACCACAATCCAGCTCTAGCACAGTCCAGACCTACCACAATCCAGCTCTAGCACAGTCCACATCTACCACAATCCAGCTCTAGCACAGTTCAGACCTACCACAATCCAGCTCTAGCAGAATCCAGACCTACCATAATCCAGCTCTAACAGAATCCAGACCTACCACAATCCAGCTCTAGCACAGTCCACATCTACCACAATCCAGCTCTAGCAGAATCCAGACCTACCACAATCCAGCTCTAGCACAGTTCAGACCTACCATAATCCAGCTCTAGCAGAATCCAGACCTACCACAATCCAGCTCTAGCACAGTCCAGATCTACAACAATGCAGCTCTAGCACAGTCCAGACCTACCACAGTCCAGTTCTAGCACAGTCCAGACCTACCACAATCCAGCTCTAGCACAGTCCACATCTACCACAATCGAGCTCTAGCACAGTCCAGACCTACCACAGTCCAGCTTTAGCATAGTCCAGATCTACAACAATCCATCTCTAGCCCAGTCCCGATCTACCACAATCCAGACCTACCACAACCCAGCTCTAGCACAGTCCAGACCTACCACAATCCAGCTCTAGCACAATCCAGACCTACCATAATTCAGCTCTAGCACAATCCAGACCTACCACAATCCAGGTCTAGCACAGTCCAGACCTACCACAATCCAGCTCTAGCACAGTTCAGACCTACCATAATCCAGCTCTAGCAGAATCCAGACCTACCACAATCCAGCTCTAGCAGAATCCAGACCTACCACAATCCAGCTCTAGCACAGTCCACATCTACCACAATCCAGCTCTAGCACAGTTCAGACCTACCATAATCCAGCTCTAGCAGAATCCAGACCTACCACAATCCAGCTCTAGCACAGTCCACATCTACCACAATCCAGCTCTAGCACAGTTCAGACCTACCATAATCCAGCTCTAGCAGAATCCAGACCTACCACAATCCAGCTCTAGCAGAATCCAGACCTACCACAATCCAGCTCTAGCACGGTCCACATCTACCACAATCCAGCTCTAGCACAGTTCAGACCTACCATAATCCAGCTCTAGCAGAATCCAGACCTACCACAATCCAGCTCTAGCAGAATCCAGACCTACCACAATCCAGCTCTAGCACAGTCCACATCTACCACAATCCAGCTCTAGCACAGTTCAGACCTACCATAATCCAGCTCTAGCAGAATCCAGACCTACCACAATCCAGCTCTAGCACAGTCCACATCTACCACAATCCAGCTCTAGCACAGTCCAGACCTACCACAATCCAGCTCTAGCAGAATCCAGACCTACCACAATCCAGCTCTAGCACAGTCCACATCTACCACAATCCAGCTCTAGCACAGTTCAGACCTACCATAATCCAGCTCTAGCAGAATCCAGACCTACCACAATCCAGCTCTAGCACAGTCCACATCTACCACAATCCAGCTCTAGCACAGTTCAGACCTACCATAATCCAGCTCTAGCAGAATCCAGACCTACCACAATCCAGCTCTAGCACAGTCCACATCTACCACAATCCAGCTCTAGCACAGTTCAGACCTACCATAATCCAGCTCTAGCAGAATCCAGACCTACCACAATCCAGCTCTAGCAGAATCCAGACCTACCACAATCCAGCTCTAGCACAGTCCACATCTACCACAATCCAGCTCTAGCACAGTCCAGACCTACCACAGTCCAGCTCTAGCACAGTCCACATCTACCACAATCCAGCTCTAGCACAGTCCAGACCTACCACAATCCATCTCTAGCACAGTCCAGACCTACCATAATCCAGCTCTAGCACAGTCCACATCTACCACAATCCAGCTCTAGCACAGTCCAGATCTACAACAATGCAGCTCTAGCAGAATCCAGACCTACCATAATCCAGCTCTAGCAGAATCCAGACCTACCACAATCCAGCTCTAGCACAGTCCACATCTACCACAATCCAGCTCTAGCACAGTTCAGACCTACCATAATCCAGCTCTAGCAGAATCCAGACCTACCACAATCCAGCTCTAGCACAGTCCACATCTACCACAATCCAGCTCTAGCACAGTTCAGACCTACCATAATCCAGCTCTAGCAGAATCCAGACCTACCACAATCCAGCTCTAGCAGAATCCAGACCTACCACAATCCAGCTCTAGCACAGTCCACATCTACCACAATCCAGCTCTAGCACAGTCCAGACCTACCACAATCCAGCTCTAGCACAGTCCAGACCTACCATAATCCAGCTCTAGCACAGTCCACATCTACCACAATCCAGCTCTAGCACAGTCCAGATCTACAACAATGCAGCTCTAGCAGAATCCAGACCTACCATAATCCAGCTCTAGCAGAATCCAGACCTACCACAATCCAGCTCTAGCACAGTCCACATCTACCACAATCCAGCTCTAGCACAGTTCAGACCTACCACAATCCAGCTCTAGCAGAATCCAGACCTACCACAATCCAGCTCTAGCACAGTCCACATCTACCACAATCCAGCTCTAGCACAGTTCAGACCTACCATAATCCAGCTCTAGCAGAATCCAGACCTACCACAATCCAGCTCTAGCAGAATCCAGACCTACCACAATCCAGCTCTAGCACAGTCCACATCTACCACAATCCAGCTCTAGCACAGTTCAGACCTACCATAATCCAGCTCTAGCAGAATCCAGACCTACCACAATCCAGCTCTAGCAGAATCCAGACCTACCACAATCCAGCTCTAGCACAGTCCACATCTACCACAATCCAGCTCTAGCACAGTTCAGACCTACCATAATCCAGCTCTAGCAGAATCCAGACCTACCACAATCCAGCTCTAGCACAGTCCACATCTACCACAATCCAGCTCTAGCACAGTCCAGACCTACCACAATCCAGCTCTAGCAGAATCCAGACCTACCACAATCCAGCTCTAGCACAGTCCACATCTACCACAATCCAGCTCTAGCACAGTTCAGACCTACCATAATCCAGCTCTAGCAGAATCCAGACCTACCACAATCCAGCTCTAGCACAGTCCACATCTACCACAATCCAGCTCTAGCACAGTTCAGACCTACCATAATCCAGCTCTAGCAGAATCCAGACCTACCACAATCCAGCTCTAGCACAGTCCACATCTACCACAATCCAGCTCTAGCACAGTTCAGACCTACCATAATCCAGCTCTAGCAGAATCCAGACCTACCACAATCCAGCTCTAGCAGAATCCAGACCTACCACAATCCAGCTCTAGCACAGTCCACATCTACCACAATCCAGCTCTAGCACAGTCCAGACCTACCACAGTCCAGCTCTAGCACAGTCCACATCTACCACAATCCAGCTCTAGCACAGTCCAGACCTACCACAATCCATCTCTAGCACAGTCCAGACCTACCATAATCCAGCTCTAGCACAGTCCACATCTACCACAATCCAGCTCTAGCACAGTCCAGATCTACAACAATGCAGCTCTAGCAGAATCCAGACCTACCATAATCCAGCTCTAGCAGAATCCAGACCTACCACAATCCAGCTCTAGCACAGTCCACATCTACCACAATCCAGCTCTAGCACAGTTCAGACCTACCATAATCCAGCTCTAGCAGAATCCAGACCTACCACAATCCAGCTCTAGCACAGTCCACATCTACCACAATCCAGCTCTAGCACAGTTCAGACCTACCATAATCCAGCTCTAGCAGAATCCAGACCTACCACAATCCAGCTCTAGCAGAATCCAGACCTACCACAATCCAGCTCTAGCACAGTCCACATCTACCACAATCCAGCTCTAGCACAGTCCAGACCTACCACAATCCAGCTCTAGCACAGTCCAGACCTACCATAATCCAGCTCTAGCACAGTCCACATCTACCACAATCCAGCTCTAGCACAGTCCAGATCTACAACAATGCAGCTCTAGCAGAATCCAGACCTACCATAATCCAGCTCTAGCAGAATCCAGACCTACCACAATCCAGCTCTAGCACAGTCCACATCTACCACAATCCAGCTCTAGCACAGTTCAGACCTACCACAATCCAGCTCTAGCAGAATCCAGACCTACCACAATCCAGCTCTAGCACAGTCCACATCTACCACAATCCAGCTCTAGCACAGTTCAGACCTACCATAATCCAGCTCTAGCAGAATCCAGACCTACCACAATCCAGCTCTAGCACAGTCCACATCTACCACAATCCAGCTCTAGCACAGTTCAGACCTACCATAATCCAGCTCTAGCAGAATCCAGACCTACCACAATCCAGCTCTAGCACAGTCCACATCTACCACAATCCAGCTCTAGCACAGTTCAGACCTACCATAATCCAGCTCTAGCAGAATCCAGACCTACCACAATCCAGCTCTAGCAGAATCCAGACCTACCACAATCCAGCTCTAGCACAGTCCACATCTACCACAATCCAGCTCTAGCACAGTTCAGACCTACCACAATCCAGCTCTAGCAGAATCCAGACCTACCACAATCCAGCTCTAGCACAGTCCACATCTACCACAATCCAGCTCTAGCACAGTTCAGACCTACCATAATCCAGCTCTAGCAGAATCCAGACCTACCACAATCCAGCTCTAGCAGAATCCAGACCTACCACAATCCAGCTCTAGCACAGTCCACATCTACCACAATCCAGCTCTAGCACAGTTCAGACCTACCATAATCCAGCTCTAGCAGAATCCAGACCTACCACAATCCAGCTCTAGCACAGTCCACATCTACCACAATCCAGCTCTAGCACAGTCCAGATCTACCACAATCCAGCTCTAGCAGAATCCAGACCTACCACAATCCAGCTCTAGCACAGTCCACATCTACCACAATCCAGCTCTAGCACAGTTCAGACCTACCATAATCCAGCTCTAGCAGAATCCAGACCTACCACAATCCAGCTCTAGCACAGTCCACATCTACCACAATCCAGCTCTAGCACAGTTCAGACCTACCATAATCCAGCTCTAGCAGAATCCAGACCTACCACAATCCAGCTCTAGCAGAATCCAGACCTACCACAATCCAGCTCTAGCACAGTCCACATCTACCACAATCCAGCTCTAGCACAGTTCAGACCTACCATAATCCAGCTCTAGCAGAATCCAGACCTACCACAATCCAGCTCTAGCAGAATCCAGACCTACCACAATCCAGCTCTAGCACAGTCCAGACCTACCACAATCCAGCTCTAGCACAGTCCAGACCTACCATAATCCAGCTCTAGCACAGTCCACATCTACCACAATCCAGCTCTAGCACAGTCCAGATCTACAACAATGCAGCTCTAGCAGAATCCAGACCTACCATAATCCAGCTCTAGCAGAATCCAGACCTACCACAATCCAGCTCTAGCACAGTCCACATCTACCACAATCCAGCTCTAGCAGAATCCAGACCTACCACAATCCAGCTCTAGCACAGTTCAGACCTACCATAATCCAGCTCTAGCAGAATCCAGACCTACCACAATCCAGCTCTAGCACAGTCCAGATCTACAACAATGCAGCTCTAGCACAGTCCAGACCTACCACAGTCCAGTTCTAGCACAGTCCAGACCTACCACAATCCAGCTCTAGCACAGTCCACATCTACCACAATCGAGCTCTAGCACAGTCCAGACCTACCACAGTCCAGCTTTAGCATAGTCCAGATCTACAACAATCCATCTCTAGCCCAGTCCCGATCTACCACAATCCAGACCTACCACAACCCAGCTCTAGCACAGTCCAGACCTACCACAATCCAGCTCTAGCACAATCCAGACCTACCATAATTCAGCTCTAGCACAATCCAGACCTACCACAATCCAGGTCTAGCACAGTCCAGACCTACCACAATCCAGCTCTAGCACAGTTCAGACCTACCATAATCCAGCTCTAGCAGAATCCAGACCTACCACAATCCAGCTCTAGCAGAATCCAGACCTACCACAATCCAGCTCTAGCACAGTCCACATCTACCACAATCCAGCTCTAGCACAGTTCAGACCTACCATAATCCAGCTCTAGCAGAATCCAGACCTACCACAATCCAGCTCTAGCACAGTCCACATCTACCACAATCCAGCTCTAGCACAGTTCAGACCTACCATAATCCAGCTCTAGCAGAATCCAGACCTACCACGATCCAGCTCTAGCAGAATCCAGACCTACCACAATCCAGCTCTAGCACAGTCCACATCTACCACAATCCAGCTCTAGCACAGTTCAGACCTACCATAATCCAGCTCTAGCAGAATCCAGACCTACCACAATCCAGCTCTAGCAGAATCCAGACCTACCACAATCCAGCTCTAGCACAGTCCACATCTACCACAATCCAGCTCTAGCACAGTTCAGACCTACCATAATCCAGCTCTAGCAGAATCCAGACCTACCACAATCCAGCTCTAGCACAGTCCACATCTACCACAATCCAGCTCTAGCACAGTCCAGACCTACCACAATCCAGCTCTAGCAGAATCCAGACCTACCACAATCCAGCTCTAGCACAGTCCACATCTACCACAATCCAGCTCTAGCACAGTTCAGAGCTACCATAATCCAGCTCTAGCAGAATCCAGACCTACCACAATCCAGCTCTAGCACAGTCCACATCTACCACAATCCAGCTCTAGCACAGTTCAGACCTACCATAATCCAGCTCTAGCAGAATCCAGACCTACCACAATCCAGCTCTAGCACAGTCCACATCTACCACAATCCAGCTCTAGCACAGTTCAGACCTACCATAATCCAGCTCTAGCAGAATCCAGACCTACCACAATCCAGCTCTAGCAGAATCCAGACCTACCACAATCCAGCTCTAGCACAGTCCACATCTACCACAATCCAGCTCTAGCACAGTCCAGACCTACCACAGTCCAGCTCTAGCACAGTCCACATCTACCACAATCCAGCTCTAGCACAGTCCAGACCTACCACAATCCATCTCTAGCACAGTCCAGACCTACCATAATCCAGCTCTAGCACAGTCCACATCTACCACAATCCAGCTCTAGCACAGTCCAGATCTACAACAATGCAGCTCTAGCAGAATCCAGACCTACCATAATCCAGCTCTAGCAGAATCCAGACCTACCACAATCCAGCTCTAGCACAGTCCACATCTACCACAATCCAGCTCTAGCACAGTTCAGACCTACCATAATCCAGCTCTAGCAGAATCCAGACCTACCACAATCCAGCTCTAGCACAGTCCACATCTACCACAATCCAGCTCTAGCACAGTTCAGACCTACCATAATCCAGCTCTAGCAGAATCCAGACCTACCACAATCCAGCTCTAGCAGAATCCAGACCTACCACAATCCAGCTCTAGCACAGTCCACATCTACCACAATCCAGCTCTAGCACAGTCCAGACCTACCACAATCCAGCTCTAGCACAGTCCAGACCTACCATAATCCAGCTCTAGCACAGTCCACATCTACCACAATCCAGCTCTAGCACAGTCCAGATCTACAACAATGCAGCTCTAGCAGAATCCAGACCTACCATAATCCAGCTCTAGCAGAATCCAGACCTACCACAATCCAGCTCTAGCACAGTCCACATCTACCACAATCCAGCTCTAGCACAGTTCAGACCTACCACAATCCAGCTCTAGCAGAATCCAGACCTACCACAATCCAGCTCTAGCACAGTCCACATCTACCACAATCCAGCTCTAGCACAGTTCAGACCTACCATAATCCAGCTCTAGCAGAATCCAGACCTACCACAATCCAGCTCTAGCACAGTCCACATCTACCACAATCCAGCTCTAGCACAGTTCAGACCTACCATAATCCAGCTCTAGCAGAATCCAGACCTACCACAATCCAGCTCTAGCACAGTCCACATCTACCACAATCCAGCTCTAGCACAGTTCAGACCTACCATAATCCAGCTCTAGCAGAATCCAGACCTACCACAATCCAGCTCTAGCAGAATCCAGACCTACCACAATCCAGCTCTAGCACAGTCCACATCTACCACAATCCAGCTCTAGCACAGTTCAGACCTACCACAATCCAGCTCTAGCAGAATCCAGACCTACCACAATCCAGCTCTAGCACAGTCCACATCTACCACAATCCAGCTCTAGCACAGTTCAGACCTACCATAATCCAGCTCTAGCAGAATCCAGACCTACCACAATCCAGCTCTAGCAGAATCCAGACCTACCACAATCCAGCTCTAGCACAGTCCACATCTACCACAATCCAGCTCTAGCACAGTTCAGACCTACCATAATCCAGCTCTAGCAGAATCCAGACCTACCACAATCCAGCTCTAGCACAGTCCACATCTACCACAATCCAGCTCTAGCACAGTCCAGATCTACCACAATCCAGCTCTAGCAGAATCCAGACCTACCACAATCCAGCTCTAGCACAGTCCACATCTACCACAATCCAGCTCTAGCACAGTTCAGACCTACCATAATCCAGCTCTAGCAGAATCCAGACCTACCACAATCCAGCTCTAGCACAGTCCACATCTACCACAATCCAGCTCTAGCACAGTTCAGACCTACCATAATCCAGCTCTAGCAGAATCCAGACCTACCACAATCCAGCTCTAGCAGAATCCAGACCTACCACAATCCAGCTCTAGCACAGTCCACATCTACCACAATCCAGCTCTAGCACAGTTCAGACCTACCATAATCCAGCTCTAGCAGAATCCAGACCTACCACAATCCAGCTCTAGTAGAATCCAGACCTACCACAATCCAGCTCTAGCACAGTCCAGACCTACCACAATCCAGCTCTAGCACAGTCCAGACCTACCATAATCCAGCTCTAGCACAGTCCACATCTACCACAATCCAGCTCTAGCACAGTCCAGATCTACAACAATGCAGCTCTAGCAGAATCCAGACCTACCATAATCCAGCTCTAGCAGAATCCAGACCTACCACAATCCAGCTCTAGCACAGTCCACATCTACCACAATCCAGCGCTAGCACAGTTCAGACCTACCATAATCCAGCTCTAGCAGAATCCAGACCTACCACAATCCAGCTCTAGCACAGTCCACATCTACCACAATCCAGCTCTAGCACAGTTCAGACCTACCATAATCCAGCTCTAGCAGAATCCAGACCTACCACAATCCAGCTCTAGCACAGTCCAGATCTACAACAATCCAGCTCTAGCACAGTCCACATCTACCACAATCCAGCTCTAGCACAGTCCAGACCTACCACAATCCAGCTCTAGCACAGTCCAGACCTACCACAATCCAGCTCTAGCAGAATCCAGACCTACCACAATCCAGCTCTAGCACAGTCCACATCTACCACAATCCAGCTCTAGCACAGTCCAGATCTACCACAATCCAGCTCTAGCAGAATCCAGACCTACCACAATCCAGCTCTAGCACAGTCCACATCTACCACAATCCAGCTCTAGCACAGTCCACATCTACCACAATCCAGCTCTAGCACAGTCCAGACCTACCACAATCCAGCTCTAGCAGAATCCAGACCTACCACAATCCAGCTCTAGCACAGTCCACATCTACCACAATCCAGCTCTAGCACAGTCCAGATCTACAACAATGCAGCTCTAGCAGAATCCAGACCTACCATAATCCAGCTCTAGCAGAATCCAGACCTACCACAATCCAGCTCTAGCACAGTCCAGACCTACCACAATCCAGCTCTAGCACAGTCCACATCTACCACAATCCAGCTCTAGCACAGTCCAGACCTACCACAATCCAGCTCTAGCACAGTCCAGACCTACCACAATCCAGCTCTAGCACAGTCCACATCTACCACAATCCAGCTCTAGCACAGTCCAGATCTACAACAATGCAGCTCTAGCAGAATCCAGACCTACCATAATCCAGCTCTAGCAGAATCCAGACCTACCACAATCCAGCTCTAGCACAGTCCACATCTACCACAATCCAGCTCTAGCACAGTTCAGACCTACCACAATCCAGCTCTAGCACAGTCCAGACCTACCACAATCCAGCTCTAGCACAGTCCACATCTACCACAATCCAGCTCTAGCACAGTCCAGACCTACCACAATCCAGCTCTAGCACAGTTCAGACCTACCACAATCCAGCTCTAGCACAGTCCAGACCTACCACAATCCAGCTCTAGCACAGTCCACATCTACCACAATCCAGCTCTAGCACAGTCCAGATCTACAACAATGCAGCTCTAGCAGAATCCAGACCTACCATAATCCAGCTCTAGCAGAATCCAGACCTACCACAATCCAGCTCTAGCACAGTCCACATCTACCACAATCCAGCTCTAGCACAGTTCAGACCTACCACAATCCAGCTCTAGCACAGTTCAGACCTACCACAATCCAGCTCTAGCAGAATCCAGACCTACCATAATCCAGCTCTAGCAGAATCCAGACCTACCACAATCCAGCTCTAGCACAGTCCACATCTACCACAATCCAGCTCTAGCAGAATCCAGACCTACCACAATCCAGCTCTAGCACAGTTCAGACCTACCATAATCCAGCTCTAGCAGAATCCAGACCTACCACAATCCAGCTCTAGCACAGTCCAGACCTACCACAGTCCAGCTCTAGCACAGTCCAGATCTACAACAATGCAGCTCTACCCCAGTCCAGACCTACCACAATCCAGCTCTAGCACAGTCCAGACCTACCACAATCCAGCTCTAGCACAGTCCAGATCTACAACAATGCAGCTCTAGCACAGTCCAGACCTACCACAGTCCAGTTCTAGCACAGTCCAGACCTACCACAATCCAGCTCTAGCACAGTCCACATCTACCACAATCGAGCTCTAGCACAGTCCAGACCTACCACAGTCCAGCTTTAGCATAGTCCAGATCTACAACAATCCATCTCTAGCCCAGTCCCGATCTACCACAATCCAGACCTACCACAACCCAGCTCTAGCACAGTCCAGACCTACCACAATCCAGCTCTAGCACAATCCAGACCTACCATAATTCAGCTCTAGCACAATCCAGACCTACCACAATCCAGGTCTAGCACAGTCCAGACCTACCACAATCCAGCTCTAGCACAGTCCAGACCTACCACGATCCAGCTCTAGCACAGTCCACATCTACCACAAATCCAGCTCTAGCGTATACAGACCTACCACAATCCAGCTCTAGCACAGTCCAGATTTATCAGTCTCATTTTACCACAGTCCAGATCAACAAAGTATAGATCTTCTCCCGAGCAGCTATATACCAGTCATTTCCAGCTCTACCAGTCATGTCCAGCTCTACCAGTCATTTCCAGCTCTACCAGTCATGTCCAGCTCTACCAGTCATGTCCAGCTCTACCAGTCATGTCCAGCTCTACCAGTCATGTCCAGCTCTACCAGTCATGTCCAGCTCTACCAGTCATGTCCAGCTCTGCCAATCATGTCCAGCTCTACCAGTCATGTCCAGCTCTACCAGTCATGTCCAGCTCTACCAGTCATGTCCAGCTCTACCAGTCATGTCCAGCTCTACCAGTCATGTCCAGCTCTACCAGTCATGTCCAGCTCTACCAGTCATGTCCAGCTCTGCCAATCATGTCCAGCTCTACCAGTTATGTCTAGCTCTACCAGTCATGTCCAGCTCTACCAGTCATGTCCAGCTCTACCAGTCATACCTAGCTCTACCACAACTACAGAGCGCTCACGAACCACTGATGACATCACATCTTCACCCTTTTTCGCTGCTTCCCCGCAAGCCGTTACGTCCGATTGCTGACGAAACAAGATCCTGGTCTCCATATCGAGCTGGCGCGGTGTTAAACAAAAATAACGGCAGCATTTGCCACTCATCCCCAGCCTCTGGAGACGACCAACAACGGGCTACACACTTACCGTAGCAGCAGCACATGACGGGCTTAATGTCCAAGCCGGGTCCCCTCCTCCCGACCCGATGGAATTAATCACGTAGGTCGCCTTCTGTCGGACACTCTGATATCCGACAGCTTTGGTCAATGTGTGCGCCATCTCCCCACCCCCCCCCTACCCCCCCCCCCCCACCCCTCCCAATAGGTCGGGGCAGGCGCCATTGCGCTTGCCTGAAGGGCTTGCAGCAAAAATCCTCTGGTGTTCCCAGAAGGGATATACTTGGGTCCACGCTATCCAACGTGAGGAGAGGCCAGGTAATTTCCACCCTCCCCCGGGTTGGTGTTTCCTAGAATGGCTACTGACGCGGGGCCACAATAACAATTCCGTGAAACCCTATACGTAATAATCGGGTGTGGCATGCGAGTTCAATCATAGGCCTAATTGAAGGGCTAAGGTAACATGGTTTCTCTATTTCTAATTTTAATACACACGTACATCCATATTAAACAAATTGCTAAGAATCGTACTAGGAATCCCTGCTGAAGGAGATAACGGTTCTCCCAAAGTTAACGTGCTTGAAAAGATATAGCTTTCGAGCAGATGATATCATATTCACATGAAATGTGGTAATGGACGGAATAAGACATGCTTACTGCTTAAGTAAAGTATGCATATTGCAAAAAAAATAGGGGATAGGCGGCCATGATGTGGAGGGGATTTTATATTTTGCTTGTACTAATAATACAAGTCTGAGCTAAAATGTACTAAAGAGTTTCTTGGAATCAGCATGAAATTACTTTTTTTTTTTATTTCACATAATCCCAAAAAAGCAATATACCTCACCGTGCAGAATTGGGATCAACATTCTGAAAGCATTAGTGAAGCACATCACGCCTCATTTAAAGCAAATAAAAATATTAGCCCTTGTAGCTGACCCAAACGTCTATTTGCTATCCATGTGTCAACCCTGCAAAACGCATATTTTTGTGACGGTGGGCGTGGGTGGCGCTAGCCAATCAGAGAGCGAGACCCAAACCGGAAATAGCGAAACGGTCGATGTTTACCTAACTTCGCCCATATTGAACACACTATAAAAAACCGCAGTTTATAGTCTAAGCACTCATATTAGACGGATACAATCTGTGGAATTTTTAGTTGCTAAATCGAAAGTGGTTCTCGAACCTAATTTCTAGAAGAGATGGTGTACAGTGCGGCTTGGAATTGTAACAATTCCAGCGCGAAGCGAGGCCACGGTATATCTTTTCACGCGTTTCCGCTCGCCCCTGGACAAGCGAGATAAACCCAAATTCAAACGCCACATGTATTTTCATCCATGACGTCACGCTCTGTGGCAAAATGGGGCGGCGTTTGAATTTACTGTGGACAGGATTGGAAATTTATTTCTTCGAACCTGTTGTTCTCTAAGACGTGTCGTGTTTTGCAAAGTTGCTTTCAGGATCAAAACATCCTCACGATTATATTAACGTTTTTCCCAGCTTTAACTATTAACGCCCTGCTATCTCATTCCCATGTGCATTTTCATTTCGGCGCTGATTGTCGTAAAAACAACATGGCACAGTGGCGCCATCTGGCGAATGAATTGCCCATGCGTAACATGCAAACACAAAATCTAACCTCCACGCAATGGGTGACTTTTGAAGGGCTCGGTCAGTGGAGTGCAGTATTCAGTACTTAAACGGAATACAGTTCGTTCGTCAACGAAAGGAAGAGAAGCGAACATCCCCCATTTTATGCATCGCCGACCTCACGCAGATGTGCCCAGCTTGTACGGTGGGTCGTCGGTGCCATTTCCATCGGTGCTTTGAGGAAGCAATAAAACTGACGGACAGACGGATGTGACTGAGGCCCAACCACTCAGCGCCAGACGTGTCAATAGTCGAGTAATCACCTTGCTCTTCCAGGATTTCCCAGCCAATTTCCCATCGATCAATATGCGAGTAATGACCTCCATCGCTGAGTCTCGAATCGTTGACAGTCCCTATGCCCACCCCCCCCCCCCCCACCCCCCATCCCATATATTTTCCTTCCAGCAACATTGCATGGCCTCCATGGGATGAGGTAAGCTAACTCTCAAATCGTTGAGAGCCCCCCCCCCGCATAAAATACTCCCCCATCAGCAATATTCGTGTCAATGGGACGAGGTACGCTGACTCCCGAATCGCTCGCTGACAGCTGTTCCCTCCCCCACTCCTTTACCCTGTCAGACCCTTATTTGAAGGACCTATCTACCAAACCAATCTAACTTAGAAATTAACAGTGCAATCACTCCGCGACTGTATGTATCCATGGTCGTCCATCACCCCTCACCCCTCACCCCCCTTATTCCCTCCCCCCCCCCCCCCGTCCCCGCACGCCGCACACATACACTGGCAATAGCGATATCGGGTCAGATTACGAGAATGATTTCGCAATCTTAACCTATTCAGCGAGTGGCACATCTATGAGAAGTTTGCCTACCCTCTCTCCCCCCCCCCCCCCCCCCCCATGCCCCAAAGGAAGTATGTCTGCCGTGGCCAGCTGTCTGTCGCTTTTGACTGGTTATACTTCTTTTTTTAACATAAACAGTTGTGAATTCAAGAGCATTTATCAATATGGGATATTTGGCCATACTGCCTTGATTCCGTTCCCGACTGCAATGGCGTATAACACTTTTCGATGCAAATTCTTGCAACCACTCGTCCGCGCAAAAATTCCCCTGGTAAATTCGCCTACAATGAATGGTACAAGGGCCCAACGGTGTTAGCAGTGCAGGGTCTAGCCCCCCTGCCTCCCCCTTCCCCCCCTGTCGGTGCCGAGGCTTTCAGTCTGTTAGACGACGCACGGGAGTAAATTACAGCCACCAATAGAGGAGCACGTTCCCGACTCCTTTAGAACGACCTTGACGTGGTCCTTGTTGGTCTCTACGTGACGCCCGCCATGATTGCCGGTCGCGAAGGTCGTTCATCATTGGTTGACCTTGGGATTGAGAGACGCCGCCCCCGAAGGGTGACTGCGTCCTTATTTGGCCATTTAATGCCGCGTGGCTTTCCTTAGCTTCGTTTGCATCCTTCAGCGGTCTGCCCTCCGGATCCATCTGGAGAGGTTCTCACGGATCACGGTCCGTGGTCGTTATAATGGAACAAATCCAGATAAAGGATATCAGTGGGTGCTTAGAGGAGATAATATATAAAAGGGGTGGTGAGGGGTGGCCAAGATTCTGAAGCTAAATGACGCGTCAGAGTGCAAAACAATCCGCAACGGCAAAAATAATTGATCATATGCGTGATGTGGAAGGGAGCGGGGGTTATTTTAGTTTTATAAAGCAGCCCTTTGATGGAAAGGTCTGTCTGAGACGTGATATGTGTCCCACCATAGCGTTCCCCTTTGGGTTCTATGGCGTCAACTCTAGAACCACATAAAACTCAGAAAGACACTTGTCTGCGACCTTAAGGAAGAGACTGACTTGAGTACGCCCAAAGGAAATCTCTTGTCCACCCCCCGCCCCCCCCCCCCCCCACGCCTCCGCACCACTCTCCACCCCCCAGGCCGGCGTTCTTACCTTTGTTTTTTATGGCGTCTAGGAAAACAGACTGTGGCACATCAAAGCCCTGTCGGCCCCCATGGCGACGTTACGAATGGTATATTACTGTCAATAACGTTATTTCTGCCTCGTCAGCCACAGACGTTCCCGGACACGAATTCCCCAAGACAAGGCCATACGCAACAAAGCCTCAGCGTAAAATGAAGCCCTCGTGCTGTGACCCCGGAGGAAAGGGGGGCGCTGTTATACAAATCGGGTGTGGGGGGTGGGGGATTCCGCGGGTGCCCCTGGATGCCTGAGAGAGCAGATGTCTGTGATCAAAGAAATACCCATATAGAGCGGATATTTTAAGACTTGGTAACTGGGGGTGGGGGGGGGGGATTGGGGTAGAAAATGAAATGCAGTAATGGACGGAATAAGACATGCTTACTGTTATTGTATAGTAAAGTAAGCACATGACAAGAGAAAAATAGGGCATATTCGACCCCGATGAGGAGGGAATTTTATATTTGGCAACGACCAATTATACAGGTCTGAGGGGAAATGTACTAAACAGTTCCTTGGAATCAGCCTAAAAACAAGTTTTTTTTTATTTCTCAAATCAGCCAGAAACAAGCGCAGTATACCTCCCATTGCAGTATTGGGATCAACATTCTGAAAGCATTAGTGTAGCATATTACGCATCATTTAACTATTAACGCCACGCCATCACATGTCCTTCACTTTTGATATCTCAAACTGTTATTAACACCATGTATAGAACATTGGGTGGTGTGCGTTTTCATTTCGGCGCCAAACAACGTAGTAAAACCAGATGGCACAGTGGCTCCATCTGGCGAATGAAAATCACCCATGCGAAACATTCAAGGATAAAATCTGCCCTCCACGCAATACACGACTTCGCATATATACGCCATCTTGGAAAAATCGAGACTGGCGCAAAGATTTATGAGAAATATTTTGAGGTTATCTTGACTTCTTCTATGGAGATAAATACCATATTTCCACGTTATTGGCAAGGCATGATAAAATTAATGAGCAACTAACTTACATTCAGGTTACGTAACGTTTCCGTTACATAGATGACACTACTTCACGTTTAAATGTCTACAAAATACGTTGTCAGGCGATGACGCCATCTTTACATCTCGCAAAGACCAAAATAATACCCAGACTGCATTGCACATGTAGTGGCGCCTCACGGTGGCAAAATTGGAACTACGATTAGCGAAGTGGTCTATGGGCGACTTTGAAGAGTTCGGTAAGTCGCGAGCAGCATTTAGAACGTGATCGATTCGCCCCTTCCAAGCTCTACCTCTTTCAGAAGAGCACCTGACATGCGATCGTTTTGCCTCTTCTCTTCCTGGAAGACCTCATCAGCACTTCGGCCCAGGCAGGTGGAAGAGCGAAAGAGGAACAGGCTAGTCAAAGATGGCGGAAGCTTAATATTCGCTCAGTGTGACCAAATATGTTTAAGGGGGAAATACATGAATGAAACAATGAAGGGTATGTGTGAGGTACACGAGGGCCCATATATGCTGTTAACCATGTATACATCTGTTGATGTTGGGCGATAATATGTGGACGTGGGCGATAAATTGTGAGCTATAAGTGAGTTTCCCTTCGCTATATTGAAACTACTCTTCCAACTCGTCAGACGCGATCGAATCATCGCTGATATCCTCTATTCTTGGACGAGCTCTTGTCTTCCTGGAAGATTTGAATCGATCAGACTCTTAGTAGGACTATTATACGGTATACAGAAATTCGGCAATGGAATGAAGAGAAGCGAACATCCCCCACTATTTATGCATCACCGACCTCACCCAGACGTGCCCAGCCTCGTACGGTGAGTCGCCGGTGCCAGTTTCATCGGTGCTTTGAGGAAGCAATAAAATTGACGGGCAGACGGATGTGACTGAGGCCCAACCACTCAGCGCCAGACGTGTCAATAGTCGAGTAATTACCTGGCTCTTCCGGGATTTCCCAGCCAATGTCCCATCGATCAATATTCGAGTAATGACCTCCATCGCTGAGTCTCGAGTCGTTGACAGTCCCTTTGCCCCCCCCCCCACCCTCCCATGCATTTTCCAGAAATATTGCACGGCCTTCATGGGATGAGGTACGCTGACTCTCAAATCGCTGACAGCGCCCCCCACTATGAACAATTCCCCCACCAACAGAATTCGCGTCAATGAGACGAGGTAGGCTGACGCTCAAATCGAGGACAGCTGTCTCCTCCTCCACTCCTTAACCCTGTCACTGTTCTTAACGACCCACAAAGACAATCAACATCAGAAATCAACAGTGCAATCACTCCGCAAATGTACACATCGAATAATTGTATCCGTGGCCGGCACTCTTCCCTCTCACCCCTCACCCCACACCCCCCCCCCTCCCCCCCCCCCCCCCTCCACCTTCGTACCTCTGCCGTGGCCAGCTGTCTTTCGCTTTTGACTGATTATACTACTGTGTTTTCTTTCATATAATTACATATAGTCAATTAACGGAAAGATACCAGAATCTAGTATTTTTCCTAGATACTTTCTTCCTAGATACTATCTTCCTAGACACTATCTTCCTAGATACTATCTTCCTAGAATCCTAGATACTTCCTAGAATCCTAGATACTTCCTAGAATCCTAGATACTTCCTAGATACTAGATAGATCCTAGATTCTTAGATACTAAAATCTATCAATATGGGATATCTGGCCCTTGATTCCTTGATTCCTTTCCTATCCGCCATGGCATATAAATGTACCACTTTCGATGCAAATTCTTTCAAACTCCGAGCGAACATTACCTCCTGCAAATCCGCCTAAAATGGTACAATGGCACAAGGGTGTTAGCGGTGAAGGGTCTAGCCCCCCCCTCCTCCCCCCCCCCCACCCGCACCCTCCCTGTCGGTGCCACCAATAGAGGACCACGTTCCCGACTCCTTTAGGACGACCTTGACGTCGTCCTTGTTGGTCCACGTGACGCACGCCATGATTGCCCGTCGCAAAGGTCGTTCATCATTATTTGACCTAGGGATTGAGAGACGCCCCCCCCCCGCCCCAAGGTTGACTCGGTCCTTATTTGGCCATTATATTCCGCGCGGCTTTCCTCAGCCTCGTTTGCATCCTGCCACGGCCTGACGTCTGGATCCATCTGGAGTGGTTCTCACAGATTACGGACCACGGACGTTGTAATGGGACAAATCTAGAGAAAGGGTATCACTGGGTGCTTAGGGTAGATAATAAATGAAAGTAGTGGTGGTGAGTGGGCGGGGGGGGGGCGGGTGGCAAAGATCCTGAAGGTTAATGATGAGTCAGAGTGCAAAAAAATCCGCAACGGTAAAAAGAATCGCTCATATGCGTGATGTGGAAGGGGGCTGGGGTTATTAATATAGCTTGGCCACCCTTGGCCACCCTTGGCCATCCTTGGCCACCGATGGCCACCCTCCTAGGCCCTTGATCCCCTCTCCCAGTCGCCATACACGCTCCACTTTCTGCGCCTATGAAGAGAGCAATACACACACGCATGTCTCTTATCAATATATTTACAATCCGAGATAACCGACGGTTGTATAAAGCAGCCCTTCGATGGAAAGGTCTGTCTGTGACGTGATAAGTACTCCATTAATACATTCCCTTTCACCCGTTTTACGGCGTCACCTCTAGAACCACAGTATGCATAAAGCTCACAAAGAGCCACCGGCGGCCGGTCCCTTGGTCTGTGTCTGACCTCAAGGAAAAGACTGACTTGATTACGCCCAAAGAAAGTATCTTGTTCCCCCCCCCCTCCCCCCCGCACCATTCTCCACCCACCACCCCCCAGGAGGTGTCCTTTCCGTTGGTTTTTATGGCGTCTAGGAAAACAGACTGTGGCACATCAAAGCCCTGTCGGCCCCCATGGCGATGTCACGAATGGTATATTACTGGCAATTAACGTGAATCAGCCTCGTCAGCCACAGACGTCCCTGGACACAAGTTCCCCAAGACAAGGCCATACGCAACAAAGCTTCAGCGTAAAACGAAGTCCTCGTGCTGTGACCCAGGCGGCTGGGGGGGGACTGTTATACAAATATGGTGGGGGGGTTCCGCCTGTGCTCCTGAACGCCTGAAAGAGCTGAAATTTGTGATGAAAATGATACCCTTATAGAGCGGATATCTTAAAAGTTGCTATCTGGGGAGGGGAGAGAAATGTGCGCTGATGGAGCTAGTTTGCAGGGATAAAAAGGAATAAATGGAGTAAAAAAAATGCCCCTTCAGAGCGGGTTTTGGCGGTGCAAAAGGGGGGGGGGAGGCTTTTAAGGCGGAACCCCCCCAAACCCAGCAATGTATTAAGTACACCCCCCCCCCCCCCCACCCTCCAGGGGCTGTGACCTTCACCGGCCATTAGGCCTGGATTTATCATCCAACGTACGGGACGTAACATAACACGTATCAGTCTCCTATTTAGCGCTGTGGAGGTTGCTCTGCGCTATTAGTAACAGACCTATCATCGTGCTGGAGAGAAACATAACTCATATCAGGCACCTGTAGCATTTCTCTTACATTCCACATGTTTTTGTTTTTTGCTCAGTCTATCGCATCCTTGTTATTGTGTCCGTTGCAAAGTGAGCACAAATATAGTCCATTTTTTATCTTTCTGTCGCTACATGCAATCATATGTACAGTTGTTTAGATACATACGCAACAGTTATGTTCATAACACTGGGCCACGTGGTCCGTATCACTCTTTGTTTCTGACAATTCCGCCATGGGTGCCGTGTGCCTCAGGATAGGATGAGAGCGCCATCTAACGAATGAAATAGCCGTGTATGCAGATATGCCATTGTCATAACACATAACAGTCGTTATGTATGGAATGTGTTCCATATGTATGTTTTGTCGGTTTGGTTTGTCCCGTTTGTAGCAAACATAGTGTTTAGCTCGTTTTTTTTTTTCGTTATCAGAATATGCAACACGAAAGGTATATTCCAGGGCCAGCGTGCCAGGGAACCAGCCTTTTCCACTGTACACGGGAACCAGTTTGCTCATCACACACGGGGAACCGGCCTGCTCCACCACACATGGGGAACCAGCCTGCCCCACCACACACGGGGAACCAGTTTGCTCATCACACACGGGGAACCGGCCTGCTCCACCCCACACGGGGAACCAGCCTGCCCCACCACACACGGGGAACCAGTTTGCTCATCACACACGGGGAACCAGCCTGCTCCACCACACACACAGGGAACCAGCCTGCTCCACCACACACGGGGAACCGGCCTGCTCCACCACACATGGGGAACCAGCCTGCCCCACCACACACGGGGAACCAGTTTGCTCATCACACACGGGGAACCGGCCTGCTCCACCCCACACGGAGAACCAGCCTGCCCCACCTCACACGGGGAACCAGCCTGCACCACCACACACGGGGAACCAATCTGCTCTACCACACACACAGGGAACCAGCCTGCTCCACCACACACGGGGAATCAGCCTGCTCCACCACACACGGAGAACCAGCCTGCTCCACTTCAACCAGGCACGGGAAACCACACATCCGGCCGAGCACAAATTACACAATATTACACAATTAAGCAATTATTGACGATGCTATGTGATATTTATTATATTTCAAGCATATGTATGTAAAATATGCTACATCCACGTGGAAAATCATACAACAAACCTTGCGCATTAAAATTCCGTGACAAGAAATGGCCAATTGAGAAGTAGTGACGTTAGTTTACTAGGCAACCATGTGTTGTGTTTGCCTAACTAGATGTACATTTATAGTTGTTGGCGAAAATACATGCGCCACATTATGTGAATAAATTGGTTCGATTTCCAGCCGCGAGGGGTCACGACAGTCGACCGCGCTATGAAGCTCGCTTCAACATAATGGAGCACGACATTTTGTAGCATATCTTACCGGCGGAATTTCCAGTTCACAAAAAAGGCTGCGCATGACTTATTCGCACCTGATGGCCATCAATTAATAAATATAAGTTAATATATATGTACTATATTTACTGTAATAAATAAGCAAACACACTTTTAGTGCCATACAGATGTACATACTTAGATGGGGCTACACACAAGATCAAGTGTAATATTAAAATACAATAGTTGCATACAGCATGAGTTCGCTCCTTGAGAATTTAGACCACTATTGTACACATAATGACTATACTGCGCCAAATACATTCCCGAAACAATGAAAGATGATCTTGAGTTGTGATCTATCATATCTATCCCTCTCTTGACATTTGTTTACACTCAGAGCCAACAGAGGACGAAACATTTAACACATTTTAAACGCATCTCTAATAAGAATAAGCGCGAAATTAACTACGTCATAGATGCGGGGTCCAGTATTTGTTGGGGGTACACCCGTATAGTCGCAAAGTTTTTTTCCAGTCCAATAATATAATGCTGCCAATAAATCACCAGAAACATTCACAAGCTCATTCTAGATAGTGCCATAACGTCACATGACGCTATTGTGACGCTATTGCCACAGAGGGGGAACCATGTCGGGTCACATAGGCAGCAACCAGAAGGTAGTGCTTTAATTTGTAAATGGGCGCAGTACAAAGAAGGCGCGATGAAAAGGACGCCACATGACGTCAGCTCCAGCGCAAGGGACGCCATGTGACGTCAGCTGCGGCGAAGGGGACGCCATTTGACGTAAGCTGCGGCGAAGGGGACGCCTTGTGACGTCGGCTGTGGCAGAAAGGTCAGCTGCGGCAGAAGGTACGCCATGTGACGTCAGCTGCTTCAGAAGGTACGCCATGTGACGTCAGCTGCGGCAGAAGGGACGCCACGTGATGCCAAAAATGAAATGCTGACGCGCAGAAGTGACGTCATCACGATGTCAGTTGCTGCTGGAAGGGATGAAGTCACCCTGGCAGCGCGGCACGCAACAGGTGGCGGCCAGAGTTTTCCTGAAGGCTGACGAGTTGAGGCTGTAGATGAGCGGATTAAGGGCGTGGTTGACGAACTGCAGCACGTACCAGAGGGTGAGCGAGGCCTGAGTGACCAGGCTATCGGTGACGATGACTTTGTAAACGTTGAGCAGCAGGTGGAGATGGAGCGGCAGTTGGCAGACGGCGAAAGTGACCACCAGCATGACGAACACTTCGGTCAGGTGGCGGGACCGTCGCTGGCTGTGAGTCCTCGCCGAGGTCTGCTGCAGCGTGGAGCTGCTTGCTTTAGCCGCTAGGTGGCGCACGATGAGAATGTAAAACGCGGTGATTACCACCAGGGGAACCAAGTAGCCGAAGACGAAGGAGAAGACGATGAGCAACCTGCCTTCCTCTAATCTGTCGCCCAACACGTCGCACCACACAACAGCCGATGACGTGGCGTTGGCCTCCTCAGACTCCCCAGTGATCCATAGAGTCGGGATATTGACCAATAGGAAAAACATCCACAGGACACATATTAAAACGTAGACGCTCCTCTTGCGCAGGATCGAATCCTGCACCAGTTTCCACTTGGTCCGGACGACGGTCAGGTACCTCACGGCTGCTATGGCAACCAAGGTGTAGATGGTGACGTAGGAAGTGACATAGCGGAAGTAGTGAACGGCCTTGCAGGAGACGTCTCCGAAAGGCCAGCTGGCCAGGCCGTGATGCAGCACGATGAAGGTTCCCCAGGTCAGCAAGAATACGGTCCCTACCACCGCCAGGTTGGCAATCAACACGTTGACCTGCGTCCGTAACTTGGCAGTGGCCCGTATGACGTGAATCACGATCACGTTGCCAAGGACGCCTGACGTTACTACGGGGATGACGATGGATGGGATGACGATTCTGTTGATGAAGAAGATTTCGCGTTCGGCGTCCGTGGCATTCGCCAGAAGGATAGGTGGCGCTTTGGCTTTCGGGTGGCACACGAGATCGTCACAGACCATCTCGGGCCGATTCGCCACCATCATGAACGTCTCAAGCTGACTCGCCGTAGAGTAATTCATCAATTCCTAGAGAATGATCGACCCTGCGAGTATCTGCCAAACGTAAACATTATAATGAGAATCTCTAAAACACATCATGCAGTGGTATTTAACACAAACAGCTAAACCACGTGACAGTGACCCGGCACGTCTCTATCAAAAAACGCGTGATTGATGAAAGGTCCACTTGCTGCACTGTTCGTGGGCGTAAATACGGGTGAACATAAATGTGAATTTTAGTAATAGATAGGCAGCAAGACCGAACATTGTCAGAATACGGTCAACCAGTGTATTACAACCGAGTAGTGCTATAACCAAGGCCTATGACATTTATGATAGAGATGAGGGTGAGAGATGGATGCTGGGACATTGCCGCATGCTAAATATATCGAGCGACAAACCATAAAGCATATACCCTCCACGTGGATCATTTATACATTTGCTCCGACGTTTTAGCATCGCACCAGACTATATCCCAACCTATATATTTATATATAGTTGAACCTCTCTAAACCGAAATGTAAACCGAAATGCTGTCAAGACCGTACCTATTATTGACATTCTCCTTATAAACATTATACTGTAAATATATATAACATGCAAATTATAATGTAAATATATGTATATACAAATTATACTGTCAATATATGTATTTACAAATTATATTTTAAATATATGTATATACAATTATACTGCACATGTATGTACTTACAAATTATACTGTAAATGTAGATACAAACCTCCGCGTTAAGTACATATCCAGATGCAGTTACTGGTTGAAATGCGCGAAGAACTGAGCAAACAGTTGTCCTCCACCGTAACAATGACCCCACATTATTCCTGAACCAACAAACTATGAAAAGCAAAAACACTAATGGATGCCCTGCCGGTCGGCCGTATCCTTCGGTTATCCGCAGTTATTACATGTTATTATTCACTCAACGGGCGATAAATGAGGGTCTCCCGTGGCACACGTGACCTGGCATTGTCGATGCAGGACGAGACGCAGTGAGTGAGACCTGTGGCTAGTGGCTAGTGGCTAGTGGCTAGCGAGAGCGCGCGAGAGAGAGCCAGAGAGAGCGTCCCTGCGTTGTAGCCGTGGCGGGGCAGTCGCCCTATCTGTATAGTGAAAGCGGAAGGCAGCGCGCGGATTAGAGTAGAGTGCATGTCGCAGTTTAGCGGGCCGGCTGCTCTTGGACTGATGACCGGGTGTTGGCTCTGCAGTGGTCACACCCCGTCTCATGTCCGGGGAGCCCGTAGGGTCACGGCGGCGTGGCTGAGCCAAACGGCGATGGTGGGGCGGAGGGAGGGGGTGATGGTGGGAGGGAGGGAGGAGGTGATGGTTAGACGGAGGGAGGGGGAAGGGGTAATGGGCGGGATAGTGTGTGGACGGTTTGGGGGAGCCGGGCGGTGTTCCCGGTCGCCGGTGGTGGACGGATACCGTTAGTGACTGATGAGACAAGCCAGCCGTAAGGAGGCCGGAACCATCCGACCAGAAGGAAGGGAGGGCGCAGTCAGCCAGGAGGTGACAGGAAGTGGTCAACCAGTCCAGCAACCGGCGCCAGGAGACCAGGAAAGCGGAAGCTTAACAAGGCACGAGCGGGCGGATCTTCTTATCGCCATCACCACAGCCACCACCGCCACTACCATTGGTGTCACCACTACCGCCGTCACCACCGTCACAACCCTCACTCCCATCCCTACTATCGCCATCACCACAGCCACCACCGCCACTACCATTGCTGTCACCACTACCACCGTCACCACCGTCACAACCCTCACTCCCATCCCTACTATCGCCATCACCACAGCCACCACCGCCACTACCATTGCCGTCACCACTACCGCCGTCACCACCGTCACAACCCTCACTCCCATCCCTACTATCACCATCACCACAGCCACCACCGCCACTACCATTGCCGTCACCACTACCGCCGTCACCACCGTCACAACCCTCACTCCCATCCCTACTATCACCATCACCACAGCCACCACCGCCACTACCATTGCCGTCACCACTACCGCCGTCACCACCGCCACAACCCTCACTCCCATCCCTACTATCACCATCACCACAGCCACCACCGCCACTACCATTGCCATCACCACTACCACGGTCACCACCGTCACAACCCTCACTCCCATCCCTACTATCGCCATCACCACAGCCACCACCGCCACTACCATTGCCGTCACCACTACCACCGTCACCACCGTCACAACCCTCACTCCCATCCCTACTATCACCATCACCACAGCCACCACCGCCACTACCATTGGCGTCACCACTACCGCCGTCACCACCGTCACAACCCTCACTCCCATCCCTACTATCGCCATCACCACAGCCACCACCGCCACTACCATTGCCGTCACCACTACCACCGTCACCACCGTCACAACCCTCACTCCCATCCCTACCATCGCCATCACCACAGCCACCACCGCCACTACCATTGCCGTCACCACTACCACCGTCACCACCGTCACAACCCTCACTCCCATCCCTACTATCGCCATCACCACAGCCACTACCGCCACTACCATTGGCGTCACCACTACCACCGTCACCACCGACACAACCCTCACTCCCATCCCTACT
Source organism: Arenicola marina (assembly GCA_964019135.1). Classification (NCBI taxonomy): domain Eukaryota; kingdom Metazoa; phylum Annelida; class Polychaeta; family Arenicolidae; genus Arenicola; species Arenicola marina. The sequence continues at coordinate 20,733,809 of OZ025264.1, forward strand.
ATCGCCATCACCACAGCCACCACCGCCACTACCATTGCCGTCACCACTACCACCGTCACCACCGTCACAACCCTCACTCCCATCCCTACTATCGCCATCACCACAGCCACTACCGCCACTACCATTGCCGTCACCACTACCGCCGTCACCACCGTCACAACCCTCACTCCCATCCCTACTATCGCCATCACCACAGCCACCACCGCCACTACCATTGCCGTCACCACTACCACCGTCACCACCGTCACAACCCTCACTCCCATCCCTACTATCGCCATCACCACAGCCACCACCGCCACTACCATTGCCGTCACCACTACCACCGTCACCACCGTCACAACCCTCACTCCCATCCCTACCATCGCCATCACCACAGCCACCACCGCCACTACCATTGCCGTCACCACTACCACCGTCACCACCGTCACAACCCTCACTCCCATCCCTACTATCGCCATCACCACAGCCACTACCGCCACTACCATTGGCGTCACCACTACCACCGTCACCACCGACACAACCCTCACTCCCATCCCTACTATCACCATCACCACAGCCACCACCGCCACTACCATTGGTGTCACCACTACCACCGTCACCACCGTCACAACCCTCACTCCCATCCCTACTATCGCCATCACCACAGCCACTACCGCCACTACCATTGCCGTCACCACTACCACCGTCACCACCGTCACAACCCTCACTCCCATCCCTACTATCGCCATCACCACAGCCACCACCGCCACTACCATTGCCGTCACCACTACCACCGTCACCACCGTCACAACCCTCACTCCCATCCCTACTATCGCCATCACCACAGCCACCACCGCCACTACCATTGCCGTCACCACTATCACCGTCACCACCGTCACAACCCTCACTCCCATCCCTACTATCGCCATCACCACAGCCACCACCGCCACTACCATTGCCGTCACCACTACCGCCGTCACCACCGCTACAACCCTCACTCCCATCCCTACTATCGCCATCACCACAGCCACCACCGCCACTACCATTGGTGTCACCACTACCACCGTCACCACCGTCACAACCCTCACTCCCATCCCTACTATCGCCATCACCACAGCCACCACCGTCACTACCATTGCCGTCACCACTACCACCGTCACCACCGTCACAACCCTCACTCCCATCCCTACTATCACCGTCACCACAGCCACCACCGCCACTACCATTGGTGTCACCACTACCACCGTCACCACCGTTACAACCCTCACTCCCATCCCTACTATCGCCATCACCACAGCCACCACCGCCACTACCATTGCCGTCACCACTACCACCGTCACCACCGTCACAACCCTCACTCCCATCCCTACTATCACCATCACCACAGCCACCACCGCCACTACCATTGCCGTCACCACTACCGCCGTCACCACCGCCACAACCCTCACTCCCATCCCTACTTTCGCCATCACCACAGCCACCACCGCCACTACCATTGCCGTCACCACTACCACCGTCACCACCGCCACAACCCTCACTCCCATCCCTAATATCGCCATCACCACAGCCACCACCGCCACTACCATTGCCGTCACCACTACCGCCGTCACCACCGTCACAACCCTCACTCCCATCCCTACTATCGCCATCACCACAGCCACTACCGCCACTACCATTGCCGTCACCACTACCACCGTCACCACCGACACAACCCTCACTCCCATCCCTACTATCGCCATCACCACAGCCACCACCGCCACTACCATTGCCGTCACCACTACCGCCGTCACCACCGTCACAACCCTCACACCCATCCCTACTATCGCCATCACCACAGCCACTACCGCCACTACCATTGCCGTCACCACTACCACCGTCACCACCGACACAACCCTCACTCCCATCCCTACTATCGCCATCACCACAGCCACCACCGCCACTACCATTGCCGTCACCACTACCACCGTCACCACCGTCACAACCCTCACTCCCATCCCTACTATCGCCATCACCACAGCCACCACCGCCACTACCATTGCCGTCACCACTACCGCCGTCACCACCGTCACAACCCTCACTCCCATCTCTACTATCACCGTCACCACAGCCACCACCGCCACTACCATTGGTGTCACCACTACCACCGTCACCACCGTCACAACCCTCACTCCCATCCCTACTATCGCCATCACCACAGCCACCACCGCCACTACCATTACCGTCACCACTACCGCCGTCACCACCGACACAACCCTCACTCCCATCCCTACTATCGCCATCACCACAGCCACTACCGCCACTACCATTGCCGTCACCACTACCACCGTCACCACCGACACACCCCTCACTCCCATCCCTACTATCGCCATCACCACAGCCACCACCGCCACTACCATTGCCGTCACCACTACCACCGTCACCACCGTCACAACCCTCACTCCCATCCCTACTATCGCCATCACCACAGCCACCACCGCCACTACCATTGCCGTCACCACTACCACCGTCACCACCGGCACAACCCTCACTCCCATCCCTACTATCGCCATCACCACAGCCACCACCGCCACTACCATTGGTGTCACCACCGTCACAACCCTCACTCCCATCCCTACTATCGCCATCACCACAGCCACCACCGCCACTACCATTGCCGTCACCACTACCACCGTCACCACCGTCACAACCCACACTCCCATCCCTACTATCGCCATCACCACAGCCACCACCGCCACTACCATTGGTGTCACCACTACCACCGTCACCACCGTCACAACCCTCACTCCCATCCCTACTATCGCCATCACCACAGCCACCACCGCCACTACCATTGCCGTCACCACTACCGCCGTCACCACCGTCACAACCCTCACTCCCATCCCTACTATCGCCATCACCACAGCCACCACCGCCACTACCATTGCCGTCACCACTACCGCCGTCACCACCGTCACAACCCTCACTCCCATCCCTACTATCGCCATCATCACAGCCACCACCGCCACTACCATTGCCGTCACCACTACCGCCGTCACCACCGTCACAACCCTCACTCCCATCCCTACTATCGCCATCACCACAGCCACCACCGCCACTACCATTGCCGTCACCACTACCGCCGTCACCACCGTCACAACCCTCACTCCCATCCCTACTATCGCCATCACCACAGCCACCACCGCCACTACCATTGCCGTCACCACTACCGCCGTCACCACCGTCACAACCCTCACTCCCATCCCTACTATCGCCATCATCACAGCCACCACCGCCACTACCATTGCCGTCACCACTACCGCCGTCACCACCGTCACAACCCTCACTCCCATCCCTACTATCGCCATCACCACAGCCACCACCGCCACTACCATTGCCGTCACCACTACCGCCGTCACCACCGTCACAACCCTCACTCCCATCCCTACTATCGCCATCACCACAGCCACCACCGCCACTACCATTGCCGTCACCACTACCGCCGTCACCACCGTCACAACCCTCACTCCCATCCCTACTATCGCCATCACCACAGCCACCACCGCCACTACCATTGCCGTCACCACTACCACCGTCACCACCGTCACAACCCTCACTCCCATCCCTACTATCGCCATCACCACAGCCACCACCGCCACTACCATTGCCGTCACCACTACCGCCGTCACCACCGTCACAACGCTCACTCCCATCCCTACTATCGCCATCACCACAGCCACCACCGCCACTACCATTGCCGTCACCACTACCGTCGTCACCACCGTCACAACCCTCACTCCCATCCCTACTATCGCCATCACCACAGCCACCACCGCCACTACCATTGCCGTCACCACTACCACCGTCACCACCGTCACAACCCTCACTCCCATCCCTACTATCGCCATCCCCACAGCCACCACCGCCACTACCATTGCCGTCACCACTACCGCCGTCACCACCGTCACAACCCTCACTCCCATCCCTACTATCGCCATCACCACAGCCACCACCGCCACTACCATTGCCGTCACCACTACCGCCGTCACCACCGTCACAACCCTCACTCCCACCCCTACTATCGCCATCACCACAGCCACCACCGCCACTACCATTGGTGTCACCACTACCGCCGTCACCACCGACACAACCCTCACTCCCATCTCTACTATCGCCATCACTACAGCCACCACCGCCACTACCATTGCCGTCACCACTACCACCGTCACCACCGTCACAACCCTCACTCCCATCTCTACTCTCACCATCACCACAGCCACCACCGCCACTACCATTGCCGTCACCACTACCACCGTCACCACCGTCACAACCCTCACTCCCATCCCTACTATCGCCATCACCACAGCCACCACCGCCACCACCACCGTCACCACCGCCACAACCCTCACTCCCATCCCTACTATCGCCATCACCACAGCCACCACCGTCACTACCATTGGTGTCACCACTACCACCGTCACCACCGCCACAACCCTCACTCCCATCCCTACTATCGCCATCACCACAGCCACCACCGCCACTACCATTGGTGTCACCACTACCACCGTCACCACCGTCACAACCCTCACTCCCATCCCTACTATCGCCATCACCACAGCCACCACCGCCACTACCATTGCCGTCACCACTACCACCGTCACCACCGTCACAACCCTCACTCCCATCCCTACTATCACCATCACCACAGCCACCACCGCCACTACCATTGCCGTCACCACTACCACCGTCACCACCGTCACAACCCTCACTCCCATCCCTACTATCGCCATCACCACAGCCACCACCGCCACTACCATTGCCGTCACCACTACCACCGTCACCACCGACACAACCCTCACTCCCATCCCTACTATCACCGTCACCACAGCCACCACCGCCACTACCATTGGTGTCACCACTACCACCGTCACCACCGACACAACCCTCACTCCCATCCCTACTATCACCGTCACCACAGCCACCACCGCCACTACCATTGGTGTCACCACTACCACCGTCACCACCGACACAACCCTCACTCCCATCCCTACTATCACCGTCACCACAGCCACCACCGCCACTACCATTGGTGTCACCACTACCGCCGTCACCACCGTCACAACCCTCACTCCCATCCCTACTATCGCCATCACCACAGCCACCACCGCCACTACCATTGCCGTCACCACTACCACCGTCACCACCGTCACAACCCTCACTCCCATCCCTACTATCGCCATCACCACAGCCACCACCGCCACTACCATTGCCGTCACCACTACCACCGTCACCACCGACACAACCCTCACTCCCATCCCTACTATCACCGTCACCACAGCCACCACCGCCACTACCATTGGTGTCACCACTACCACCGTCACCACCGACACAACCCTCACTCCCATCCCTACTATCACCGTCACCACAGCCACCACCGCCACTACCATTGGTGTCACCACTACCACCGTCACCACCGACACAACCCTCACTCCCATCCCTACTATCACCGTCACCACAGCCACCACCGCCACTACCATTGGTGTCACCACTACCGCCGTCACCACCGTCACAACCCTCACTCCCATCCCTACTATCGCCATCACCACAGCCACCACCGCCACTACCATTGCCGTCACCACTACCACCGTCACCACCGTCACAACCCTCACTCCCATCCCTACCATCGCCATCACCACAGCCACCACCGCCACTACCATTGCCGTCACCACTACCACCGTCACCACCGTCACAACCCTCACTCCTATCCCTACTATCGCCATCACCACAGCCACCACCGCCACTACCATTGCCGTCACCACTACCACCGTCACCACCGTCACAACCCTCACTCCCATCCCTACTATCGCCATCACCACAGCCACCACCGCCACTACCATTGGTGTCACCACTACCGCCGTCACCACCGTCACAACCCTCACTCCCATCCCTAATATCGCCATCACCACAGCCACCACCGCCACTACCATTGCCGTCACCACTACCACCGTCACCACCGTCACAACCCTCACTCCCATCCCTACTATCACCGTCACCACAGCCACCACCGCCACTACCATTGCCGTCACCACTACCACCGTCACCACCGTCACAACCCTCACTCCCATCCCTACTTTCACCGTCACCACAGCCACCACCGCCACTACCATGGCCGTCACCACTACCGCCGTCACCACCGCCACAACCCTCACTCCCATCCACAATGCCACCATCAGCACCATTACCACCATGATCACCATCACCCCCATCACCATCTTCACAACTGTCACCATGAATTAGCTGAAACATTATCACCGTCATCATTAACACCGCTACTACCTCCGTTATTACCACCATCACTAAACCATCACCGCTATAACCCTCACCACCACCACCATCACCTCCGCCACCATCACCACCGCCACTATCACCACCGCCACCATCGCTACCGCCACCATCGCTACCGCCACCATTACCACCATCACCATCACAACCGCCACCATCACCACCGCCACCATCACAACCGCCACCATCACCACCGCCACCATCGCTACCGCCACCATTACCACCATCACCATCACCACCGCCACCATCACCACCCTTCAGGTGCGACTTTCAGTCTGGGGCTTTCATTTACCTTAATGTGAACGGAAAAATCGCGTAAAATGCCAGCTCATGCACTTTATTCCCACCCTCACCACCGACTCCGCCAGCGACATACACCCACAAACATAGGCACAGTATCACATAGAACCCGTATCCCCAACCCTTCCCCCCAGATTACGACACCTTTTGTCGTACTTTCATAATTGATCCCAGTCCGCGTGTACCATGCTCCGTGAGACATAAGCGTGCGGCGGGGATGCAAGGACCACGAACCATCACCCAACGGGCGCCCAGCGTTCACAATGGCGCCCATCTCTCACAATGGCGCCCAACCCTCACAATGGCGCCCATCACTCACAAAGGCGCCCAACCCTCACAATGGTGCCCAACTATCTCAGTGGCGAGAGCTGACCATGCACGCTCCGTGTGTGTGCGTGTGATCTTCGACCGCCTGGCACTGTCAAAGAGGGCCATATATGGATGCATTTATATATATAACAAATATATATACACGAGTCAAACCCACAACGCGGAAACAATGCCCACGCGGACACAAAGAGTCGCTCCAGGTATTGGGAGAACTTTATGGCACATATCTCATATATAACCTCGCCACCTCCACGGCGGCACTCTACACCTGTTACTGCACCATCTGTTTGGACATGACATGGAACCCATTGGCCGTGTTGACTCACCACCGAGCCAGGGGAAGAAAGCAATATCTCTCCACAATGCCGAGGTTTTTTTGTGTACCGGGTTGCATTTATTAATCCCAGCGGTGATTAAAGCGTGGACCGCTTGGTGTCGGGGTCTACGACAGGACCACGTGACTAATGGGCTCAACGGGCAAGGAACGCCAGGGTATGTGCGCGCGCACGCAATATGTGAGCACCGCTGCCGTCCTAAAAACTGGAAAATTGTTGCCATTTACTTGCGCTTTATGACGACCACATGACCACCGACGGCTTTCCTTTTGAGGAGGCCATCCGGGCTATGAGCTGCTTACCAACCGGTCATGGATCTAAAACATGACACGAGGCACAACAGTCGACGACGAAATATATTTTTTGTAGTTTAGTCTATAACTCAGGCCGGGATACCAAAGCTGAGTTGCACGTGTGTTTCAAACGTAAACTGTATGAGGATTTTCGCAAGAACGTGGTAGTGATCATTTGATCATAAGACAACAATATTCATGTATTTCTCCAAAAAGAAACAGAACAGAAACAGAAAAAATGAAAATAATATGAGTATTTCATTGCAAACCAAGCCCCATCTGCGAAACATGGGACAAAGCCTTAATAATGGATCATAATAACACATATAAGTCCAAGAAACACGTCGTGAAACCTCGAAATAGAGCATGATAATTATGCCATCAACCTAAAAGGCAGATAGATCAAATAAGAGAAATCCAAATGCAGATATTATGGACTTGATCATGGATTAATTAGTTCGACTACAATGCCAATATTGTATCTGTCCGGCGAGGCCCCCATTCATGCTCCGATGTCTTGGATAAATGGGGCCTTGTATCGTTGGAGTCCGTCGATACGACGGATAAAAAAGGAGCATTGTCGGCCATTCGCAAACCGCCAGGGTCTATGGTTGCGGAAAGTAAACTGCTGGGGGTCAATACAATAAGGCCCCCTCCCCCGCCCCCGCCTCCCTCCCCTACGTATTGACAGAGGCTGAGGCACCACACGGGGAAGCCAAGCCCAGGCGACGTCCAGCAAGTCATGTCGTGACATGGCAAAGGAAGAGAGGGGTTTGTAAAGCTGTAGCCCCCCGTGGTATTCTGGGGAGAGGTATAATTACTCTCAGTGGGGGCGCAAATCGAACAAGGTCCTGATGCTAGTCACAAATATAAGCTGTGTCTGTTAAAGGCAGTTGACGATCTCCCGGCAGAGGGCGTTACGCTTGCGCCATAGACCCTCTGCCCCACGTCAAATTTAACCATCAAAATTATCCTTCATACGCGAAAATTTAAATGAACGTAATCGAAGATAAATTCGCAGTTTGGCATCAATTACACCGCTGTTCAGCATTTACTGTGCCACTGGTACCATACCTGACGAATGCATTTGAGTTTGATTAATTTTGAAGCCATGTTACTTTCGAACTATATTTTTGAGTGCGGTCATGGTCAAAGGTGTGAAGCGTTTTGAACTTTGACCCCGTGTTATTTTGAAATAATTTTTCGCTTAGCCCTTCCATTGTGATCATTCGACAGCGGAATGTCTATATTTTTCAAATTGTCGATCGAAAATTCAATATTCAATCTAAAAAATTCTCTAAAACCATTCGTGACCCCAGGAACGTTGGGGTCAACCGTTAGGTGGGCGGTGACGTGTGGCAGAGGTGATGTGAGGAACGAGCGCCCTCTGCTGGCAGAGTGGACAGTTGCATTTTATCTCAGTGGAGGAGCAACTGGAATAATGTCTCGATGTTGGTCACACAGATAAGTAGCGTCTGCTAAAAATAGCAGTGCGCCCGCCTTCTCCTCCTTTCTCTAAACCCAAAACCGCCTTCTGTAAAATGGATTTTCCAGTGTCACTTCTCATCGTGTTTTCTTTTTTTTCTGATTCCCTCTCTTTTACCGTGACTCCGCGTCCGCCATAACATTTGTTGACACAAAATGTTGACACCAGTCAATGACGTGTTTTTTTATGGAAACAACTGGTATACGGCATAGATCCTCCTGTGCATACGCTGTTTTGTTGACGGTACATATAGATATACATGTGTATGAATGAATACATAATTCATATCAAGTTTAGAAAATGGAAATTTAGTTCAGTTTATGTTCAAAGTCATATGGACCTTTATTTTACATAAAAACTGTCATTTAGCCGGAAGTCGAGCTACTAGCCTGTCTTTGATGACGTCGTCACTTGACCATTTGATTATAAGACCAAAAAATTCATTTATTGCTCCAAGCATAGAAAACTTACGGAATACACGACGATACCTTAATAATAAATCATAATAAGACAAATAAGTACATTAGCCACAGAGTGAACCCCAGAATGAAGTAATAATAATTACACCATTAACCTAAAAGCCAGATAGTTCTAATAAGAGGAATTCCGGAGTAGACTTTATCACAGGTTAATTGGTTGCATTGCAATGCAAACACATCCATTCCAGGCACAATACCATAGTCTAGGGGAAGTCATACTCCACCACGTCTATTGTAACAGGGACGCCAGTAATGGAGTGCGAACTATCACGTGTCACTGACTTATTGAGAAGACTTATTTGACCGCAAAATAATTGCAATTACGGGTAATATTGCGCGCACGATCTACCGACGGAACTATTTGCACAATCCATTTGCACATTACTTGCGACGATGCATGCGTTAATGTCTTAGTTAAAAGGACGTTTTTTCAGACGGTCGATACGACTGCTGAACAAAATGGGCCTTGTGGGCCATACACAAACCACCAGCGTCTATGCAACCGTCGGCAGTTTGCGGTAAGTAAACTGCTGGGGGTCAATACAATAATCCCCCCTCCCGCCCCCCCCCCCCCCCACCGCCCCCACACACTCCCCTACGTATTGACAGAGGCTGAGGCACAACGCGGGGAAGTCAAGCCCAGGCGACGTCCAGCAAGTCCTGTCGTGGCTAGGCAAGGGTAGAGAGGGGTTTGGTAAGCTATACCCCCCTTGTGGGAAGTGGTATAACTATTTTGTGGAGGAGCAAATGGAACAAAGCCTTGATGTTGATCACAAATATAAGCTGTGTCTGCTGAAAAAAGCAGTGAACGATTGCCACATGAGGGAATCGAATACCAGTCGTGTCTGCTGCATATTTCCTGTTCTTGGTCAATAAATTGAGAATAAGCTAAATTCGTGAGTTATAATTGCTTTATGTTACAGTTATTCATTTTCGAATGGTGTGGTAAGAAAAGGTTTCATGCCAATAGGTAGAGACGAAGTCATGATAATAATAATGACACATGTGACCACTAGGTGGCATAGTAAGTACTTACATACGAAATGGTAATATGGGAGTGTTTTTGGAGTGTTCTGCGAGGCAGTATATATACATTGCATATGTATCAACGTTGTTCTGCTATATATGTACACATTTGTCTGTCATTTAACCTCATCAGTGCGGATGATTTGCTTTAAATATACAGGCAATCTGGGGACCAAATGAGGTATGGGACTAACATCGAAGATGTCGACACCAATGCCACCTAGCTGCAAACAGGGGAACTCCATTTTGGGATTACCAAGCGCTAATGGCCACGTGACCCCCTGGGATGAATGAAGCCCTGTCTCCATGACCTTGACGGCCCCGACCGTGATTTGTCTCCACGTGGTGTAACGCGAGTAGTGGTCGCCATGGCAACCGATCCCCTAGTTTGTATTCATTACGTAGACTTGCTCCCTCGTCTAATTCACTTTGCGGCCTTACGTCGATCAGTGAGGTCTAGTAGTAGAAGGGTGGGGAGTTGGGGGGGGGGGGTAACGGGGAGGGGATAGGGACGCGCTGAAGGGTGTGATCAGTGACACGTGACGCCATAGAAACCATAACGTCACATGTTCGTATTGATCGACGAGGATGCATGGATCGGTGCACTTAATAATAAGGCGATCATTTACCGTGGTAAAAGCCCCCAAACGGTACCTGGATAGAAAATTATCATGGCAACGGCAAGAAATCAATCGGTCTATGATATATAGGGAAGTGTATGAGCTCGAAGTAACAGGTAGTATATCACAGGGTACCTGGTATCAATCAATATGAACCAGTCGCAATAACACTATGTAATAATGGCTACGGCAATAACACTATGTTATAATGGCTACGGCAATAACACTATGTTATGATGGCTACGGCAATAACAATATGTTATAATGGCTACGGCAATAACACTATGTTAAAATGGCTTCGGCAATAACACTATGTTATAATGGCTACGGCAATAACACTATGTTATAATTGCTACGGCAATAACACTATGTTAAAATGGCTACGGCAATAACACTATGTTAAAATGGCTACGGCAATAACACTATGTTATAATGGCTACGGCAATAACACTATGTTAATAAGTATAGTAAGCTATTTTATACATGTATTATTCAAAGAGACGAACTGAACTTATCGAAATGCTATGTGTGCTCTCTGGTACGTTCATAGAAACTTTAAAAGTTGAATAATTGTATACGGACGGGTTAAGTGCAACTTTAAAAAAATTAGAAATTTAGAAATGATTTCTCAATGTTATCTTAAGCAAGCAACGTAAGACACATGCATTGAAAACATGCATGGCGAATTGTTGGGCTATGGAAATTGCATTCATTCGTTTATTAACTGCCTATGTTATGTATTACCATGCTATACTATTGTTAAATTGTCCGACAATAATGATAATAAAAGAACAAGCAGTCGCAAACCCACCCTAACTCCAGCTTCGCAACCCTAACACTCGCCCCTGGCTCAATAATACACATATATATATATTGATTTAATTCGAGCGCTTCTAACTAGCATAGTGCGTTATTTGTCCATCCAACATTGCCACGGCGATACGAGTCATTAATCACCATTATCGCTGCCAGTACATATTTCATAGGGTAGCGTAAAGGCCATATTAAAGTGGATGATGGATGATGCAAGCTCTTGACAGTATAATATAACATAATACGGCTCGCCTCGTAAATATTTGATACCGGCGTGAAGCTCATTATGACGCCTCATGTAGATGTATTTATGTTCCTCTCATCTTCCGAAAGGCGGAAAATTAACCATCCGAGGTAGATATGCTAGGCATTTTTTGGGACATCTATTTGCACAAAAAAGGTTTAAGCACAGATATAAAATAAAACTATTTTTATTCGCCGTATTAGCATCTAATACACTACTTAACTATTGGTTCAATAAGCTTAACATATCGTTTGTAATTGGACACAGTAGACGTTTAATTATAAATTCTAATTCTATATTTCTTTTCAGCGTTGAAGAAACTTAAATGCAATACAAACTTAAATACATTTCCAAATTTTGACCTTCATGCGCCCATTTGTGTGCCGTAACCACTTTTATCATTAAAGAACAAATAATGGATAAAACAAAGTGCTCTCATTAATATTTTGTACTCCAAATAGCACGTCCCCCATAGTAAATGTAAACTGCAAGGTACTACAAACCTTATCACAAATCTTTTCCCTAGGTTTACAATGATAAATGGGTGGTCTAGTTTGCACTTTGCACACGACAGAAAGGCACAATGCACTATTAATGTTTAAATATTTCTGTTTAGAGCACGCTTCTCTAATAAAACTATGCATATGGATAATATCTTCGCTGTGTTTTTTTAATATTTGGATATGAGCAGTCTCATCATCAAAAGTATGTCATATTTGCCAGAGTGTCAGAAATAATGTTTTTGTATTTATATTCATGCAGACTGCAGGAATGCAGGAATAATAAATATTCTGATTAACACTTGGATTGTGATGAACACCTGTCCTCTGGTTCCTTATTGTGGTGTCTCGTCCACACATATAAAACGACGCTAAATGTACAGCCACCTGCCATTAGTCCCAGGGGTGTCCGTCATATAGGCAGTCTATAGCAAATGAAGAGCCAATTCCAGGAAGTCTTCTTGGGAATTATTTATAGGGGCTTTCCTGGCCAATGCATCAAACACATATAGTAATGGATTGGGGCTTTCGACGGCCAGCAACAGATGAAGAAAAGATATTTTCGTAGAGATTCAAATGAAACAGATGTGAAGCCATTAGCCAAATGACAATACTCTTGTATAAATCTCCCATAAGCCATTTTTCCAAAGGTCAAAAGAATACGTGTTATTGCGCCAGAAGGGTAGGGGGTATAGGGAGAGTTCGTTCGTACGCACATTCCTCCTACGTACATATTAGCTGTCCCCAGTGTCAAATAAGATAAGATAAGATAAGATAAAGTTTTATTTAACGTCGGTATGTAAAAGTCAACAATAAACATTAGCACACGTGCTATTGACCGACAATGATAAAATGACATGAGCGGATGAGATATATATACATATGACAATGACAATATAACAACCTTTGCATCTCATAAAACCTTACCCATTAGCTATGTTACATAATGTGCACGAATTACAGTGACACAAGAACACATCCGAGGTTGACAGCGTTGTTTTAAATTCCTTGGCAGATTTGGCTAACTTCGTTTCCTTGTTGAGCATGTTCCATAGCTTGCTACCTTGATACTTCAATGAATTATGGCCATAAGCTGTTGTCTTAACGCGTGGCATACATATGTTTGGCCCATTTTTTAAAATGTAAATGCATTATGTATCGCATATACATTATATTATGACAATGGTCATTACGTATGAGTGGGTTAGGCCACCGGGGGATGCCGGCAGAAAACTCCTGGCGCTTTGACTAGTGAAATACACCTTGTATTAGTGGCCCGGGAGGGGGGGGGGGGGCGGGGGCTTCTCAAGCTCAGTTAAGTGAACTGAGGAGATGCCTTTTATCAACAGGCCATAGGTTCGCGCCCCTGACACCAGCGACTGCGGGCAGGGTTAAACCAACCCTGTTTCAGTGTCCAGGGAGATTCCTTGATGGTCATGTTCATTACCACCTTCCTTTGTTCACCTTACCTTGGTTGTTGCGGCCATAATAACCAGAGTTCATCGTAT
>OZ025264.1:20748239-20783131 GCA_964019135.1 Arenicola marina
CATCGAATCCTTTCCGAGTGCAGGGTGTACTGCCACAGGCGTGGAATAATAGGTTAGTTCCTAATTCTGCTTGGGGACCGGCGCAATAGCTCAGTGGTTTAAAGCGTTCGATTTGAGTGCTTTGGCTACCTGAGAGCCTAACGGCACGTGGATGGATGGTTCGCGCCCCGCTGTGGCCGTGTCTGTGTGGTCGCATGATAAGGATCCCATGTCTTTCTTCGTAAAGAGTAGAGGGTTATCCCCGGCGACATGACTCCACTCTCCCTTCCTTCTCCCATTGACGCGGTATGACCGAAAGTGGTTAAAGCGTCCTGAATATGCAACAAACCTGATTCTGCTTGAGATTCCGTATTACAGTTGTATCATGGATGCGTATATATAGTGGTTTCGTGACTTCGCTCAGCCGAGTCTCTATGAATTCGTTTCTCGCATTTTTGTAGCAAAATGGAATAAATTATGAAATCCGGTTGTAATTAAGGCGCCACGAATGCCAAAGCACTGTTGATTTTACGACTTCTACTTGCGCGCAAGGTTTTTCAATTTGAAATATTCGTACGCGTTGCCGAACTATGTAACCACGGACTGTTTAAAATGACTCTATACTTCCGAGAAATATCTGAAAGCTTGCATTCGCAAACAACAAAACTCAGTGTTTTCGACTTGGTTGTGGGCGCGTCTTGTCCGGTTAAACCTGTCTTCAGACACCAGCCAGTTCAAAGCTGCTCAGTTAAAGCTGCTCATACATCCATTTGAAACTGTTTGCAACTTTGCTGTTATTACTTTAAAGGGAATACTAGCAACAGTGTTGAAAATTTGATGACCTAGACCGCAGGAAAGCCATATCTTGTCGCATGACGCCAGCCTGGTATAACGCTCTCCTTTAACAGCATGCCATTTTTACTTCCATATTTTTATGTATTTTAATTTATGCAATAATAACGTAATACACCACATCCATATAAGCGGTTTAACTTGTTTCTCAGGGGAGGGAATGTTGTCTGTCAGTAGCAAGCGGATTGCCTACACAGACGAGCTGTCGGGCAGGGTCGTGCCAGATGCGTATTACAGAGGATAAAAGGTCTGGGTAAGTAGTGCTTCCACCTAGCGGGTGATTAGGCGTCGATATGGCAACGGTGCGATGGCAGGATACCACCTGGGAGCAGACAGCCGCCAAGGCAACCGCGTGTCCACTATGTCTTACTCTGCTTTCTATCTCTCTCCTCCTTCAAACTTCTCCATCTCTCGAACTCTCTCTCTCCCCTTTTCTCTTTGCTTTACCTCTCAATCAGTCTGTCTTCCCTCTCTGTTTCTCTCTTCATATCTCTTTCTCCCTCTCTCTCTTTCTCTCGTCCTCTCTCTCCCTCTGTCGCTCTCCCTCCCCGTCTTGCTCTCTTCCTGACTGTTTCTGTTTCACACTGTTTCCATCTCCCGATCCCTCTCTCGATATCGCTCTGTCTGTTTGGCTATTTGTTCTCATCTCTCTGCATATCTCACTCATTGTTGAGAGGACAAGCTGACTTGATAAATAAAGAATCTTTACACAACGCATATCAGCAGAAATTGTGTTGCCGTCAAAATATACGGTCATACCAGTAAACGCATAAGCACAATTACATGACGAAGGTAAAGAGCAAATAGCCATGAATGGCATTGGCGGCGTCTATGTCTTATATTTCCATAGTAGATTACGACCAACAATATAATGAGTTAACCATCACATTTTGCAAAATCACGATTTGGACATCGACTTTAATTGGTGTCTTAATGACTCCTCCAGTTATTGCTTACTGGGCCTGTGAAATGCTGTAATGTTGCGTCCCTTATAAGACAAATGTAGTGACCAATTCGATCACTTGTAATCCATTAACAACATGTTTGAAATATAATATCATCAATGTTATATTGGCATTAGTTAAATCTAAAAAGACAATATAGTAGAGGAAATATTTCGTTCTCTTTTGAAGTGTATAAAACCACGTAGGCGTGACTACTGAAGAAGGTTCGCCATCTGCCCGCCAGCTGGCACTGTCATCAGCTCACAACGTTCAAGCCAGTGCCCAGAAGTAATGAACCTTCAATTGATTCCTGTCTGCGTCTCGTGTGGAGAAGAAGGATAGGCACCCTTCATGGTTGTAACCGCTAGACCTGACAAGGTCAAGGTCAAGGACAATACTTCCTCATCCGCACTATTTGCAGCGTAGCATATTGATCAAGCGGTGGTTTGCCCGTATTGATTCGGTACAAAGCAGCTCCGATCTAATTCTGTAGCGGTGGTACGATCGGCTCTCAGGCTTCAACTATAGGATGATTAACTATCGGATTTAGAGTAGAAGCAGGTTTTCTCTTGGTATCATGGTGTCGCATAATAAATACGGTTTGATTCCAGATCAATATTAACATTTCAGATACTAGCCACAAACCAAAAATACTCTGCCTTTTTTTAGATATACCTTCCACAATGGTTGGTCCTCAAATAAAAGGATAATTAATTGACTGTAATAACACCGGAAGCTAAGCCAGCGCAAGCCGGCCACCAGCTACAACATCCGATCTCAACCCCTGCACCGACTCCCCGCCCCCCCACCCCCAACCCCTGCACCGCCTTCCTCCCCCATCCACCACCCCATTCTGCCTCAGCCACCGCTGATACGGCCCCCCCGCAGACGATCCAATTAAGATCGCACGATATAGCGCACCCCCTGGTGTCAGGAAATGGAATCAGAGGCAGTTGGAAATGCTGGTCCGTGTTGTTACACGATATCATTCATGGTCATTATCACGTCTCTAACAGGGCTAACCTCAGACCCCCCTTGTAGTACATACATAACATGCACCAGATCTATGCTATATGTAGGCGTTACTAATGTTACTCTCTCGTTAGTTCCCATGGCAACAACGGATTTAGTAGCAACGTTGATCTGTCGATTGGCGACAGACGATAGATTTTAACAATTGTGTCCTCATTATTTCGATCCGGTCGTGACCGAGAAACAGATGTGACTTGACATTTTCAAATTTCGCATTATCGGCTTCTCCTTTCTTGTTAGAATAGTAGTATTTTTTGGAGAAAAATCGAAAGCTAAAGATGGCGGTCAAAGCAAGATGTTTCATTCTTTAAAAGCAATATGTCGAGTATACGTCCTATGTACCTGTCCATTACCTTAATGAGCTCCTTTCCATCCAGATCCAGTGTTCATTTTAGTCCCAACCATCAGGCCACGACTTAAATCCGGGTGATATCTGTTCCACGGTGGTATATATACTAAACACCGAACACAGCTTTTCCCAGTTGCTAACACACGGTACGTAGGTGAGCAAATACTGGGAAACTCAAGTCAAAAAATGCAGGTCAAAGTTAAATGCCCGAAGGGGGGCAAAATTGTATAGATGCTCCCAGGTCTGACCGTGGAGAACTTTCAATGACCTTGTAGGAGTCTATTGTGATTCCAGCGTAGGTGCATCTCAAGTCCATTGCCCGCCAGTCTTCCTAGGTGTGCTGATCGAGAGCTGCGCGTTAGGCACTTGAGCGCCCTCATGCGCCATCTGCCGGAACTGCCGTCTGTGGGCTGTCTGCCTGTCTGTCCAGTTCAGCCATGGCCACTCCGGACAGCATACAGCTGTGGAGTTTACTGGACTCCCCTCTTCTGGCAAGGCGCGTGGGACTGATCACTTAGGCTCAATCGATGTACTCGGGCCGGTGTGTGTGTAAACCCAGTGTTCAGATGGGAGTCAGGAAGTCATAGTACGTAACTTGTCCCGCAAGGGGACTCGGGTTAAGTAAGTCATGAATAGTGATGGCCGCCTAAACCCATTGGTTGTTTATGCGTAGTGTTTACGGCATTGGCTGCGCTCCATGGACAACAGAGTGGGTATACTTACAGTACCCGAAGCCGTGGTAATCAAGGGAAAAGCTTGATCCATAAAGGTCGCCGGTCTGCCACCAATAACATTTTTATTAATACTAATACTGTTATTTGAACCTACAATTCCTATTCAATTACTTCTACGATTGCCACTACTCAATGTATGCTAATACATGAAATGAGTGTCCCATCTGGAGCATTCCAATAATATAATTTTGCCATTGAAACCGACCTGACCAAAGCCTTGGAAATGTATAATATAGGATATCAATATTTGCCTCCCACATACACTCCTGTTGCAACAAGGAATAATATAACAATGATAATATTAATAATAATAATAATAATAATAGTATATCAGATTACTTAATGACTCACAAGGGTATATCATTGATCGATTGAGTGCCTATTGCGTGATCAGAGCGAATTCTGTTATGAGCCTCACAATTCGCAGTATAGACGATATATATATACAAATAAAAAGCCAAATCCATACATTAATTCACACGTCATGCTTAGTTTAGTGTACTCTTTGCCTTGACCCGTCCCTTCCCGTCGACCCCATTGCAGAGGGTGACACCAGCCTCGCCGTCTTCAGAGCTGCAGTATGTAAACTTCACACTGATTGCTAAATTGATTAATCGAACTTGTCGTTCCGTTAGACGGTAATGAAATTTAAGACCCGAACAGGAGGGCAACAAGGAGGCGCACTAGGAGACGAGCAGTGGACCTGCCTGCTAAAAATGTGTTGTGAACGCCAACCCAGACCTGCTAGGTCAGGTTGCATCACCTGAAGGCAAATCACGCTGTATGTTACTCTCTGCAGTGGCGGATTGAGAGAGGGAGGCATAGGAAGCTCGTGCTCCATTCTTTTGTAGGAAATTCGGCGGAAAAAGACCCCCCCACACACACCTCTTTCTCTGAAGGGGCACAGCAGTCATTATTCTTTCTGCACAACTTCCAGCAACGCCCCCCTCCCCCCCCGCAAGTTTCTCACTGGATTCGCGCCTGGATAGCACCTTACCAGCACTCCCCCCTTTGTCACTGGATGTGCGCGTGGATATTACTTAAATACATGGTCCCCCCCCCCCCCACCCCTCTTTCGTAAATTCCTGGATCTGCCACTGCTCCTTGCGATAGAGGTCGCTCCTATCTTACAGTACCGCTGCCCTAGGTCACGGTCATAAACCAATAGGCTGCCCTTTAGGGTGAGTTCGGATATGCGATCGGAGTAATGCATGCGGACCCACTCTTTCCGCTAATAGGCGGATCAATATTAACCGAACGCAAAATCCGCGGTCCGCGTGAATGTTGCACTTGCTGGACTGCACAAATTATGAAGATCGTTAAATAGCGCCATAAAATAAATCAACGGATACGTATTGTGTTCATTATCTTATTCTCGTGGTTATAATATTATTTACAGATTTTTTGCAGGTCGCAATACTACTATATATATTAAATGTATTGTGCGGCCTGGACGCCATGTTGGAAATCTTCGTGATCCTCCTCTGGGTGGGGAGTAAGATCTGGCAGTAGAATGTACCACGTGACCGCCCTATCGGACCACAATCTCCGCGTTCGGTTATGCACTCCGCGGAGTCCGACTACTCCGCTCGCATACCCGAACCCACCCTTGGGTTCTGGAATGTTTGTCGATTGTCGATCGTCTGTTGATTTCTCTTCTTTTGAAGAAATTAAACGTCATCGTACGACGATAATGTGTAATGGTTACGTCATCGTACGACGATAATGTGTAATGGTTACGTCATCGTACGACGATAATGTGTAATGGTTACGTCATCGTACGACGATAATGTGTAATGGTTACGTCATCGTACGACGATAATGTGCAATGGTTACGTCATCGTACGACGATAATGTGTAATGGTTACGTCATCGTACGACGATAATGTGTAATGGTTACGCCAAAAATACGTGGAATTAAGTGGGAGTCAAGTTTCACTCTTTTTATATCGATTGATTAACAGAAAGTACATGACCCAAACAGAAAGAAAGCGACTAAATGGGTCGGTTACCACGCCAGGAGTGCTAGGTGTGATAGAAATGATGCATCTTATGCCAATTTACGTCATGTGAACATTAAGGTCGATATCCCAACCAACATCCAATATTTGCATTCAATCTTTTCATTGTCCTTCTCTCTTAATGTTTACATCAACAACGATGACATCTACAACATTTGCATCAACAACAGTTACACCAAGGTCAGTTGCGCAACAACAGTTAGGTCAGTTGCGCAACAACAGTTAGATCAGTTGCGCAACAACAGTTAGATCAGTTGCGCAACAACAGTTAGATCAGTTGCGCAACAACAGTTAGATCAGTTGCGCAACAACGGTTAGATCAGTTGCGCAACAACAGTTAGATCAGTTGCGCAACAACAGTTAGATCAGTTGCGCAACAACAGTTAGATCAGTTGCGCAACAACAGTTAGATCAGTTGCGCAACAACAGTTAGATCAATTGCGCAACAACAGTTAGATCAGTTGCGCAACAACAGTTAGATCAGTTGCGCAACAACAGTTAGGTCAGTTGCGCAACAACAGTTAGATCAATTGCATCACCATCAGCTGAATCAATAACCACGTATTATCTGTAGGGTGCATCTCATAATAACTAATTGCAGTCAGCATCAATAGGGATCGCCACCATCAGTATCTCACGTATCAACATAAGGAAACTGCATGATTATCGAAGCAGCTGTCACAGAGCCGGTGGTTAACCTTTTCGTGGGTCGATGAACGGGACTAGACATTATAACATCTGCCATCATAACATCTGCCATTAGGACATCTGCCAGCCCTTGGAGGGACTGAACCCATCAGTTGATAGATAGCAGGACTGCGTAAAACAAACAAGCAATAACAGAAGTTTTTACCGCGAACCATTATGATTCATCCATTTAGACGGCCACAGCGTCCGTCC
Organism: Arenicola marina; assembly: GCA_964019135.1. Classification (NCBI taxonomy): domain Eukaryota; kingdom Metazoa; phylum Annelida; class Polychaeta; family Arenicolidae; genus Arenicola; species Arenicola marina. Next base: position 20,755,051 of record OZ025264.1, read on the forward strand.
GGTCGCTTGAAGAGTCATGGTATTCTGCTGACGACATCAGGCCGATGTCCCTCATGCCACAGCACACCCACCTGATGGTAAAACCCTGCGCACCTCACTAGTTTAAGGCGGAGGACGGTTTGGGGCCACAGACAAGTTAGTGTCACAAGCGGTTAAGTCATGAATCGTTTGCAGTCACGAACGGTTCGGGGTCACAAACGGTTTAGTCACGAACGGTTTAGTCACGAACGGTTTAGATTCACGAGCGACTTGATGCCACTACCGTATTGGTGTCTCCAATGGTTTGGTGTCTCCAATGTTTTGAGATCACGAACGGTTTAGTCACGAACGATTTGGGCTCACGAACGGTTTGATGTTATGAACGGTTTGAGGTCACACACGCTTTATATAGTGATCTTTAGTCACAATCCGTTTAAGATGACGAACCGTTTGGGGCAACGTGCAGTTTCCGGGAATTATATACGCCGACGACTTTATTTTCGGCGATATGGATTTTTACAGATTTGGATAATCCGTTATGAATTTTTCAAACTTGAGCGACAATCTTTCTTGATTGGAAGCAAGGGCGGATCCAGAACATATTTTGAAAACAAGGGGGTAGGGCTGGGGGGGCTACGTGCCATGGGATGAGCTTTTCGAAAGGGTAGACACCCGCGTCCCTTCTCGAAAAGGGGGAGGGGAGGAACCGCTAGATGAGCCGTATACAGGGCATACATGACCAGTGGGGGGTCCAGGAATTTACGAAAGGGGGGACATCATTGCTATCCAGCGCGCATCCAGTAAGAGACTTGCGACCGGGGTGAGGGGATGCTCGTGAGATTGTGCAGAATTGTGAATGCCTTTTTTTTTTATTCCTCAAATTTGAAAAACATAACTGATGTTCCCATACTGTACCTCATAACTCTTTCCATATACAGGGTGGTCCATAAAAAACGACCTATTTTACTTTCCATCTCAATTTTGATACAATTAAGATATTTCCAATTTTATTTCACCAAATTGTTTCATAAGGATGACCATTTCATCCTTGCACATTCTGCAGAAATTGGAAACATTTAAGGTAGTCAAATTTCAATATTTATCATGTGCTCTATCCACGCTCCTCGCTGCTGACTCCACGAAAGTCGGCGTGTTGACTTTCGTTGAAATTCCCGGAGACGGTCACGCAACGTCTCAATCCTGTTTGGAGTACGAACTGAAAATGGTCGACCACTGTGCCCTTTATTATTGTTTCCAACACTCCCAGTCTCCTTAAACTTAGGTGCTCAATAGACCGTCTGGTCGGCACATGTCCCCTTCCAAAACCTCTTGCATACTGTCTTTGCGTCTGAACCACCGATTTTGTCGCAAAGTATAGGCCTCAAGGATTTTTATCCGCTGCTGCATCGTATACTGCCTGTTCAGATCTATATTGGTATCAGAAGAATTGTCTGGGCCTCTACCCCATATCACCTGAAAATAATGGAGCAATATCATTAGAAACATTGTTTAGAGGGAAAACAAAATAGGTCGTTTTTTATGGACCACTGTAATTGATTTAAGGAAATATCTAATTACGACATAGGCTTACTCACAAGACGGGGTTTGACAGCCAAAGTGCAATTGTAATTCAATCAAGACTTAAAGTTGCATGTCGAGTTCTTTCCCGCCAAAACTAAGCCCAGGCGAAATTTATATCAAAATGTGCAGAAAACTCGATTGTTGCATTCCATAAATTCAGAAACCTGATAAACCTCGCCGTTTCGGCTGTGGTGTGGCAAACGTGTTGATCCCGCGACACCACAGCACTCTGTCGCGGCACTGCTACTTATGACAAAGCATCGCGAAGCACACAAACTGATGACGTTTACCACTGAAATGAAAATTTGTGGTAAATTGATATCACGGGCAAGGCTAATAGACACTATTTGGCAGTCTGGCATGGGTGGAGTATAGACAAAACCAATCTTGAATGATTCAAAGACTGATTCTTATTTGTATTTTGACCTCTTTAGTTTTGGCGGGAAAGAGCTCCACATGCAACTTTAAACAGGGCGATCCCTCTTAGTTTTGGAGATATTGTTGAAGGCCTTACCCGCCATCGTGGAAAATGGCTGATGCGTTGCTCCGGGATACTCAATATCTATTTTTTTCGAATTCAGCTACCCCGAAAAACCTATGTATATGGTATCTACATAATAGGTACCGAAATAATGGTGTTGCGCCTCTTAGTCCGCCATCTTTGAAATGGCGGATGCGTTGCTCCTGGCTACTCAATCACGATTTTTTGTACTCGTCGACCCTGAAATCCTTTGGTCACGCATTAACTCTGCCACTCTGCCACTCTGCGCCTCTTAGTTTCAAGATATTGTGTATTTTGGCTGACCTTGTCCGCCATCTTGGCTAATATGCCCTGTCCACATGGCAGATGGTTGCGTGGTGGACGCCCTGAACGCATTTTACGTCTAAAAATGGCGGATGCGTTGCCCCTAGATACACAATAATATTTCTTTTTAATCCAGCGACCCCAAAATCTATGCGCAAACATAAAAATAATAGTTCTATCTTTGGTTATTTGCGAGATTGGGTATTTTGGTCGTATGTCCGCCATTTTAAAAAATCAAGCCGCCAGCGGTAAAATCTGACTTGACACTAGAGGTAAATTTGACCGCAAAAGGGACAAGGGTGCCAATGTTCATGCTTTTACCGCAAAATGCACAATTCGACAATATTTTGTCGTTTATCCGCTGGACTATTACCAAATATACTGCAACGATTCCATTTGGTCAACACAATTGGGTAGTGATAGTAGTGATGACGACTAGGACGACATCGGCTTCCTTTAATATTTTTCGAAATATCACTCTTCCGGCAAGTTCAAGATGTCTCTCCATTCCCAATCTCTTATGTTTTCACACGGTTTAAATGTTAAATCCAATTCAATTATGCCACTGCCCAATTAAATTTTACATGTATACAAATTTACTTCACATTGTAATATGTATAAATAACTGGACATCATAATTTGACATATACATAATAGGGCATGTCCAACTCATTAAAAGACATGCATACAACAATTTTACGGTACATTTCTTGAAGATATGTTAATACTCTATGAAAGTCCACTTTGGCTTGCCATAGCATATGCACGACTAATGGCGCTCCGGCAATCAGGGGGTTCATATAATACTCAATTGTCTATCCTCCAAATTACAGAATTGTTCGTCCTATCTATAGCTCACAATAAAATTTAGAAGTGACCGCCGGGCACGATTTCGCCTCCTACCCAGGCGGCAGTCCTTTTTGGAGGTGTGTCCGCGATCGATCAATCAGAAGGCGATACTCTAATTTATTTAAACCGGAAATTGCGCTTATTGTGTGAGAAAAACAAGAGCGCGTGATCATCACTAATATAAAGAGCTGCGATTCTAACTCCAATCATGGCATTGTTGCAGAGTCAATCGTCGCAAGACGTATATCAATTTGTTTAGACGGTTCTTTTCTATGAAACACTAAGATCTTGCGCTACTGTGAGGCTTGGAACTGCCGCTGTTCATCTGTAAATCGTGGCCTGGACCTCTCTCTCTACGAGTGATAACATAAGGCGGTGCCACATGAATAGTCACAATACGCGTCACCGCTCCCGGCAAAATGGCGCTCTGCTTGACATTGCTGGGGGTTGCCTTAATTTTTTTTTCCTTACCGGTCGGCCGAAAGGAAGCGTTAACACTCGTCAATTTAATTTTAAGATGTAAACTTTCGGGGCAGATCGCGATTAAATTAGGTTGGACACCCGCTTTAGACCTGCCTTTATGCTGCGAGCAGCACTAGGCCGGTTCCCAGCCTAGGGGGACACGTGTCTTTTTTAGCCTATTTTCCGGTGAAAGGGTTTCGCCACTGCATGGCGTACTTCAACCCACTCTTAACGCCAAAAGTATCGCATTTTTTCCTTGAAGTTACTCACACATCAGTTTTGTGAATAATAAATGTTAAAGAGTGTTCGTAGAACTGACCCGGATGCATTGTTCGCTTCATTTCAATGTTACCTCTTCAAGAAATGTATACATTATCACATCTATCTTGATTTTCAGGGATAAAATATATCAACAACCTACCTGTATCCGTCTGTAAGTTGTCTTTATACACTCAGGACCTCAATTAATTGTTGCCCACTGAAAGACTTGCACGGTCTCTCATGAGAAAGATTGCAGTATGAGCAGTATTAAAGCAAGGACAAATCTGACCTAGTTTAGTTTTCGAGGACCCAAGATTCGGTAGTGTTAACGACCAAGGCTCCGCAGCCAGTCGATGTGCATGGTTCCTTGCCCTTCTCCTATTATGACGGTCGGGCGGCCTGCTGCAGCCTAGACGGACCTAGTCCGAGGTTTGCCCATTCTACTAGGTTCCAAGCGATGTAGGGATGCAGCAGGCCTGTTCCATTGCTGTTTTTTTCCTTTCTGTCCATCATGCCAATTGTTTTCGCTGTCACCACACGGTTTAATGTCGGATAAGGCTGCGGCACGTACCATAGTCACAATCAAATTCACAAAAATATGCGGCAGGCGCCATTACCGAGTTATCCGACTCAGAGAGGCAGTCAACGGCAACACAATGAACCATCCCGGGTTGGCATGAATGACTGTCCCGTGGTCTTATATTAGATGGGGCCGCCTCAATACCTCAGTGGACAAGACCGTTCGTATAGAGCGCTCTGCATGGCCACCTGGGAGCCCAACGGCACGTGAATCGGTGGTCCGAACCCCGTTGTGGTCATGTCTATGGGCTCGCTAGACAAAGATCCCATGCAAAGAGTAGGGGGTTATCCTGGGGACATGGCTCTACTCTTCCCTTCCTCCTCACAAGGCCGCGATATGGCCAGAATTGGTTAAAGCATCTTGAATATGCGATGCAACCAACCAATCAAACTTATCTTATATCATAACGCGCTCAAAAACTCCTCTTCATAAACTATCGTTGAATGGCATCCGCTTTTTTATAAGCTTGTGGGGCAAGGCCTCACGGTGTCCAGCTGCTGCGAGTCCCGCGCTCCGCGAACGACCAATTTATCCACCGAAACCAAAACCAGCATTTACTGGTTTTACCAGACAGTTCACGGTACGAGGCGATCCCAAGTCTCCCGAACGCGTTTTCGCTCTTCAAGAACGTCCTGAGGAAAAGGGACATTTGCGGCTCCGTCGTGGAATTCGACAATTTGTTTCGCCTGCATAGACCCATCGCGTCACGCTCCAGTATAAGACGGAAAATAAAATCAACTTGGTCCACACCTTCCTGGGGTGAGTTCGGGTACGTGAACGGAGATATGTCTATCAGGTGCCCTAATGCTGTCAGTTCATGTGCGGATCAAGGCAAACCTAACACAAAATCCACAATCCGCGTGCATGTTAGACTTGTTGACTCGCACAAGTCATGAAATCTATTAAACAGTGGGGCCTACCATAACAATTATTAGAGCACGTGTTATTTTGTTCTTTTTATTCTCTTTGTTATAATATTAATATTCACATATTTTTGCTGGTCGAATTAGTACATTTTATATATTTAGCGTATTATGGGGCCTGGACGCCATGTTGGAATTCCTCGTGATCCTCCTCTGGGTGGGGAGTAAGGTCTGGAAGGAAAATGTACCACGTGACCGCGCTACCGGACCACAATCTCCTCGTTTGGCTATGCTCTCCACGTACTGCCGTTACGCTTGCGCCATGATGTGAGGAACGAGCGCCCTCTGCTGGCAGAATGCCCTTGACTGTCCTATACGCCATCGCATCTTACACGGTTGTCGAATGATCTTTTTTTTCTTTCTGCCGCTGGACATTCTGTGTCGCGCCATGATTGGTTGCATTTCTCTGGGCCAGGGCAGGTATATGCCGCCAACTTGTGACAATACCACTAGATAATAAGTAGGGCTCCCTAGATAATGAATACGGCCCCCTAGATAATAAGTAGGGCCCCCTAGATAATAAGTCGGTCCCCCTACCGGCTCTTTGTATGCGATGTATGCGGTTTTCGACTTGGCTGTGGACAGCCCATGCTGCCCTCTGGCGAGTGAGAACGAGGTAACATGGCTCTGGACTAGCCGATACACTGCGGGTGGTCCATTATGTATACACATAGCATTGACCTAGAAACGTGCCGCATAGTCTACATGTCGGACCCGGTGGTCGATCGCTCCCACTGCAGACAATATAATAACATTATACAGACGTTTGACATTACCGGTCACGTCGGCTTTTATCCAATGAAAGACCCATAACCCCCCCCCCCCCCACGAACCCTGCCCCCGCCCCAGTACCTTTGTCGCCCCCCCCCCAGTACCCTCACCCCCCCCCCCGCCCCCTTGCCGAGAGACACCTGGCAGACTCAATATGAGGATCATTAAATCTGGAGATAAACCGCACAAAACGGATTGTTAACGTAACTGAAGGTTAGGCTTTGTATATGGTTGCTCTGTTGCCGCGGGGGGGGGGGGGGTCTTAATACATTGCTGTATTAGGGGGGGGGGTCGGCGGCAAAGCCCCCCTTTTTTCACCGCCAAAATCAGTCTGGGTGTGTTAGCGCCAAAATCCGCACGGAAGGAGTCTTTTTTCGCGGCAAACCGGCAACACATTTTCACTCCCCCCCCACCCCCCCCCCCCCCCCCGCCTCCTATATCCGATCTGCCACGGTAGGGGTATCTTGTTCATCACGAATATCTACTTTATCATGCATGAAGCCACCCGCGAAAACCCCCTTAACAGATTTGTATAATAGTGCCCCCCCCCCCTAAAGCCCGGTTCCCACGAGGCAACTTTTCCATGACACCCGCCTTCTGGACCATATCTGGTGAAAATGTGTCTGCTGAAAATTCGCCGTTCACACGGAGATTTTTGTCCAGGAGATTTTTTACGACCTTCAAATTGGCCATCTGTTCTTGAGGTAGGCCTACCTTCTGGAATATTCGCAGCGGTCTCAAAGCGAGGGAATCACGCAGTCCCTTGACACCAACCACAGACCCGGGACCAGACCCGGCTGCGGCTCTTTGAAGATGTCGCCTGGATATAGAGCGTGTCCTATTTGTGGAAGACGTCGCCTGGGTGGTAAAAGTGTCTTAAATCGTGTCTTGAGCGCCCGTTCACACGGGGAGATTTTGGGCAAACCCTGTCGCCTGCCTCGGGTGCGGTGGAAAAGTTGCCTCGTGGCAACCGGGCTTTATATATTGCCATAAACAATGGCTCTCGGGGGGGGGGGCATTTAACGTTGTGTTGAAGCCATGTCGGTGTATGTGATGCGAAGGGACGTCCCGACTCTCGTGAAATAGACACAAAAAGATATACACAGTATGAGTGAATTCTTCTCTCCATGGGCGGCGAAAGGAGGGGCTAATTTACCAATACAGCGTATGAATGGAACCCCATGTTGCGTCCCGGCTATAGCCCTGTGTGTCGTGCACTGCGGAACAGAACCATTGGCCAAGGACACCAATTACTATATGTTTTTTTTCTTCATTTAGCATTTGAGATTACTTTTAATTTTTGCGTTCCATGTTAACTTTGTCGTAATGCCAAATCTGTTCAAATTGATACTTCAGTATTTCTAGAACAAAATCTAAAGTATAAGATAATTTTTCGCCTGCGGTGGAATAACTTTTCAGTAAGAGTAAATGTAACTGTAAATTCCACTTGAATGATAAAAACTGTTTGATATGACATCAGTTAAGGACCATTTTTTTATCATGCAGTCCACCAAATAATTGTATTGTACGTACAATTGTATTGTACGTCCCCAAATTAATACTCCCATGCAAGATCGAGCAAAATATAACTCGTATGATTACAAGCCGAGACAGATCACCTAATTTCGCCAACGGCATATCAGTTGGACATAATGGCAGAGCCTGAATGGTAAACACCATAGATAAATGTAGGTCAGTGACCCATAAATCGCATGCATGACACTGATTGCGGAGCTCTCAGACCAAAGAACGGCCATCATTTATTATTCAGTGACTAAACAAGCGACTCCGAAGCGAAGACAGCGCTCCATGTTTGCCGTCACAATTGTTTGCCGCTTCGAGTGCTGCGCCTGTATGTTTGTCCTGTCCTCACTATATGGAGCCCATAGCCCAGTCGATCTGCAGAGCTTGGCTGTATGAGGTGTAAGCAATTAATGACACTAGGATTATCCATTAGGGGATCCAAAGTTAGATGGGGTTAAACGCGGAGGTCCACTTCCAGTTCAAAGGCATACTGCATGCCATTCAATCGTGGTGTGCCCCCCCCCCCCCCACTACCCTGTCTTTCGAGCGCTCCGGTTTTTTGTTGCTTACCCCTCCCCCTTATATCTAAAAAAGTGTAGCCCGCCGCACCCCGCCCCCCCCCCCCCCCTCACCTCGCCGGCTATAAGATTCACACTCACACCTCCAAAATGTCCCAAGGGTGTACGCCCCCCGCCCCCCCTTAGCTGGAAATTAAGGGGGGGGGCTCTAACAACATTGCAACCGGAGGGTCCACCCACTTTTATCGACGACCACGGGGGAGGGGTCCCACTCTTTCCACGGCATTCTTCCTCTATCTTGTTACCCTCTGGACCCCCCCCCCCTGGATCCGCCGTTGATTATACTGATGTTAACCCACTGTCGTATGTGTCTTTGAACGAACCATTACGTTTATCTGTGGAATACGCCCTACGAAAATGCAATGAAAATGAGACAAACTAAATCAGACAATTAGTAGGAGGTTCTGATTTGAGCGTTTGACTGAACCAGGACGTCCGCCTGTTTTCGCCAGTGAAATAATGTATTAAATTAAATCAAATTAAATTCTTGATTAGTCCGTGAACTAACTTCCACTTTATAAATAAACGCCGTTATGACGTGTATCCCGACCAGTACTTTTCCATGGCCAGTGCGCGCCTTGGCCGCCCACCAAACAGACCCCATATATGGGGGATAAGTAAACACGCTAGGCGGCGTGGTGTGGGCGCCGGTGGGTCTTGATCACGTGGTGGGGAGGGGCCGTGTGACTTCAGCGAGATGTCGGTAATTAAGTTGGGGGAGATAAGTTACATTAGTCACGACTCTTATGCATTAGTTCTAGTTCAATATTATAGCAAGTTTCGTCAGATTCAATGACAATCGGTCTGTTCCTTAAGTTCTTTATGCGGTGATAGTTAAATATTGGATAATCACCGAAATATCACAATGAAGCCGAACATTTTGTTGCTTCATCACGAATGCATTTGTATCATATATCGTAGGGGTCTGGAGGAAAGGGTGGGGGGGGCGGTCCAGTATCTAGTGATTTTTCAAAGTTCTCAGTGTTGCTTTTTTATCTAAAATGCCACTATCTCTGTCGATGTCGCTTTGTCAAATGATCAGTGTCGAATTTGGAGATCAATAGCGTCGAATGTCGCATTTTACCCCTTTATATATATATAGCCCGATATATAGTTTGATAGTAATCACGGGTGTGTTAATCGATGTTGTTGCTGCAGACCTAGCTGGGTTTCTAATACTTGTGTGCATTAAAGCGGCCTATGTATGTAGCAAAGTGGTTGATGCGGTGGCCGCAGTGGGTAGATGGTGCGGGGTAGCTGGCATATTTGTGGGAGTGTAGGTTCGGAGCAGAGGGGGAAGGGAATGCCTCGGCGAGGCAGCTGGGTATGTGGGGGTGTGGGGTGGGTGTGTGGTGACTGCGGGGTGGGCTGAGTACGTGGGGGTGTGGGGTTGGTGTGTGGTGACTGCGGGGTGGGATGGGTATGTGGGGGTGTGGGGTGGGGATGTGGTGACTGCGGGGTGGGATGGGTATGTGGGGGTGTGGGTGGGTGTGTGGTGACTGCGGGGTGGGATGGGTATGTGGGGGTGTGGGATGGGGGTTTGGTGACTGCGGGGTGGGATGGGTATGCATGGCTGTAGGCCCGGACATGTAGGGTGGGTGCGGGAGCGGGGTGGGGAGGTGGGTGTGGGGATGTGGTGGCGTGGTTGGTGACCCAGACGTCTGCTTAGCTGTGCGTCAACTCTATGGCCTCTTCCGGTTACCGCCGGTCGCCGGTTCCCGCCAGCGGTTGCTGTCTCCAATCGTACAGGCCGTCGCCAGAGGGCGTAGCTGATAGAGCCAAGCAGGCCTGGGGACCCGTTCGCTTGACACATTGAGTCTGTTTAAACAGGACTTGAAAACCTGTACTTGTTCACAAAATATATTGATGAATGTCATTAGTGTTGTGCATATATTTCTTACTTTAGTTTTAAAGATAAGCAGGTCTATAATGTAAATTACCCGGTTTACTTCGATGTATAGAACGGATTCACGGATTTAGCGCTATAGAAACCTAATAATACAATAATAACGATAACATTAATAATAATTATAATAATAATGCCCCTTCTCACTGCAGCTCTACTTCAATCTCGTAGTTGTGCCGCTGAGTCCAGTCGCCGATTAAATTAATATTTCATCCTGAGTGGCTTTTCACAATATAATGATGATTTATAAATAGAATAGAAATATCTGGAAGAGAACATCGGTCGTAGAGTTAGGCAAGGGGGACGAGGTCGAGGTCATATAAAAGAGCGGGAATCATACACACGACAATGTTGGCGACAACGCTGTGACTATATATACATGTACGTACTATAGTGAAGCTCTGTCAAATTCTATGTGGCACTGGCAATGTGCCAACTATGGTGCAACGCGATCATGAGCTGAAGGCGGCGCTCTTCTGTCCGCTATCCACACACCCGGGGGGGGGGGGTTCGGGGGGGGGGCACTATTATACAAAGCTGGTGGGGGGGGGTGCCTTGATGCATGAGAGAGCGGATATTTGTGAAGAAAAAATACCCCAATGGAGCGGACATTTATGATGCAAAAGATACCCCTATAGAGCGGATATTTTAAAACTTACGACCGGTGAAAACGTGCGTTCATATAGCGGGTTGCCCGGGACAAAATACCCCGACCGACCGATACTCCCAAACCCGCCAATGTATAAAGTACCCCCCCCCCCCCCCTTCAACCAACCCCCGGGCCCACATACGGATACTACACTACGATCCACACAACACACATTCCACATCTGGCCATATGCTTGTAATTCCATCTCATTATCCATCACTGTGACAACAACTTGCCTTCTGTCAATAACGCACTCACCTCCTCCCTCCCCCATGTCAAGTCCCTATCACCATCCCCCTTACCCCCCCCCCCCCCCCCGTTACTCCCAGCTTAATTATGCTCAGGCCCACTCTGACAAGGTCACCGGCTACAAGGTTGATTCTGCAACCATGACCTTCGTCGCGACCGGAATACCGTATTACTTACGGTTAGCTGTGGTATTATTGCGCGACTCCTTTCGCGGAAGCCCACAGCTCATGCATGTTAACGCCGCACCGTGTCGCAAGCTACATTTTTCAGTCGCGTACTCTACCGTTATTAATTACAGGTATGGGGGGAGGAACAACTATAATAAACCCGTGTCACCACGCCAAGCGGTACGCCATGATAAATGTATGTATATAAAAAGCGGTATAACTCATACTATATCAGCTTGAGAAGGAAGGAAGCACAGTATATCGGGACCAGGATTTTGAACAAGATGGGGAGGGAATCCATGTTGGATAGGTGAGCACATTGAAAGACTTCATTACGACTTTGGAGGCGGTGTAGTGTCTCTGATACCGGGGTGGGAGGGATGACAAAAGACCTTGGTTGGTTTCGGCTGGTCGCTTTGACCTCTGTAGGTCATGTCCGGCGCGACAATCGGAAAGCTCAAACTCAGGTTCAATGTAAAGAGGAGCCATGTCTCGGGGAGTAACCCAGTACTACTCTTTGTGGAGAAAGAATGGGATCTTGATCGTTCTACGATGAGCAAATTAGCTTTACTATGCCATTTCTTATAAAGGATACTCAGAGTGAGAAAGTGGTATATATATGGTGCCTATACATGGCAAGAATTGCCCGTCTATTCGCTTCTCTGTCCCTCTATGCTGATAGATTGTAGCGCAGACTGACTCATAGTCTGTAGCACGCGATCGTTCTCTGCAATCGATTTGTGTGGAAAAATCACATCGAAAACGATTTTGACTGCTACATAGCACAAAGTCTATGCGACATCTGGTGCGCGAAAAAATAGCCCACATAGCGCTTAATTTATATCTCTGAAAGGTGATGATTTTTGTGACCTATCCGCGTAATAGTCGGTGAAGTTCATGCGACTAACCGTTCGTTCTGTTTATCATCTGATAATGGTTGCATCACATAATATGTGTTGTATCACAGGACATGGGTTTTATCACAGGATATGGGTTGTATCACAGGACATGGGTTGTATCACAGGATATGGGTCATATCACAGGATATGGGTTATATCACACGATATGGTTGTATCACACGATATAGTTGTATCACACGATATGGGGTGTATCACAGGATATGGGTTGTATCACAGGATATGGGTTGTATCATACATTATATGGGTTGTATCACAGGATATGGGTTGTATCACAGGATATGGGTTGCATCACAGGATATGGATGGTATCACAGGATATGGGTTTATCACATTATATCGGTTGTATCATACATTATATGGGTTGTATCATACATTATATGGATTGTATCATACATTATACACATATCAGTGTATCACGTGATTTCACACTGGACTCATGCAAACCCCATAATCAGATAGTCTCGAGTAGGAATTTAAGATCCCTGTAACGTTTGCCGAGAGGAGAGGGACGGTACGCGAGATTGCCACAACCTCTAAGTTCATTCACAACGACCTTTGCCAGTCGCATGGCCTGCGATCCTTAAAATGAATGCTATGTTTGCATTACCTCTCAGCATTCCATCTTTTATAACACCATAAAAGTGATGCTACACTGTATCGAATGTGTGGCCAGGGGCATTATCTATTTATTATCACTCAACAGAGACGAACATGTATATGTAACTCATTAGATGTTTCTACACCTGCTCTTATATCAAATATATAGTGTGTAATAAACTAAAGCTCATCAGTAGTACATCACGTTTCCACCTGACTCTTAATGTGCTACTAATCGGGTAAATGTGTCACTGCGTTGATGTTTTTAACTTTTCGAGAAATGATGCTCCACTTTTTTTTTAAACCAAAAAAATGTGCCATTCTGTTATATCTCAAGTGGGACAGTGTTTTTGCTGTTATAATGTTCTAAAAAGTGGAGCTACATTTCTTAAAAAATTAAAGGCAGTTACGGATCTACCCGATTAATAATTGATAGCATGGACAATTCAGTCAATCTGGCATATGTCAGGTATATGCGGGTCCACTGAGCAGACACAACGCAGTGATACCAGGGCCGACCTCCCAGGAGAATTAATCGCTATTGTCTACATCATGTGCAGCTATCCTGATCCGGTCTCTCACGGGGATGTATATCTCGACCACCGGAAGTGATGGACATGGCCTTTTTCATCGAATTTCCATGGCAGTTACCATGGGCTTGGCACTGGATAGTCTATGTGAGTCTGGTGCCGAAGTGAGGCTGTAAGTATGTAATTATATTGCAATAATGTTTCGGGTGGATGAGTAAAAGTTTTTTTTTATATTACAGACAGCGATGAACGTATTTTTGTACATGTGAACCCGTTGCTGGCCTCACACGGCCGATAACTGACACTAAAATTAAAGGAAACAATCATTCGTATTTTATATTATTACCTTATGTTAAATTAAGTGTATGTGGCACCGGATATTCGGTGAGACGTGAGAGCGAATAAACATCCCAAAGCAAGGTCTCGACTGGTAGTCGGTACTCTGTAGGCATGAGTGCGGGCCAACAAATTGACTGCCGGGCTTGATTATGTGTCACACAAATTGACTGCCGGGCTTGATTATGTGTCACAATCTGACATTTGAGTTTATTGCCGAGCCATGTTGGATAATGAAGGTTAAGTTGAACCCATGTGTTTTGCACCATCGCATCTATTCACATGTCCATAATAACACAATAGAAAATCCTTAAATCGAACCATGAGTAAACCGAAATCCTGTCAATATATGGACCTTTTCCCAAGTCCCGATTTGTTACTTATCCTGTGCTGGAGCCTTGGTAAACGGAAAACCTCTGCAAACTGCAAATATCGCATATATTGTAAGCACATGCGGCTTACTCCTCTACTGTATACATGTACTTCAAATTTACAATGTGTAGAAACTACAAACTATTAAAATTTATAGGACATTTCTCATTATTTATCCTATATGTAGCGTACTGTACTGAAAGCAAATGATTTCATGGAATAAAAAATGTTAAAAAAAATAACAAATCTAACTTCAGTTACTGATGAAATCAGTTATTCGAAATAGTATTCCCAATTGCGCTAATAATGAATAGGCGCCCGAAACGTAAAATCAGTGGCAAGCGCCTTTTTCAAACCACCAACATTCTGATAAATCTTGGCCGGGAGACTGCATTACATTCGGACACATGTTGTGTACACTACGCTCCCCTCCGCAGTTTCAGGTCATGTTGGTTTTGGCAGCGAGCCCCACATTTCACAGGGCACCTGCACCACATTGCCCGTCATGCAAAGCATAGCGGCGGTCAGTTCGTTGTGTGTATAGGACAGGCGCCAAAATACTCATAACTTCTCGCCGGTCGACCCTCTTTGGTAAGATGCAGCACGGTTCTAGACCGAAACACTTCAATTACATTGCATTCTAAGTGGGTTTCTGGACCATGACGCTGTTTAATGTAATTTTAAATTGCCCTACATAAATATAAGAAATTATGTAGGCGAATTGTGAGATTCATTTTTGTGGATTCTTAATACACCCCCCCCCCCTCCCACCCACCCTGTCCCGTAACACATAGGGTCTATAGTTTATCCGTACGTCTTTATGCAGACGTGTAGGTCTTTATGTATATGTCTCGCGATGGGGGAGGGGGAGGTAACCGCCTTCTGCCGCCGCATGTTGTCCATTCTTTGAGATTTGCGTCTATGCCATGAGCCATCTTCATAGACTACGTGTATGTACTTCTACGCTCTTATATTATGTTTTTCGTAGAACATTTGACTAGATTTGTTTTCGGCGCGACATTTCCGAGTGTCACATCCAAGTTGCTGGAGCGGAATATTTTTCTCCCAAATTCAAAAATGTAAATGTCATAAATGCTCTACACATTGGTCGAGCCCGTACACCTTATACGTTCTATCATTGAAGTGTTAATGTATACTTGTGTTGGCGCTCGTTGTGACCGGCGTAGCAATTAACATCTCTTAGCCGTTCACCTATGCAAGAGCGGCGCCGGCACCATTTGTCCTATTCGGGTGCATATAGAAACTCCAATCCAGATAAAACATTGAGCAGCTGAAGAGTTATGGGTATATTTGCCTCCTCCTTGCTATTTCAACGCTGTTTTTTGTATTGTAAAGCGAGGTGGCTCCCACCTTTCTGCTTATTGTACATGGTTTTCGGGTAGCTCTTTATAAACTCATGAAAGGCCTTGCTAAGCAACCCATTTTCGTCATTTGAATACATAAATATTACCAATGCCAGGTTATGGTTGTGTTTTTACTCGCGCAAGCGGAGGAGAAACCTAATGGCTAAGCGTCATTTCTAAGCGTCATATTCACCTACAAGATATGTTTCTCCCCCCCCCCCCCCCCCCAACCCGCCTCACTGTCCAGTCTACGGAAAGCCTACTCCATGCGTCAATTACCCCCCCCCACCCCCTCCCAGATACAGGTACAGTTAACCAAATAGATGCGCCCTGACGCAGTTGATTTTGTTGCAATTTATCTAATGTTTTTGGCCGTGTTCTAGTGTTCTATACTTACTTGATGTATTCCGCCCACTGTTTGCCCTCTTGGTTGCAGCATCTTGCCCTTGTTCGCTGGTTAGTTGCCGTAGGGCAATATGGATGAAAAAAATAGTGCAATCTTCTATTATACATACCTAACACATTAAACAACCGGCCTGCCTGCGGCTGTTCAGTTCGGCAGGATCGAGGCGGGTGGGGTGGGGGGGGGGGGTCGGCAGGGAGGCGGGGGTGGGGGGGGCGGGGGTCATGACCAGACGGCACATTACGTGATATGTCGACAAGAAAACACTCCAGGTCAAACAAAGACGATGACACTTAAAACAACTGACGTAAGAAAAATCTGTCCATGCTCTCTTCATTTCGTTAAGATGACCCCCAGTATACAAGGCCAACAATTTAGCAAATATGTAATAACCGGTCTTTGTTGGTAGTTGGTAATGACACAGGTACAGTTAATGATCGGAGGCCGTATAGCAGGCACCCACCACCCCAAGGGGAAGGTCTGACACGGAATGTGTTTTTTTAATTCCTCAGATGATGGTAGTTTCTATAATTGACGCATATCTCAGCTTGGCCAGCTGCTCAGCCCTAGGCGATCCGTACACTGAAAGCCCAAAGATAATAAGGTGTCAGTTTTTTCTCGCTTGACAATAGCCTTGTTTGGTTTCATTACCTAAGACCGTCTAGACCCTGTCTCTAGTCCCTGCGATGGACCGCCTAGACGCTAGAGTCCCAGTGGTGATGGACCGTCTAGGCCCTGTCTCTATGTGACCCTTAGAGTCCCAGTGGTGATAGACCGTCTAGACTGTGCCTCCATGTAACCCTAGTCTCACAGTGGTGATGGAGTGTAGACCCTATCTGTATGTGACTCTAGAGTCCGTGTGGTGATGAACCGTCTAGACCCTCTCTCTATGTGACCCTTAGAGCCCCAGTGGTAATGGACTGTCTAGACCCTCTCTCTATGTGACCCTAATGTCCCAGTGGTGCGGACCGTCTAGACCCTATCTCTACGTGAACCTGGCGTCCCAATGGTGATGGATCGTCTAGACCCTGATTCCAGGCGACCCTAGAGTCCCAGTGGTGATGGACCGTCTAGACCCTGTCTCTATGTGACCTTGGAGTCCCAGTGGTGATTGACCGTCTAGACTGTGTCTCTACGTGACCCTAGAGTCCCATTTGTAATGGACCGTCTAGACCCTGTCTCTACGTGACCCTAGAATCCCGGAGCTGATGGACCGTCTAGACCCGGTCTCTATATGACTCTAGTGTCCCAGTGGCGATGGGCCGTCTGGATCCTGTCTCTATGTGACGCTAGAGTCCCAGTGGTGATGGACGGTCTGGACCCTGTCTCTATGTGATCCTAGAGTCCCGGAGGTGATGGACCGTCTGGACCCTGTCTCTACGTGACCCTGGAGTCCCAGTGAAAATGGACTGTCTAGACCCTGCCTCTACGTGACTAGTGTCCCAGTGGTGATGGACGGTCTGGACCCTGTCTCAATGTGACCCTAGAGTCCCAGTTCTGATGGACCGTCTATACCCTGTCTCTACGTGACCCTAGAGTCCCGGAGGTGATGGACCGTCTAGACCCTGTATCTACGTGACCCTAGAGTCCCATTGGGGATGGTCGGTCTAGACCCTGTATCTTCGGGGCCCAGTTCTGCTGTGCCATCTAGGTTTTTAATGCAATATTCCCATTGGTAGTGGTTAGGCTATATTCGGCTCCTCCCCGACTTCTATTAATGGAGGTTCCCAATATTAGCTAGTTAGTTTTTCCATGTGTGCGTTAAAATATTGATAATTTTGACGTTTCCAAATGATTTTGCCTTTCGCCGGGATGACTTTTTTTTTACGATAATCGCAAAGATGGGAAAGGGTGCGTGGCGTTCAGGGCTAGGTACGGATTATGAATACGGGCCCAGTTGTTCAAGCCGCAGTTTACGGCAAATATTAGGGAAGATGCCAGAACGAAAGGTAAGGACTCCAGATAACGACTATCAAAATCATATCTATAAACTGTCAATGCTTATACATGTACTTTCATTCACTTAGTAAATCTTACAAATATACGACGCATGCAGGGGGTTTTTACACTCTAGCTAGATTATTCGGCCAAGTAGTTTCCAGGTTCGATAGAGTTGCAGCTGCGGCGCAGTTTAAACAGGCAAAACAAGGTAAAAACTCTTGAAAATGAGTTTCACTGCCTTTATTAGTTCAGCTGTTACATAACCTCCCAAACAGTTATTTTTCCGTTTTGTAATATGCCGACTTCTAAAATACCACTCTAGTCGTGCTGATACGGTAATCTACCAGCAGTAATGAAAGATTAAGCTCATCGAATTCAGCAGGTTGTTCAAACGCCGCCTCCTTTCCTAAGCGATCTTAAATGCACAGGGCACAAGGAAGACTCCAACCAAGACGTATAATACGTGATGTGAAAGAAACCAATCAAATTGCCTTAACTGGGCTTTTGCCTCCAGTTAGAATGATATTATGACAGTGATTCCGTGTATAAATCTGGTGACAGTAAACTCGAAGCAATTACGTGTTCATGACGGTCATCATACTAATAAAAAAAAGTCTACATTAAGGCTACACAATAATGTAAACTGTAATGAAATAACAACGGTTGCAGAGTGTAATGCATTGAAGTGGAGTTAGTTGCCTTAAGGGATACGATTCACTCGAGAACACCGGTGGGCTATTTGCAAATTGGTACTAACGAAGCACAAGTTTAGAGTGTTTTTTCGTACGCAACTAGCAAGCCACGACGTTGCGTGAATTGAAGTCCCCCAGGACGTGCGCAAAGAGGACATAAGGCCAGACCGGAAACCGAGTGGCTGGTGCCAAGACGAGCGGCATAGTCTTAGTTCTAGGTAGGTTGGCGTTGCCATATGGAAGCCTACTATACGATATAGTGCCGTAAGACTATCATCATACCGGACCTACGTGCCTGCCAAGTTCTAAGCATGATGTCCAGCCACTGGTTATATTACTCGCGTTGTCCGACAATACAACCGTACTTTGCCGGCAAGTATTTCTTCATTAACATACAATGGAACAAAAAAACGCTATCTGCATACGACGCACGCCGTGCTTAGCCGCCAGAACGAGGCTCGCTTCCCGCAACGATGGAACAATGCGACCTCTAGCGAATGACAGACCAATTACAGTCCATCGTGCATCGAGCGCACTGACCAGACTCCGACCAAAGGAAACTAGTCATTCCAACAGGACAATTCATTGTTTGGGTCATGGACAAAAGGTCAACACTCGACATAGATTTATAGGATATATTCATGTCACAGTAACATCTTACAAAAAAATAACGAGATTAGAAATCCAGATCTTAGGTTCAAGCATTTTTCGATAGCATTGTTCGATATTCTGATCAATCCCAAAAGTTCCATGTCGTATATTTCGTGGGCGTAAAGAGATTTTCCTTCGCGACTACACTAAATCTTCTTGTTGCAATGACGACAACATGACGTCGTAGGTTGGCGGGATGACGACCTCTGGTTGTCCAGGTTGCCGTCTGGGGTTCCAAGGACCTCGGTTGTTCGTTATCCATCAACCGGGAGAGTCTTCGACTGCCTTCTAAGCACGTGAACGTTAAGCTGCCAGAATATCAATATTGCTATATCTGAAAGAAACAAAAAATATGCCATGTTCAAATTCTGGAACGCCTATTCCTGTTCTAATAATGTACACTAAATGCTATTTGGTAACCGTTGATCCCGTGTGCTTACTCGCGAATATGGATGGAATTGATTTACTCATAAATGGTCTAAGCGATAGTCAGTAGTTTCTCATTTATAGAAAACAATATTAAAATCTATATAAAATGATGTGTACAGTTTAATTGGCTTTCACGAGTATACTGCAAGAAATCTTAGGTTTACAGGTAGTGTTACGATTTAAAAATGGTTATTCAATCTCTGTTCCATGCATATTCATTTTCCGCCACCATTGGTTATTATAGGAAGAATTACAAGAGGTACTACGGCACAAGGGTTACGAATTCGTAAGAAATTACAACCCAAGAGCATCAAATACTGGGATGAACAGTCGGTCCTAAACACTGAAACGAATAGGGTGTATCTCCTTTCGCATCACCAACAGGGAAGCCAATGGAAACGTTTGCGCGATAACTAGGAAGCAATGAGTCTTTAGCTACTTATATAGCGCTACAGTCGGCATAAAATGGGATTGGGGTGCAGTCCTTAAAGCTACCGACTATAAAGCTTGTTGCCCCAACGTTATATGTACGGCATTGCAGCTATGGCATCATGGCATGATGAGGGGGTGGTGGGGATACGAGATTTCGTAAGGTCACATATATTATCAAAGACACACGGGTGCACGATTGCTTTACAGACTTACCTCGTCAATAAACACTACAAAACAGGGGCTGTTCCTTCCGATTTGTGCGTTATACAGTTACTTTTTCGACAAGGCGGCTTTGAACTCGGGCCACGTGATGCTACCATCCTCGTTCTTGTCGGCCTCCTTCGATGTCCTATAGAAGCGAAGCATTGAAAGAGGGGGCGATAATAGAGAGCCACGTGCACATTGTTCCAATAGCGACTTCGCAGAGGCGCGGGGGTATATAGCCAATGTCCTCGCTCACATCACCCTTGGAGGAGGGCAGGGACGATACCCATAAGCCAGTTGTACATGTAGTAACATTTAGGGTTAGTAACATATAAAGAAGATATATGGTATTGGAAGTAAAGGCTTATTCCCACACCTTCATGAATGGAAAGCCACACGAGAGATGCACCGTCTAGATTTGGTAGAAAGTCCACCACAACTATTGAGAGATGCGACTGTGAAGTCGATGAGATTCTAGATGGTGCACGACTCGCTAGCAAACCAAGCGCGCAGATGAAAGCTTTCCCTGGAATAAATTCTTCATTGATTTCATCATGCAACAGTAAGACTATCTCCTGGTACCGACAGAGCTAGTTCAGCCTGAAATGTAAGCGACACATCAGCGACTAAACACCGTGGAACAAAGATAATAACCGATAAATGCGGTTCTGTACATTGTTCGATTTCAAATACATTAAAATAGGACCATAATACGGACCTTTACTCTTTATCAAAATGTAAACACTTTAAAAGTTTTTAAAGGAGTTCCACGGCGTCAAGCCAAGAGAGTCCAGAAGAAGCCCGACAAGATATAAATATGACGGTTGTGTTAATGCCATAGGCCATGAAATCAGGATCATGCTAGCAATCGCCTTGCGAGGCCTGCAGACTAAAGAGGAGAGAAAACAGACGCCTGATATTACAACCCATCTCCAGTTCAGCTTCCAGTCATCGACTGGCAGTCTTGTTTAGAGGTCGACCGCCAGATACTCACCGCACGAACTACAACTACTACTGACTGGTTCCACTGAACAGCGAGGCGAGTCCCTCACTGCTTTTTGCAGAGGGCGGCTTTGAATTCCTCAAATGTGACGCTATCGTCATCATTCTTGTCGCATTCCGCCATAATATCCTACATGAAGTCAATGCAACATTGATATCAAAATCTGGCATAATATTATTATTGTTATTAAACGGCAGGGGATAATGATAGCCTATGTGTTTTTAGCAGTTAGCAGCAGTGAGTAACGCCAAACCACATCGAGATCTCGTGGTCTTCCCGATACTTTTAAAGATATAACCTATAAAAGAAGTCATTCTTCCATGTTAGAGTCATTTCAGTATAGCAAGACTACCGGTAACAACATGATCAATTCCGGAGTCACTAACATGGAAGATTAACCACAACGTGAAAAGGAAACATAGCGGAAACATAGTGAGACCTCATCCTATCACGTTAATAAACCAAGGTCGATGCACCGTTTAGTCCACTTCACCGATTCAACCATAATATAACAACAAAGTATTACTAGCATAGCACGTCGGCGTTCACTTTTTTTTGTTTTAAATATGAAGTCTTATGCTGTATATAAATCAAACACCGAATGACGCCACTGGAATATTAAACAAACGCTAATATTATCAAAGCCGCAAGAATTAGTCACCCATAAAACACTACAGATATTAAACTCTTGAAGACCGCTGCTAACCAGACACCTGTACGGAATTTGCAAGTAGCGGGTAGTCACCCCTCTGTCTGAAACCGGCGTGTTTGCCCTAAATAACTTCCTTGCAAACATTAGCAAAGGTTAGTTCCGGAAATACTTATCGCCTAATCTACCTAATCTACCTGCTAACGACTACTTCCGCAATGGACCCCTTCTCTGCAGAGAACTTTGACCAACAATACCTGACAGACGTCAGTTTACAAGTACAAGGGGGTGGAGGTGGGGTGCAGGTAGAGATGAGGTATGGGGTGGTTTACACCACTCACACCGCTCGGCCAAGAGCCCGCCTTTTAAGTAGACGAGGATACCAATTAGGTGACCAAGTACCCATCCATGTATAGGATATTTGACCTTTACATGACCCCGTGAGGATACGACCTTTCCACATCCTCATATTTCGCGCCATTTTTGCCCTCTTGAACTTCGGGCGTGTGTAACCATGCGCACAAATACCTCGCGCGACAATGGTCGTTTGGCAGGCTTCATTTCCCGCTCTTTTGTTTAAAAAAGGCGGGAATATTAAGAGCGGTGCTTCAGCAGCTTCGATGAGTGGACAGATTTTCAGTGGAAATTTCCAGATAACGGTGATAATTATCAGTGAATTATCGGTTGTACACGGCGGGCGTCTTATCTAGATTGGCATCTCAGTAAACTTTGTGTTCCCTTCGCTCGCGCCCTTTGTGGACGGACAGTCTTAAAAAAGTTTCTACTGCGGCTAAGGTTACCATGATTGTATGTAGAGTCCCAAGAAAAAAAACCTAAAAACTCCAAACACCTAATTCATGCAACATAGTTTTCCACAACCCAGACAGTGGCTGACCGGACATAGCTGCATATGTTCAACACTGCATTCGCCATAAAACATTCGTATCGGCCTTTAAACCCTCCAGATTTTTTACGAGGTGGCCCAATATTGACCCAGTGGTAAAGTTTTACATTCGCCCATCATGGGATGCTGGAGTCGGCCCAAGACTGTCCTTTTATCTTTATAAATGGACCTCTTCAGAGTGTCTGTATATAACTATATACAACCAGTGAACTTCCAAACCCGAGAACGGAGGCCATCTCCTCGGGTTACCACGTGTCGTGGCCCAAGTTACAAAACACCCTTAGCGGTACTTCGTGTGAATCTACACGAGGCTAAGACATCAGTGGGCGACATCAATGTATGTCACGAGTTTCCAGGCACACCTTTGATGGGGATGGGGACACCGAAGTTTGGATCCACAAAAAGACACCAGTGTAAATTTAATTTCATTAAATCTTGAATTTAATTGTGCTGGGATGCACGTGTACACTAGATCACAAAACGCGTGTAGCTACTCGGGGACATGGCAGCTCCTTAAAGTATTTCCATGAAAAAAAACATGCTTCAGACGGCGACGGCGACTGCTTTCTGGCCCATTTGTATTGTTGCTTAGAATAGCGCGCCACTTCTGATATCCGTCCCGTGGTCACCGCCGCTACAGTCAGCGCCGCCAGCCGGCGGATACGGTAACTATTTAAGTGTTCCTGCGCCCACATAACACGGTGAGAATGAGTCACCCCATAATAAAGCGAGACTCGTTACAAACCTTTGGGCCTCGGGCTTCAACCCAGAGAGCGCATTACTGTGGGTTTTTATTGATGAATAATGCCCGTCCTGCCTTCATTGGTTAGCAGCGGACCAGTTGGCAACATGGCTAGAACAGTTTATAATGATGTTTTAGAGAGTGTTTTGTTCGCAGTGGGCGCGTGAAAGATAAGTGTTTTGCCTCACTGGGCGCTTTGATGACGGGGAAAGGTAAAGGCAATCTTACTAAGGTTGTTTTTTGTCTTTTTACACATTGTTCGTTTATTTTGTGATAAATTTTTTATCAATGTTTTATTAAATAGGCCCCAATCAGTTTTATTTGGTGATTTGTCACACGCTTGGAACAATCTAAATCTCATTATTACTTGGGATATCTTGCTATCTCCTGTATGAATCTCTTTGCCACCCTCTCTCCCCACTTCACACTGCATACATACTATTCTGCTTTGTCCTGTGCCCTGGTTTTACGACATCCCAACCCCGCGCGGTAGAGACCGCAGCCTCCCCAGGCCAAAGAGTGACAGGTACGCCGGGACCTACTTGGCCGAGAGCCAGCGACGAATCGGCTCCGGCGGGGCCGGCTGTGGCCCACAGACACCAGATCCACCCCGCCACCGCGCTCACACAGACCTACCCAACAGACGCCACCCACAGTCACCTAGGATGGAATCTCCCCAATCCAATTAGCCTAGCAGGGACTCCGGGAGGGCCGTGACTCAGAGAAGGTGGGCTACATTGGCAGCCAGTGGGGGAAAAATCCAGAACCCAAGTAGAATACACCCAGACATCACCCTGACACCCCCCCCCCCCCCACCCCCGCATTCCAAATATACCGAGAATTAAATACAGTCCAGACCACACCCTACGACGCGTATTCACAACACCCACTTCTCCCTCCCCACAGGCCTTTCACCCAACCACCCAAACGCAGCCTTCCGAGCCTCCCTGCTCCCCCTCCACTTAACTCCCACAAGAGGGAGGTAGGTGGATATAGCTGCCCAGAGACCGGCCCCCTTTCCGGAGTGGGCGGGGAAACACTGGGGTCAATCCAGGCCTCCATCCACCCCCTCCTCCCCTCCATCCACCCCCTCCTCCCAATCCACAGTAGAGGCCGTTTTGTATTTTGCCTGGCTAATTTCTCCACCGATTAGCTGTCGGCAACAGATGGCGGTCCCTCTATACATTAGGCCTCGCCAGGGCAATAAAATCGTCAACTGTTGGCACTCTGGATATGCGTAATCGAGGCAGAACACATTAAGAGACCCGCATATCGAGAAACTGGCAAATAATAACAGACTATTTGGGATACCCACTCGATCGCACGTAAATTGGCGCAATTTCACAATTTTTTCAGAATTGGCGGAGTGCCCAATTTATCGCCACCACTCACTGTCAAAACGCTACAAAAGTAGGCCAAATGCATAAGTTCGCGCAGTGGCGCCATCGCGCGTCAGTCAATGGGATACATTATGCTATTCTGACTCAGATGGGAATCGTGGGGGAGAGAAAACTGTACACTAGGCTATGCCGAATTCATGACCTATCGGTTGTCTGATCCATTCCGGCTCCGCCCTGTGGCTTCTGCAGTTCTGCAACCACCCAATCCTTGTCTTTAGTAACATGGAAACTCAATCTTAAAAAATGAACCGCTGCATAGGTTTTACAGGATCCAAATAAACTCCACCGTCTTGTTTCCCAATCTCCTACAAAGCACCGCGCCCTGTCTGGGGGAACCACGTGGCAGGAATGCCCGTATGTTGTCTTTCAATTAAGGGGGGATGGGGGTCGGGGCGAACATGGAGTGGTCCACAATGCACAGCGCGGAAGATCACGGTTCCCTTTGAAGCCACCGCCAGAACAGACTTCCACCAGATCCTACATTACTGCAACTTGCCTGGTCAACATGCGAGATCGCTTTCACGCTTTCAGCTAACGGCAGTACGGTCATAAAGAGTTCCCCCGGCCAAACTCGCCCGGTGAAATCTATTGAAGTGATGTTTATCGCTGGGGCACAAACAAGGCCAACCGGATGTGGAGCAAGGCCACGGTAGGACTGGTGTAGCGTGATAACCGGGCGTCTCTCGGAGTTATACCAGAGATCGAATTGCCCTGGGTATGAAGCAGATCGGAGGTTGGCTATACTTGGGGTGATAGGCCAGTGGGCCTCGACGTATACCAAACGTGGCTTTTCGGTGTATGGTATTGGTCTCCATTACGACTGACAAGGTCAAAACATGAGCAAAGGGACATTTAAAGTAACAGTAACCCTTCATGGGCCAAACTTAGAGAACATAGTTGAAGCTCGCACAAGCCGACCGAGATACGTATAAATATAAAATCCCTTTTTATACACCCACCGAATCCGTTCGAAGGAACGCCGTGTGAAATTGGATCTACACTTGTAAACCTTTTGTTGCACTAGGCCACAGTTCCAACGTTTAACAAAAACCGTCAACAGTCTCCAGGCTCCTGGGGCGCCAAAAGCGCGTTCGCAATGGCAGCTTTGTATGATTAATAACGTTCCTATTGTGACCCGTAATAAATAGTGAAGTGGCGACGGCGGTTTGAATAGATCGGTGTATCTAGGCAACAGGAATGGGACGCTACATTCCGTGAGATACTGCCCAGCACCAGCCCCCCCCCACCCCCTCCCATAACCGCCCACCCCCTTGTGAACTCGCCGTTGACGCAACAGGCTGGGCCATCTCTAACGAGGTAAACGAGCCCGCCATACCCACCTGCCCTTAACATATTTTCGCGCGCTCCTTTCCCAGACGGAGAAAAGATCTGGCGTTTTCCATTCGCCCCACCCCAGCTCATCATGGGTAGTGGAGGGAGGGGGTAGTGGAGGGAGGGGGGGGGGGTTGCGGTGGGGTGGCGGAAAAGGTCCCTTTACGAAGTGCCTGTGAACTTAGTGCGACCTCCCCGCTCTCGCGGAAGCAACCAAGTAGAACAGCGTGGCTCCACTCCCCACCCTCTACATCCTTCCCCCGCGTCACGCTTCGCTGGAGATCCTATCCCTGCCACCTCATTCTCCTTTCAAAGTGTTCAGTTCACTCACAGAATCGACACACGCCTACCCTTCACTATACCACCCTACATATCTACAAAACTCACTTCAAATTGTGCTTCTTAACGCCCCAGTCCTTACCGCCCCCCCACCCCCACCCCTCAGATGCATTCTCTGTACATCTTCACTGTCCATGCTCTCATTTGAATACCCCCCCCCCCTCACTTTTCAGGCTGCGTCCTTCAATTATTTGAATGCCGAATGACAGGTGCAGGGATAATTGGTTCTAGTGTTAGAAGTCCAGGTTCAGGGACGGTTATTACCGTAGTCATCAGACCGGCAGGAAAATCGAGAGACACGCTCACACATCACGTGACTTCTCAGTAACGCCATGGTGCAAGCGAGGGACGCGCGCACCGCAGTAATTTATTGCGTTGGACACCAGATACGGTTTGTTTCATGTAAGCTTCTATATGGACTTTTATATCAAATAAGAGATACGATGCATTATATAACAAATAATAGAGATACGATGCATTATATAACAAATAATAGAGATACGATGCATTATATAACAAATAATAGAGATACGATGAGATATTTATTGGCCCTGGTTCTCGTCAATAGAGAAAATACAGTGAATAGGTGTCCAGTTACGTCACTGGCGTGAATAAAGGTTAAGCGGACGGGATGAGCGGACGAGGAGGGTGGCACACCCACCGGCTGACACCATATTCACATACACTTATGTAGCGAGTCTCTCGAACCCATCCCATCGACTACCACCTGTCACAGGTGTCAGTCAGTCCCCTACTCTCAGCCGTACTTTGGCCTGTCAGTTTGGGCCTCCCTCCGCCATCGGTTGCTTGTTATTGTCACTCGATTGGTGTCTTATGTGGCTTATCTCTCTCGGACAACTGCGCTAATGGAGTCATACCTAGTGTTCCTAGTGTCTAAGCAATGTGACGCCAAGGGGTCAGTCAAGTCAGATTGACTTGAGTCTACTTGTTACACCGCAGCTTTTTTTGTGGGATTTTTTATGTCCTGAAAAATCGCTAGTCCTGTTGCTCTATCAGCATTGTTTGTCAGCTTGGGACTATTATCTAAAGGGGAAAGACTAAAAGAATGGTGATATCTCCGCCGCCGATGCTAATATCTCCGCCCACGAGAATAAATCTGTTGTCAGCAAGGTTAAAGGTTCTGTACACACTGAACGACTGGGTGATGATATATAACGCCCACCCCCCCCCCCAACAACCCACCATACACACACAGCCAATGTTTTACAATTCTAACATCCAAAATCTCCAAACAACCACCTACCTCCCCTCCCCTCCCCAGGGGAACGATTTCAGTCCAAATGTAAGTTCCGCATCAATCGTGAGCTTGAACAGACGAGTTTTTTCCAAGTTCGCGAATGGGTTTAATCCATTTAGAAGCAGACCCCCCTCAGTTATAAGCCCATCCATCACCCCCACCCCGAGCCTGCCACCCTCAACACTACTAGGCCCGACTTTAGCGCCCCCACCCACCTACCTCCCTCCCGCTCCCTCACACTTTCCCGCCCAAAATGTCTCACCCGGAAGCAGCCTTGACAAGAGATCCCTTGGGGAGCCT
>OZ025264.1:20783331-20815359 GCA_964019135.1 Arenicola marina
ACAGAACAGCGACCTTTTCTTATTGATCGAGTCTCGACTGCATGAAATAATGTTACAGATAGCTATATTACCTAGCGCACACATTTGGTTCGATATCACCATGACTGCCGACTCACATGCACTAGATCCTAATATCTTAAGAAATCATTTTTCCCTTGCCTCCCCACAATTGAGTTTCCAGGCTATCTATTCGTTTGGCTTATGTACGGCTGCTCACAACGGCGCACAGACGCCAAAAAAATCGAAGTTACGGTAGTTTGTGGCCAGAATGTATGTGTGGGTATGTGGGTCACCTATTCGTATTCATATAAAATTGTGAATGCAATGATTTTTTGCTTCGCTTAGTGTCCAAAAGGTCCTTTTTGGGCGGGTAAACAGCACCAGAGTGCCCGCCTGCCAGAAAATCTTCCCGCGGAAATTAAAACTTAAGGAGAGTCCCTGGCTAATACCATGCAGCCAAGGCGGGCTATCTCAGTATTGGGCTAGCTCAGTATTTGGGCGTCAATTCTACCTACACTCGCTGCTCATGGGGGTTGATTGGTACTACAGCCGGCCGGTGTATGCAGACTCCACTCCTCAAAGCCATTCAAATGTTACCCCGCCCTCCCCCCACCCCAACCCAGCAGACACACTCAAACACTGACAGTTCGTATTCATGAGAACATATCCAGCCTCACCTCCACCCACACCCCAGCCGAGGTCCTAAGATTATTGCCGGGCCGCGAGGTTTTCGCGCCGCGAGATCCCACTGGACACACCTTGTCCCGGGGAGAAACGACCTTGACCTAGACCCAAGGTAAAGGCCAAGGTACAGCGACCCCCCATTCTCGACCACGGCCCCCCACGCTGCTGCCATAGGCAACACTGACACAGCACTGTCATAAAACCACCATGTATGCCACCACAGGTGACCAGGTACCCTCACCAACTCCCCGGCTGGGAATTCTCGGATACGCAAAGATTATGTTAACCTTAAGACAAAAAAATTACGCCCGTATGGTTCTGTATTCCCCTGCGATTAGAGCAAGACCCAGCACTTTAGATTCCCCTTCGAATTCCTAAACTTCAACATTCAGCATTGAACATTCAGCCAGTCTTTAGCATGGTAACAAGGCCCCGATACCCTGACTGTTGACATCTTCAATACACGATATGCTGGATGGTCTAGACTGTAGCCTTGAGACCTGCAAGCCCCGGGCTGCGAGAGACTTGGCCCACGCCTACACACGTATATTTAGCCCTACTACATGGCTGCCATACAGTCGCCTTGATGCTAACCCTAGCGTACGCACGGATGCAGAATTCAGTGACAACATTTCTATCTGTCCAAAACGGCAGCTAGTATATACAACACAGAATCTACCTGTAGACGTCAATTATAATTTATAGACACCTCGACACTAACGTAAAAGATATATATACAAACTTACACATATATATGCACACCTAATCTCTTGATTAAATATGCACACCAGATCTCTTGAATATTAATATGCACACCAGATCTCTTGAATATTAATATGCACACATAATAAGCTTCTACACAAACATGTAATACTGCCTGGACCTGTACATGTGAATAGATTAACCATTAGCATAAAAACCAAAGTGTGTTACGCATTCTAACCAGAAGCTATATGAAGAGCAGTCAGTTACTTTTCTAACCGGCCAGTCTTTTTTACATATAAAAATTAGGACACTTATACCGGACAGAGCAGTCAATTACTACGGCTCCTTTTTACATATAAATGCCCATAAATATTAGCACTCTTCTAACTTGGCAGGCTCTGATGCATTATGCAACCTACAGCCTGGTATAGGAGCGTCTGTCAATCACAAAGAGGATGATATATTACCGGTATGAGGGGGACGATATATTACTGATATGAAGAGGGTTAATAAACTCACCACGGCGCCATCACAAGCGTCCTTCTCGGTGTAGCCGATCTTCATCAGTAGCTTGGCCAGCTCCTTGGCCGACACGGTGCCGCTGCCATCGGCATCGAAGGCATCGAAACATTCCTTCCACTGAGCCTCTCCGGACATGATGAAGATTGAGTTGGAGTTGTGCTGGTGAAAATAAAAATACTGATCTCTAGCTGTGGTAAGCGCGGGAATGCGGCGTGAGGGCGACTCGTGGGTTTATATAGGCCGGCTGGAGGGCTAGCTGGCTGGCTGGCTGGCTGGTTGGTTGGTTGCTTGGCGGCGGGGACGGGGTCGGGCAGGGGTCAGGGGTGGTTGGGGACGCGGCGGCTGGGAGGGGACCCGGTTGTCAGCCAGGCACAGGCTTGATCAGGGCCCGGGCCGGCCCGGCGCTGTGGGCCGGCGGGTCCGTTGAAGGGTGCGGCTCCGGCAAATGCCGACCATGCATACAGACTACATACACACCCACACACGCAATTGGACCAGAGAAGCGTTGCGAGTGGTGTACACCTCACCTCCTAGCAGATATTACTACTCAAGTCTTACTACTACTCAGGTCCGGGTTGGCGTGTAGGTAAAGGGGGGGGGGGGTGAATGAGGTCATAGTGGGTTTGGTAGGAGGGCTATGGGAGGAGTGGTAGAAGGAGGGTGGGTGGGGAGGATGAGTGACCCAAGTTATGGCGGGACGGGGGTATGGTATGGTATGTGTGGGAGGAGGGTGAATGACCCTAGTTATGGCGGTAACGCGGATGGGTGTGGTGAGGTTGTGGAGAGGGGAGAAAGTTAAGAGTTGTTGATTAAATGATATAAGGATAGTGGTGGTGGTGGTGGTGGTGATGCGATGTTACGAATGGAGCAATATTTGTGGTTGCAGTCAATATGACGGTAGTGGTGGTGATGCGATGTTACGGGTGGAGCAATATTTGTGGCTGCAGTCAATATGACGGTAGTGGTGGTGATGTTGGTTGTTGTGGTGATGATGAGGGCGACAGTGGTGTTAGTGTTGACAGTGATGCTAGCGGTGGTGCATTAATGGTAGCGGTGGAGGTGATGGTTGTGGTGCTGGGAGGGAGTGATGACGGTTGCAGGCGGAGGTGGTGGTTGAGGTGGTGACGGCGGCAGGCGGAGGTGGTGGTTGAGGTGGTGCCTGTGGTGGTGTCGTGGGGGGGGGGGGGGAGAGGGGGTGGCAGTGCATGGTTGTGGGTGGTTGACGAGGCCATGTTACATGGATACACCCGGGCCTACTCAGCTATAGACATGCAGACAGACAGACAGACAGAGCCTACGCTGCTTGTATCCCCTACTGCTTGACCACAATGACAAACACATACCAGCCTCACCAAGCCTTGGGGAAAAATGACTCAAACGCCACCAAACCGACGACACAAACCATGGCTTGAGTTAACCCCCGTCTCTGTGTAACTATTGTGCTGTGTTTGTACAATGCGTGTGTGTCTTCAGCTTTGCGTGAATAATATCGAGAAGATTCGACGAGTATCAAGAAAAAGTTAGCCTACTCTATACAACATCCGGCTTGAGAGTCGTGTAATGGAGCACACATTTATAAGAGACACGTGTTGTACGGAATACATAATTGGAAGTGATAACAATGTCAGCGGTGTTATGGTTGGCAAACAACTATAGAATTAAACAAGCTACTTGCGCGTTCGATAGAAAAGTACGACAACTTGTCGTCTGCCCAAAAAAAAGCCCGCCAAATCGTGTGGCCACTAGATGGCGCTGCAACATCACCAACGCGTGTTTGCCGCCTTGCCGCCTTGCCGCGTTCGCCTTGTACATCCACTCTCTGTGACTCCGAAATACCCCTGAATCGAATTATTTACGATCCATTAAGATGACATAACTTGCAACTAAGGACTCAAAATCCGCTGTACAACTCAATCATAAACATATTATAACATGCATTCTTTGTGTTGTAGTTCGGATCGATCGGAATAACAGGAATTTGCCCTGTTGGGGATCATAAATTGATATTATTAAGCGTTGGGCCCTTTCAAACGATGACCGGTCGTGGAAGGAATTAACTCGGTGCGGGGATAAGATAAGCCTATTAATTTGCCCTGAGTAATGTTAAGTATATCATTAGTGGCCGATGCTTAGGCTGTATTATTGGTGGCATTAGACACGCAGCAAACATTGTGGCTTGGATATATTTGTTTAACATAGCAGCTTGAAGCTCTGTCATTAAGTGGAGCGTGACGGTGGGGGTTGGAGTGGGGGTGGTGGAGACGTAACGTACTCGACTGCTGACTAACCAGTCGCGGGTTTTAACCCTACATGCGTGTCTGACGACCTTTCATCCTTTCATCGTGTTGTCCCGGCAGGGGGCAGCGTAGTTGGTAGTGGCACAGAGTAGATATATAATACCCACTCTGTGGTAGTGGTTAGTGCACAAGGGCAATAGGTCCTAGGTTCGAATCCCGGCCCCCTGCTACCTAATCTGTGGCATGTTTTATACATTCATCCATTCATCACCGCGGGAGGTTCCTTGGCCCAGTTTAGCCATTGTGTGCACAAAAGTGTCATAAAACACCAATTTATTTAATTTCGTTGTCACAGGACTTTTTGGACCGCTCTAGCTCATGTGTGCACAATTGTGGCTTAAAATAACAATCCATGCACTGCCGCTTTGTTTTGATCCAGGGGGTAGTTTTGTAGCCTTTGTAGATATGCCACTATCAGGTCCATCTTCCATGTTAAAACCCACGAAATGTATTATTGTAGTAAACGTTAGGCGTGAGTAATACGTGGGCTATGCTGAAACAATGGTTCGCCTGTACATGGTAGAACAACCCGCTATCACAAGTTTAGTAATATTTTATGCATCTGTTTAATGTTATCTGGTTATATATGGGTTATTATCATATTATATGAGACAGCGTTTAGACGGAAAAGTTTTGTGGACTCATCTGGTGCAAAGCATGAGTCATCCAGGGCGCTTGCTGCATGTGTGCCGTGGAGACTGAATGGCTCAGTGGCAAGAGCAACCAACCAGGTGTGTCTGGCTGTGTCTCTCTTGTTAATAAACTCACCACTGGACCAAATTTTACGCCAGCTTCATTTTCACTGACCTCCCCCCCCCCCTTCCTCAACTCCCACCCTCCCCTACCCCTATATTATCCCTAACTGACCCAATGTCAACCAAACCAATAATTACCCTAAGGGCCTCCCCCCCCCCCCCCCCTCCTCCCAACCACCACACCCGTCCACATTTTATGACCCCGGGCAAGATGATTGGTGATATTAGTATTCCTTTGCTCGATCAGAACTCAATATGCCACTCTCCTACCGATTGGCTGTACATTCAGGACGCTGCAACAACTTTCGGTCCATACGCGTCAATGGGAGATGAAAGTTCAGAGCGGAGCCATGTCCCCGGGGGTAACCCCCTACTCTTTGCGAAGGAGGACATGGGATCTTTATCCTGCGACCACACCGACATGACCACAGCGGGGCTCGAACCAGCGACTCACATGCCGTTAGGCTCCCAGGTGGCCAGAGCGCTAAATGCCAGCGCTCTAACCCACTATCGGGCGGCCCCTTCTCCTAACCGAAGTCTAAGTAGATCGCGAATGTTTCCGTGGGTTGCCCAGGTTGATTTTTTGAATTTTTCCCCTGCAGAGTGCAAGACATTTAGACATTCAGCTATAATATGCCACTACAATCGATACCGGTACCCCTGAAAGAAACGCGATAATCTGTATGTGCATAATATTATAATTACTTTATGATGTATGGGTTACAATTAAAGTGTCAGTACTTCGATAAGCGTCTAAAAGCGAAAGTAATCGAGTAATCGTCCTTGTGGACTCCTTCCCTACTTGACAGATAGTGCTTGAGTGGGCTTCCAATCGACCGGTGCTCGGTTTCGATTGGTCAGGGGGAGGCATATAGGGCAAACCCCCTCGATTCGGGGGGCGAGAAAAAAACAACATGACTCTATCCTGATAAAAAGTGTGATAATGTCATTTGCTCAGGTGAGACTAGGATGATTTCTTTCTCAGACTGATAATGGGGGGGAGGGGGCGGGCTGAACACCCCTCGATGATACCCCCCCCCCCCCCCCGCAAGGGAAAATTTACAATAATTTCAGCAATAAAAAACCATTGGCATTGCATCTTCATGTTGCCACTGATGCGGTCCCCATTACATACTGAATCCAGATCCTAATACATCTGTGCTACGATCAGCCATCAGATTTCTGTACCAAATAACCTTTCTAGAGTTTACTAGGTCTGTGGGCAGCACTTCATCTTGGCGCAAGTGCCCCCAGACAAGCCTGCAACTACTTCATAAGCTCTGGCCACCTTCATAAGATGAAGTAGTTGCCATATGGCGCCGAACGTGTTCTGAACAATAAATGCTCTATATTTGTACCAGCCACGCGCGCCATGGCACACGTAAGTTTGGTACATGTATCATCAAAATTGCACGGTGTTGCTTTCTCACGTCAGTGATTTCTGGAGCGATCGCGACAAATTCGTGGAAAATATGGGCCGAAACGACACGCTACGGCATTTATGACTGACTCTTTTTTTTTTTTTTTAGTTATATATGTCTTATCCTATCCGTATCTCGGTTGACAACACACACCACCTACGTCGATCTTGTCATGACGTAATTTACACAAGAAATCTACTCTGTCCCGAAACAATTTTGTCAAGCATTAACAGCATTCTTCTTCATACAATGAATACATCTGTAGGATTCTCAAAATGCCGCATATTGAAGAGTGTCTTCTGCACCTGATTGCCTGTCTCTCTGTTTATCGCACAATCTCCGATAGCACTGCGTTACCTGAGCTGAGGGCTTTGGCTTTGGCTAATGCGCAAACAAACAGACGTGACAGATTCTTGCGTTGCCATCGCAACCGATGCAGACGACATGTTGGGCGTTCGGCTCTCGTAACCTCTCAGACAAACCGTTGTCTGTATTAAATCAGGAGTGCTCGACTTATCTCTTCGTTCGGGTCAGTGATAACCGATAGACGATAGAACCATGCAGTCACATCGCCCGCTATCACAGGCAGATGTCATCCATGTTCATCGGTGACACTCCTACCAAGCTTGTGTGACATATCGCAGCCACTTCAGTCCTGATATTCTACATTTAGGTCATTAACACACCCACAAAGCTTAATTTTACATGCCATGATTCGAACAACGCCTATATTTATAATAGTACCCTTGCACGATCAGCAGTTTAGTTTCGTAGGATATTGTCGAAGGTTAAATCATGGGTGTTTGTGTGGAGAGACAGCGTGGGGGGGGGGGGGGCGGAGGGCTCTCGCAAATCACTTTCTTAAATGTGTTGGCTGAAATGTGTGTTCACATTCGCATCATAGTGTGACTCTACCGTTGTGCATCCGCCCCTCCCCCCCCCCCCAACCCCGCCCTCGGCCGTAATTTATCTCCCCCCCCCCCCATCCGCCCCCGAGTTTTGAAGCTATCTTGATCATATAGCGCTCACTTGAGACGTTTAGTGTTCTACAACTAATCCCTCTCGCTCACACATTCTTACCTCGCTTACATACTCTTGTCAAGAATCCGGTTACTATCGCTTATAACACCTGCCGAGATTAATTACCCCCATCGAATAACCCTTCAGTAGTCTCTTAGGAATGGAAAGCCGGTGTAATCTACATATAATCTTGTCAACCTGTGTGAACTTGTGACCCTCTTGAGTGGCAAAGGCGCATTTTTATAAACAAATGCATATTACAGTGCATGGAACAGTTCATTGAACGTCGTTTAAATCCAATATAATATTTTTGGCTAGTTGGGGCTATCCGAGTAAACAACTTGTTTTCCATAGAATTAAACGGGATTTGGATTATTTGTTTCTACTTTCAAAACTCTGAAATATCTAGATGGTCGCACTTGACCTGAGAACCTACGCAGCTTATTTGGTTAGTACTTCATACCAAGAGACGACTATACCCGGGAGGCCCCCATCAGACATGGGGATCTATTATGGGTGTTATATTTCCACACATTTCTCATTGCATTATGATAATCCGATAAGGTTTCTTGGAGCCGGAGTCACCAAGGGGTTCACAAAGGTGGAACACCTATTCGATTAATTCCCACTAGCCCTCGAGCCAATAAAAGTTGGTGCGAATCTTCACACCGAGGAGATTTCTAGGACCCTGGTAAGGGGTACTTGGATCAATGCAAAGGGTTAATATGAATATAGTGGTGAGAAGACTTTTAGGAGCCCGTTACGTGGTATTTGGATCAATGAAAACGGTTAATATGAATAATATGAATAGGGCTGAGGGTTCACATTAGCCCTCAATCTAGTTTCTGTGAGCTACATTACAGTATGCAATAAGATCATAATAAGGATGCAATTAACTCCAGATCTCTGTTCGAGCGCGCCAATTAAGTGACACTAAGACGCCGAAAGTGTCCGACAATTTATGATCTTAATCTGTACCATGCTAGTGGTTTATTAACAATAAACAACTTGGCAATAATACACAAATTAACATTGTACAGTCACATGCCACATAAGACGGTAATCCATGCGCTGAGCTAATTTAACCCGTTTGTGTCCCTATGCAATCCCGTTTTGGTCCATAATGCATGATACGGTTCACCGGGCAAATCGATCATTTTGTGCAATACAGAAGAATTTAGGAATAAAATCAGAATTCGTTCATTGCTAGCTAAGGTACTTCACGTGCGCACTTAACCTGGCTTAATTCGACCGCATATTCACCCGCTTGTCTAGGTATACTGTGAATCCATATTTATCCAGAACGATGACATTATAACATGATAAGGGGCCATGCAGGCAGACACCTGCCGCGGTTTCGCTGAGTTCAACGGTAAATTCTGTTCAAATCCGAGTGAACCAGGCCGTGTGACAGACTATAGTGTGACCGAGGCTTTACAGATACAGGCGGGGCGGGACAAGTGCGTCCGCTGAATATGCCTGGATAATCGTTTGAGTTATGACTCAGATTCTCCTGATACGTAGTTCGAACATGACGCATTTAAGAGAACTTAATATAGGAATTAAAAAAACACAGTCGGTACATACTTGCGGATCGACGGATCTACCCCACCCCCCTTCCCCCCAATCCCATTCCCTCGCACCCACACATTAAGATCCAATTCAGTGTCAATTGTAACATATTTAGGTGTGATTTCTTACACTCTCGGTTTGGGGTACTACCCCCCCTGCTATCCCCCGATCCTGGCGACCCCCCCCCCCCCCCCCGGCCTTTCCATTATCTTGGACCCGCCTTTTGTGCGTGTTTTGTCAGTGTTCGCTGGGGAATGGTGCCCACGCCTTACTTGGTTTCAGCATGGAATCGAACCTTAACCTGGCACCTGCGTCTGAGTTCATCCAACCCCATCGCATTTGTCCCGTGAGGATTCTCGGCCCACTTTAACCTGCACGTGCACGAAAGCACGGCCTAAAACTCAAACCGTTATTGTGGTTGACCCATTCGTCCTAACATTAACATTAAGCGTGTCATTTTTTATTTTACTATGACGCTTGTCTGTGCGATCCCGCTCAGTGTTAGTGGCGAACACAGTGCATGCGGACGAGAGTAAAGCTTTACACCCCCCCCCCTCTACCTCACACCCACACCCCTAGAACGGCTAAAAGCCCCAGCTCAGAACCCCAACCCCTAATGATAACATCCGGCACCAATTAAGGGCTTATCCCAATCCTTTTGAAGTAAAACTGGGACGCGATGCGTAGAAGCTTACCGAAAATAGACGACCATTCTACAAATACGTAATAACGGGGGCCCTTCAAAAAAAAAGGGGGGGGGGGGGGAGGGGGAGGGGCCACACTCTGACCAAGTTCCTCATAAAAGGCTCGTTCGGTTGGGGAGAGGGAGGGGGGGGGGCAAACCACCTTTCTATATGACATTGCATCCTTCCCTTACCTATACTTCCCAACTGAATGTCATTTATCTGTGCCCCAACCCCCAGCCAAGTTAAATGTACTCATCGATGACAAGAAGCAAGTGTCCTACACACAAATCTAAACCCAAAATCGCCACTGTGAACAGTTCACTTGAGCCAACAAACAACGACCTATTTGTTTGTTACCATGACCCAGAAACGGACTTCCCATTCAGGGCAACGATATTACATATATATATATAGTAATAGCCACTAACTAGTGTCGGGAAGTGTATGTGACCTTGACCACAGCAGAAGTTAAAACTGGGTGAGCTGGAAAAAGTGACGAAGTGACTTCATCTTGTCACCTTGACACCCGTGGAAAGTTGGAAGCGTCTCGACCACTAAACACACAGAGTCTCTTCCTTCGCTTCCAGCGCGGCTTATTTGATATGAGACCGGGGAACTCACACGAGGAATGCAGCGGTCGTGCCCTCGCATATTTCCCGCCAAAAGATACTCGAGCAGACGATAGCCTTGAAAAATAATCGAGTCTACCGGAAACGGGCGTGGGCTCGACGGTTACTAATGCATTGTGGGAATGGAAGGTGGATTTCCCGCTGGAAAAAAAGCTTTGACGTTTCGGTAAGACAAGAAGAAAAACGCTAATTGTGATACAATGGAGAATGGGTGAATAAAGTAAAGAACAAGTACTGCACGGATCGGTTGCTATTTGTGCGAAAATAACACAACTATGCCTAGAAAAAACCGAAGTGGACACGGGAAAGGTGGAAGAATAGCACAACTTAGAGAATTAAGCCATTGCAGACTGAGGAAAACTAGTTCCATAATAACCAAATATACAGTATTACGAATACTTTTACAATACAACTCAGTTTACACAATAGGCATAAAACACTTTTCGTCGCAAATAGGCCTACTACATGTATTATAATACCGCGATCGAGGCCCCCCAGAGACACGCAGGCCGACGACTAAAAGGAAATGCAAATAGGAAAACATAATATGTCTCGTGATATTTGCATTAAATACGTCGTCCGTGAGTTCCCGCCGCCGTGGAATGTAGCCGTGAATCATGTTGCATTCATGCTTCCTTTCTTCCGTACGACCCACACCAACGCGACTGGCGACAGCCACCCACTCCACCCCCGGCTCCCCGCGGATCTGTACAACGAGACCAGGCATGGAATTTTCCATTGGTTTTAGCCGACTGGCCCATCTGGTGTCGGGTTAGACGACAGAGCGTACCTGGAGACAACCCAGACCGCGTGTCTCAGTGCCAAAAGTCCGCACGCCGCTCCCTACGAGTGGCCACATACAGGTACTCCAGTAGAGATGGTACCTTTGATAACGACTGTTCCCGCCAGGTGAAGGCACCATTAGGATTGAGTCTGGGAATCTATAAATGTGGGCCTGGTATTGAATTACATATGTGTAAACATTGTGATATAGTTTTCTGAGTTAAGAACAATGAACCTATAGAACAGGCAGAGCAAACTTGCTTTCGATGATACGAGCTATCTGTATGGATCTAAGCAATGTGTGAACGATATATATCAGTGGCGGAGCTAGCAGTTTGTCAAAAATCCATACAGATCCATACAGATAGATCCATACAGATACGCGTGCACAAGGCTGAAAAACAGGGGTGCACGCGTGTTAGAACCCAAAACGTCATAGTGACCAAAACCTCATACCTTGGTAGAATGAAACATACAGTTTAAAGTTTAATTTCAACCATCCCGGTTATCGCTCACACAACCCTGCGTGGCGTTTTTGAAGGAGACAGGGCGGGGCCACTCGGGGCTAAAGGATTGATTGATGACAATTAGATACCTCTTGGAGGCCGAAATTTGCGAATTAAGGCGCAGGAAAATAAGAGAAATCTAAGGTTTCTTGGAATAGAAGGTTCCAATGGATGGACCCGGAGGGAGGGGGGGGGGGGGATACCCATATTCCATCGTTTATGAAAGCCCTTAAATATATCTGAAACTGAAGAGTTACTGCCTCAGATATTCATAGCCCCCGTCAACAGACACCGCGATCGAGGCACAGTGTGAAACTGTACATTTGTTCCTAGATGGCTCAGACCATGTGATCTGACGTTTTCGTCACTATGACGTTTTGGGCCCTAACACACGCGTCAGTTTAGCGTCTAAATGCCGCCGTAAATGGACGAAATTGTGGACTTTTCGCGGTTAATAATTCCTGGAACCATTCCTCGTGTATACTTTTTAGAGGCCACCTTGCATAGAGACATCCCAAATAGAACCTAGCTTTTAGGTCCGTGTTTTCTGATCATTCGTAGATTGTGTTCCACGCCCCCCTTCCTGCCCCACTCTCCCATCTCTGATGCGGTATTCTCTCCGGCTATCGACAGTATGATCCAGTGCGACATATATGGACTCCTTCTACGAATAGAAATGACGTGTTGGTGTCTGGCTTGCCCAGCCCCAAACTGATCAAACGCATTCGAATAACTCATACGTCACACACGCGGCATAGCTTTCTGTAGCCTGGTTCCGCCCCCCCACCCCCCAAATCGCTTGTATACTGGGGTTCTCGATTAGTGAAGTGCTGCCACCTTGTGGGGTCTCTTGGAGACAGTGTTGGTGTTTTATCGGCCAGGTTTTATTTGTGCGCCTCGTGCGGCGCGGGTCTACTTGAGCCACGAAGCCGTCTGAGACAGTTGAATGGGGGGGAGGGGTGGGGGGGGGGGTACCTCAGATTCATGACCCGTACATGACCTAGCTGTTGGCCGGTCTGGAGTGACGTCCTCTCAAAGGTTGTCTGGACCCTAAACAATAGTCATATTTAATATGCAGCGGCTGTGTGTGTGTGTGGGGGGGGGGGTCTTATGGACAACCACGAAGAATATATTTCTTTATTCCTAGCTAGGTCACAAAGAATTAAATCGAGAACTCCCCGCGTACAATCTATGGAACGGGCGGATACATGATAAGTATATATGATATACATTGGCCATTTTCCCCAATGAAAATATTTGAACACGACGGTCGGCTAAAATCCCATTCGAATAATTATTTTCCTCATTCCCAGCTCCGGGTGAAAGTAAAAGCCTGTACCCGAGGATCGGAAATACTCCCCCCCCCCACCCCCCACCCCCCGCCCTCCAAACACATAGCTGGGTCATGGCGCAATTTACATGTTTCTTCAAACCCCTGTTCGTTGTTTCATGGGGAGGTTTATTTGCCCTAGTTAGCCCTCATGTGGAAAAAGGCGTTCCTGTGTATGATATGCCTAAGGTACATAGATGCAATTATAATAATTTGTACTCTCTGGTTATTTACTGATCATATGACACTCCACTGCGTCGGGCGTTGGAGCTCTCCTCTACCTGCCGAATGAGGTACGAATATTCGTTTCTCATTTCCGTTTGTGCAGCGTGCCTGGTAACCAGGTAACAGTGAGCGTTACCTGAACTCAGGCCACCGAAAGGTATATGTTTGTGACAGTATTATCGCGGATGCTAAATATTCAGACAGGATATTATTATTATTAACATTAGAACAATGGCCGGTGCTAAAGGCTTCGTTGACTCAAAGCTGCGACAGCGGAAAATAATGCTATTTTCCAAAGGTTGTTCCCCGGAGTGCAAAGAAGTGAGGACAATTTTAGACCAGTACGACCTGCCAACGAGTTTATTCGAGGTGTGTGAGATCGAAAGGAGGCAAGACTGCGAGCAGATAGAGAACTATTTTCAGAGCTTATGTTTGACGGATTCAAGATCGGTAAGTGTGAAGCCAGAATAAAAAAGCAAAACAATAGACATTAATTACTATTTCACGGCAGTGATATAAAATTACAGATGCAAATATTTGTATCCCCCTCCTCCCATATAGCATTGCATAATAATATATAAGCTTAGG
Source organism: Arenicola marina (assembly GCA_964019135.1). NCBI lineage: Eukaryota > Metazoa > Annelida > Polychaeta > Arenicolidae > Arenicola > Arenicola marina. The sequence continues at coordinate 20,797,055 of OZ025264.1, forward strand.
AAAAGTCATTACCACCCCTCGCCCTTCCACCCTCCACAGATACCGTTTCAGTAAGACACCAGTCACCGAAAAAAGGACAAATTTGCCACAAAAAAATAACACACATATTGCTGCATTTAAACATAGCGAGCAGTCGTCCCGGATCCCAGAGAAATGACATGAAGGGCAGGTGACGGTCTCGGTTTCAATCGTCCATCCGCCTATCGCCTCATTTTTTGTACTCCAGGGCTCAGATAGAGGATAAAACTACGATTTGTTGGCATAAAGCTAAACATTTTGTGTAATCAACTGAACTGCGGGGGCTCCAGTCTATGATCACGATGATTATGGCATAATCACAATGGGCGTACAACGAACGCGCCTGGTCACGAGATGAAACAGTCCAAACGTTGCCCGGCGCATATACAAATCTGAGCTACATACATATTTTATGTTTTATTTACTCTCGACATTTTTTCTGTGTAGGTGCCGCGGCTGTTTGTTTTGAGGCGTTACTTGGGAGGAGAGAAGGAGATTCAACGGTTGCACGATTCAGGAGATCTGGAGAAGGAATTTAAACTGGCTAAATTGAGCGAGGGATGATGCTACGTCAGGAGAGAAGTCTGTTCACAATTAGAGCCTTTCGACGAATCAGTGTCCTGCAAGCACGGGCTGGTCGGCAAGGACCACTTTACATGCTGTAGAGATAGGCCTGGAGAGATATTCTAAGCGGAATTCCAATGCAAATCGTCCGTATAGTTAAGAAAAATCAGTCTTTCATTATGCTCATAAATAATATGTTCATCTGTCTTCGACGTATCAATAAACTAATGCGGTGTGTTTGCGTGAACACAAGTTTGCTATGCCATAATTAAAATTACAATCACACCTACTATCAATAGAAAAATAAAATTTATTAAAACATGCCGCTGAGACAAAAGATCATTAGTCAAGTCTTACTGCTCCTCAACATAATTGCCACCCTATTAAGACTCCATTGGTGACGTCATTCTCTTGCTCTCCACGTGTGTGATGTAACACATGACGTCATTTTCGGATGGCCCTGAAGGGGCCGTATTCATAAAGCACACTTAGCTTACGCACAAAAAGTGCATTTTGGTCGTTGCCTCACCAGCACCTCGTGGCCGTGCTCATGATAAAAAAATCATATTCAATATAGTTTTAGCACTTTCAGAAACAAATACTTCACTAAAATAGATTTTGCGTAGCCTATGTATGGTTTATGAATACGGCCCTATGTGCCAAGTATGAATACAGTGAGTAGGGCGTAGGCTGCAAGTTACAGATGCAAGTAACACGGTGGAAACTTGAGACACCGGCTACCAAGAGTCGTTATGATCGACAGTATACGGTAATGTGGTCCGTAGATCGTTTCTTTCAGATATACCGGTAACTACGCTGTCACAAGCGGTAAGGCCGGACCAATACCAATGGGGACAACACACTAGAATGCGCCATTGTGCATCTAGATCGAGTACAAAGACTTCTGAGAGGGCATGCCACAAACCACAGGGCTGTACCAATATATTTTTCCGTCCGACAGACCCTTTTAATTTTTTTGCCGCATTTGAAGCAAAAAAAAAGGTGTATTTTTTATACTATCGAAACATAAATTCGCCGTTTTGACATTTTCATGAAAAAAAACAGAACACCATTTCAAGAGAACAAAAACAATTCACACAGTCTAAGATTAACAATCTCTACTACTAAAAAGCAATGAATTATTGCACTTCACATGCTCTACAAATTCTGTATAAACTGTACTGTATAAAATTTTAACTGTCTGAAGCAATTATATATGTACTGGTAAATATATAAACTACACGCCACGTGAACACCATTTTGGAAGTAAGAGCACCAATAAAATCTATTCCATTGCTTCCCATGAAGCATACGAGACAATCCTGCAAGTATTAATGAGGGTGATGAAATATAGATGTGAGAAATATAAATAACATTTAAGCAATATAATATAATAACAAAAATCTCATCGATAAGCAATGCGCGTGAATAATATGTTGCCATAATATATGCCTCGTCTATAAAACGTTTTTGATTAATCTCGCCTATCCATATGGGGGAAAAACAGGTTGGTAAACGCACAGAGCATGCAGAGTACAGGCTCCCCTCGTACTCTGGAGAGCATGTTTTCATCGAATACCGGTATTTTGTCCGATTCACACCCGCACATCAAATAACCTATTAAAGAGCAACTATTTCTAGTACATACATCTTAGGCAGTAAATATTTCTAACACATACATCTTTCTTATATCAGGCGCATCCCACTGACCCAGTTGTATTCAAATAAGTACAGCCGGGAAGCATGGATGTTATATAATACCATGAAAATCCAGATTTCCTTATTCTGCGCAATTATATCCTTACTTTAGTAATAAAGCATGCAGTCGCTAAGCTAGCTCTTCTGTGGCTTGTAATGATGTAGTACCGGGTACTTAAGCTAAATACTTTCCAATAAACGGACCGGCGTCTATAACAAGTCGATACAATTTGAGCATAGTAGGCAAGTACATCAGTAGAATTACGACTGCAACATAACTGACAGAATCCATCACGTGGTTCGCATCGACTAACTGACAACAACCCACGCCGTCATTCCCCATTCGGTCGACCACAGTAGTAACATCAAAAGTATCTTTTTGGTCCCTGGATTTTGACACACAAGATATCCCAACCAATATCGGATGCATTTATCTGTTTCATTTCAAGTGGATTTCCCAGCCACTTAGAAAGGATCCAGTCCATCTATCGCATCAAGCGACGCGGCGTCCCCAAGTTATAATTCGTCCTTGGGTGTTTCAAGGTCGCCGGTGTCGCCCTTCTCCCTGGCGCCGATGACGTCAGAGTCCTCGGTGTCGGTCACGTAGCCTGGTTCCCCGGTGTAGTGGGTGGGTTCCACGAGCAGCGGCCACGCGGACAGCGTCACAAGGTCACGAGGCCAGAATTGATCAGCCCACTTCGCCCTGCGAAAGGAAAGGAAAAATTAAAACAACGATCGCCTTTAAAGTTACTGGGTTAATTATTCTTAGTAATGAAAGAAAAATTTACACAACGATCGCCTTCAAAGTTACTCAGAGCAATATTTGTTCCTGATAAATTTTTTTCAATGTTTTAAATAGAAATGATGTATTTAGATCCTTGGTGTATAAAAACACATTGTATGCAATAAATAAAGTTATGTCGTTAAGCCATTTGCATCTCGCATGGTAAAGTGTGAATTTCTCGAGTATTATTACATGAAAGAAATTCAGATATCGCTGTCGTTCTTTGCCTATATAGTGACATCAAGTGTCTTAAATATACAACCAACCAAGCCATCTTCGCCCACGTTAGTCCTAATCTGCACAACGAAGGCCATGGCTCCTTTCTACCCATTGACATTGTCGCGATATCACCTGCGTAGGTTAAATAAAGCGTTCTACTGAAAATCAACCTGTACAATTTCATCCAGGGCCACTTACAAACGGTCCGACGACTACACGGATATCCAGCAGGCGGTTCACACTCGGCTGATTCTCCGTCCCCATGGTCCCCACTTTCCCTCCCTTTTCTCATTGACGTGATGTGACCAAAAGTGGTTAAAGCATCCAAAATATACAACCAACCAACCATCCATGTACTGATACTTACGTTGGGTGCTTGTTGAACATGATGGGCAGGTACTCATCAACAGGAAGGATCTTGCCGAGCGGGTTTTGCTGCAGCAGCTTGTACGCGCCGTCGAAGCTCAGCATGTAGCTGAGCGTCCAGTAGGAGTAGTCCGGCCAGACCAGCCTGTCCGACCCCACCACCCACTCCTCATTCTCGCTGTCCAGGCTCTTCCGCCCCAGGTACCTGCAACCAAGGCGCAATCAGCCGCCATGACAGAGGAGAGCTTTCCAGACAATATCACAAGTCAGGAGCTCCCAAGCCACGCCCATTTTGTCCCGGTCAGATAAACTCTCAGGACTTCCGAAGCCAGGCCTACTTTGTCCCGGTAACATCACCTTTCATGAGTTCCCAAGACACGCCTAATTGTCCATATGACATCAAATTGCACGAGCTCCCTAGGCACGCCCAGTTTGTCCCGGTAACATCAACTTACACGAGCTCTCAAGCCACGCCCACTTTGTACTGGTAACATCAAATTACACGAGCACCCAAGCCACGCCCACTTTGTCCCGGTAACATCAATTTACACGAGCTCCCAAGCCACGCCCACTTTGTACCGGTAACATCAATTTACACGAGCACCCAAGCCACGCCCACTTTGTCTCGGTAACATCAACTTACACAAGCTCCCAAGCCACGCCCACTTCGTCCAGACGATATCAACTTACACGAGCTCCCAATTCGCGCCCACTTTGTCCAGATCATAATGCAGATATTGGAGTTTTTCTCGAAAGTAAACTTGGAAGCGAACGTCATCTTCAAACACGACCACTTTCTGGTAATTCTTCTCCAGTACCTGTAAGTTCATACGCAATCATTTACTGGCCAACATAATATTTTAAACATGCAACGTATATAACCCGTAACTTTAACAGGTTCCAGCTCAAAGTTTCGACCTGTTTCTTCAATCAGCGAATATATAAGATCACTGCGTCTAATAGATTCAGAAGCAGTCTTTGAGATAGTCAAGCCCATGCGATTACCATAACGATTCCCATAAACATTCTTAGAAACCTTGCAACTCGTGAAGCAATAATATTAAAAGACCACTTACGTTATTCATATGAGTACTGTATTGTCAATTGTGTATAAAAGTATCCTGGGCGTCGTGCCTAAAGTACTGATTAAGCAATTTACCACCAACCAACAAAATCTGTATGCCTTTCACCTACCTCATTCCAAATGATGAAATGACTTAGAAAACAACCAATTTCCCCCATTGTTAAGGGCCTGAAACAAGCAACACAATCGAATGTTTAATCACGTAGCTTTCAATAGTACAACAGTGGTTATTTCTATGTAAGTACAGGAAACAAGGCGTTAGCAAATAAGCAAATAAGTTAATTTGGGATTATTCAAACCATAACGATTGTACATTAGTTAGTTTCACGGTGACGTAATTCACATCTTACTTGATTTCAAGATATTTTAATGGCCTGTTAATCTGTTGTGTCCTGTCATTAATACCATTTCACCGGTGTATTAACACGTTATGAGTTAGATTTAGATGGATTATCGCACACAACCAGTATTCAGCGATATTTAACCCGGTCTCTCAGGGGTTCGCACCTGTGGTGGTAGGGGTCGGCGTATCCTGGTAACATCTGCACGCCGATGGACTTGAGATACGTATCATTCAGCATCCTATTGGGTGAAGGGCGGATACAACAGAAAACGGTAAAAAAAAACTGCATTGGTGTAATAAAGGTACGTAACTAAATCGGGTCAAGCAATCTCCTGGCAAACATTTACACAGTCGAGCGGGAACTTAGAAACTCTGGTCTAATCCATTCGATCCGGCACAAGACTTTTCTAGATAGATGTGATACTCACATTATACGTCTACCAAAGGCAATACGACGCCAAAATGGAAGCCTGTGCAACAACGACGGTATTTTATCTAAGATTACAATGAGACGCTAGACGATTAGGAATTAAACTAATATACGTGAATGTATATAATAATAATTATTTTCAGGATTCTATGGCAATAAACGAGTTGCTAAAGGTTTATACGTAATAGGGTCATTCAGAAACATATTTATTGTGTCACTCCCTTATGTCACTATTCTCTCGATACTAGGCGCTATATTCGCTTAGGTTTTTGTTCTTTTTGTTCTTGTTTTGTTTATGTACCTTGGCTGGAGGCCAGCCTATAGTACGATTAACATCTATCTATATTCGCTTACTTTCCGTCGACCGCGTCAATGAACTTTGCTTGAATTCCCAGTTCTTTGAAGCACTCCTCCATCTTGCGCCGCCTGTCTGGGCGTCGCTTCAAGTTGATGAGGTACACCTGTAAATAACGCCAGGACGTTCCATCTCCCACCATTCGCAAAACTGTCTATATATTTCACTACAACGCGCAGTGATGTTTACAATACATGTATACCCAGACACATAATTATTATTACGAAACGAAACTCTAAAAATGGCAATGCAACTCTTCGTTCCATGAGCATCCCTTACCTCTGCAGTGGTTAGATGTTCATTTATCACATCTTAGGCCTTTCTAAACAACTCATTTAAAAGTTACGGGGGATTGTTAGTTGTCATACATATGTACACAATAAATGCACTCATGTTCATTTATCTGCATCGTACATGCAACATAAACTATTGACAATTATGTGATTGGCTAAAACTGTAATGTGCTTAAAGCGCTGCTTACGGCATATTTGGTACCAGTGAAGTCACCTATGTATACAGAGACGCTAAATCGGGTTATGTAACTTGGGATAATTAAATGGGTAAAACCTTAAACGACCCCAAGAATCGGACGCCGGATTCGAGTTTGATTCGGAATAGAGCCGATCTGGAGCTCAATCCTTGTCTGAGCTCCGGAGGCTCCCCCTGTTGGCTATTACCTGGTCAAACCCCAGTTTGTCGACCGCTCTCACCGGCGGTGTGAAGTATGGTAAGTGCTTCAACGGCGTATCAGCCACTGTAAAACATACGAAAAAAGGTCGTTGAAATATCCGAACAGAAATCCCACATGTAATACCGGCACAACCAAAAGCAAGAATGTAAATCCTTTTTCGTTCATCTGTATCATCATATAATGATATTTCGAGACGACGGTACACGGGTCTTCATCAACAATTCATGTTTAAAACTTTGTAATACATGACAGGTCCGCCTCGATAATTAGGTGACTTAGAACATCACTTGGCATTTGCCCTTATGACTGACTGAAAATCTGAACGACTTACACATTACTAACTACCGCAAATAAAAGACGCCGACTCCCATATTTATCAAAACCGCTTAGAGCGATATCACATACCAATATTTTCCAGCTTCATATGCACGAATTGCTGGTACTCGTTCGCCAGGTTGTTGTGGTCCTCCATTGGGATCTGCATGTAGCCGTAGTGGTCGGTGTTGAGGATGTGGAGAGGGACGCCGTTGATCTTGGCGCTGAAGGCGAACTGGATGATATCGTCGTAGGGGCCCTGGTAGCCCGGCGGGGCGGTGTATGACAGCAGACGCGACTCCTGACGCCGCAGGTTGATCAGCACGGTCGAGTGGACCATGGGAACGGAGAAACAGCCGCGCGTGGACCGCTGCTGGATGTCCTTGTAGTCCTCGGACCGCTTGTAGTAGCCCTGGATGGAATTGTACTGATTCATTTGAAGCAGAACGCTTTATTTAACCTGCATTGGGGATATCGCGACAGTGTCGATGGGTAGAGAGGAGCCCTGTCTTTGGATTGGTTAGTCGGTTGTGTATTCAGGACGCTTTGACCAATTCTGGGCATATCGCGCCAAAGGGAGAAGAGAGGGAAGAGCGGGAGCCATGCCCCCGGGGAAACCCCCGACTCTTTGCGAAGAAGGACTTGGGATATTTATCCTGCATAAACATTTGCATAAAGCTATTTGCATAGGTGGGATTTGAACCACGCACCGGCCGATAGACGACTTCGCAAATCATAGTTAATATTATTCCACTGTGAGGCGCCACTGCATGAGCAATGCATTCTAGGTATTATTTTGGTCTTTCCGAGATGTCAAGAGGGCGTCATCGCATGACAACGTATTTTGTAGACACCTAAACATGCAATATTGTCATCTATGTAACGTAAAAGTTAAGCAATCTGTAAAAACTAAACATGCTCATTGATTATTTACATGCCTTGCCAATAAAATGGAAATATGGTATTTATATAGTGTTATCTTGAAGAAATCAAGATAACGCCAAAATATTTCTCAGAAATCTTGGCCCCAGTCACACTTTTTTTAAGATGGCGTAGAATTGCGAAGTCGTGTATGGGGCTGACCTAGGAGGGCACACTCGACAATAGCCGAACGCGCTACCTATTACGCAATTAGGTGACCCGCTTCCCCCTGAATGGGAAAGCAACAAACCCACAGGTGGTCATTGTGTATGGAACGCATAAAGATCAGGAGTGATTGGCCCTCCAGCGAACAGATTACGATAAGAATAAGAAACGGTGAATACGCACAGATCAGTATAACTTGCAACGAAACACTCAGGTATTTTGTCATGTCTGCATGCTAATATTACCAATGTTATACCAGATATAACTGTACATATTCCAAAATTGGCCTGGTCTCATGAGCTGCTAACTTACGTGATCCAACTTCTGTTCACTCTAGCATGCAAATTTCGTCCAAAGCAAACCTTTTCATCCATGGCACCCCAGAAGTTGGAATAATGTCGCGATGCTGTAGCATTCAATAGTGGTGAAACCACAGTTCTGGAATATACAAAATAGGTATTGCAAATGAAAGCCAAATAAATCGTTTCAACCAATAGTGTGTGGATGCAACCGAGCTCTTTTTGTTTATGACAGAGCATATCAGGACTTCTAAAACTTGCTGCAAATCAAATTGAGTAATTGCTGTTTTGCCCTTACCCTGTTTACAGGTAGCTGGTCTTAAGGCCATTAAGGAAGTTGGCACAATTGCACAAGCTAGGTAGCTAAAAAACAAGGCTTAAAATGCACAGACAATTGTAAATACCGACAGGTTCAGACTTTTGAAGTATGAGACCGAAAATCTGCAACTTACAACTTTCATGTGAGTTTTTTTATGTGCACAAACTTACTTATCTTGCTTTATCAAGTCCTTCAAGGAGTTTTTGTTGGTGAGTAGATTATCACAATCAATGACCTAAAAAATAGACAAATGGTTATGATGACTGAATAAAATAGAACAAGAATAGATAATGTGTTGCTCATAACATTCACACCCAATTCCAGAAGGACACAATACTGGGTATCGCATGAAAATGTAGCAATGGTGGGATGGAGTGGGGGTGGGAATGGTGGGTTATACATATATAATCATTGTGTGGCAAATGATTATGCCTTGTATCATATATATTAGCAGTGCATATACCCTAACTTGTTCTCAGGGCACCATGGAAATGTAGTGCAACTGTTGATTTAGTATTGTCAGCAAACCAAAGATTTACTTAATTTTCCATGCCAGGAAAGTTGATTGTTACAGATAAAACCAGTCATTCGGCAAGTTCAAATGGCATATTAGGTAATAGACATAGGTTATAAATGGAATTTACCAACAGAAAATCAGCCCATTTTCGTCTTGCAGTATCCAAAGCTTGTTGCCTTAATGTTATCATCTGGCTAAAGCGCTGTTGTGACCAGTCACAAGGGCCCATCTCATCTGAATAAGCTGAAAAAAACGATAAAACAATCTGTAGAGAATGGTAGATCAGTTGACCTGTTAATAAATCAATAATTATAGAAATTCACTTTATATCATCTAAAATAATCATAGTGCCAGTACTTGAACTAATATATTATATTTACTGCCACATATATATTTACCATTATGAACTTACACTATTGATAGCGCTTAAAGATAAGGATTGTGTTTATATATACAAATATTTGCTATACCTTGTTCTCTGTCGTCAACTTCAAAATCTACAGAATGATAGTGATTTTGTTCATGTTGAAGCCATTTTTTCACAACTAGGACTGAGTCATCAATATTATGGTCTGCACGAATCCTGTTAAGAAAAAAAATTAACACAATTTTATTCATGATACATGTATCATATTCCTAGTGAGTATAATTTGATCAACAATATTTAAAATCACTTTAGCTAATATTGAGAAAGATAAAAACAATGTACTCATTACTCCCTGTCTCATCTCTCACCTGTCTAATATGAATATTTGATTCTTCAGATATTAGATTTTAAACTGTTAATTTCATCAACATATAACATCTCATGACACTGGGTTGTTGTTCAAGAAACCTATTTTCATATCCTGACTAAAATACTCACTTGTCAGTTGTATATATGACAACAAAATTCTTTAATATAAATCAAGCTTGGGAAGACAATATCCACAATCCTTCAACTTAGATAAGTATTTAAAGGGCTACTGTCATTTACGTATGTTTTGGAACACCAAAAATGGAACATGTTTTGATACACCTCCAATTTTGGAAAAAATTATTATTTTTTTGGGTTGTATGATATAGTTCACCACAGATGGTGGGAAAGTTTTTTGTATCAATGTTTTAGTACACCCTAATTTTTCAGAAATTTATCAATCTTGTTAGGATATGGCTGTGAACATATAAGACATATATAACATTGAAATCTGTCTCAATAGTTAATTCCCTACAACAAGAAAGAGTATTTCATGTCTCTGGCAGTGTTGGGCACTAGTTTGGTGGTGAAACCATGTATAAGCCCTAACCCTCCTGGTCACTGATAATACTGGTGCATGTGAAGCCATTTCCTGCTTTCTCTATAAATCATCCATTAATTTAAGCTACCTCCCTCCAACCCATACCCTGGTTTATCTGTGACTAATCAGAATGCAGCTATAACAATCGCATTGTCTGGTACCTGACTGGAACTGAGAGTACCTGCGCCTGTATAGATCTACTTAATAAATAGGCAGGTATTATATCTGCACCACCCCACTTCGACCCCTCCCCACCCACTTCCGTCATCACCCTCCACTCCCCTCTCAGCTGGCCAAGCGCCTGTGGTAATGAAAATACTAAGTTTGAGACAGCTCCCCCCTTCCCCCTTCCCCTCCTTCTCAACCGATCCCTATCTTGACAGAAAGCAAGGAAGCCATATACTGTGGGCCAGTTGACTGGCTGACTGTACCCTACCCAACCCTACCATGCCCTTTACATATATCTTAATTGTAGCGGCTACAGCTACAGCAGCTCTTGAACTGACTAACCATACAAACCCCTTCCCTTTACTCCTCCTCCCTCCCCCCCTACAAAAAGAATGTATCAAAGGTTTGGAATAGCAGGAAAATTAATAAATTTTTTGGACTATGTTCTGGTACACTTAGGTTTGTACTTATTTTTCTGGTGTTCCAAAACATATATAAATGACAGTATGCGTAAACCACACTTTCACCAGTTGCATATAGTATCACCTCGAGCATGCGATCAGCTATGACATCTGGTCATCAATATATGTTTATTGGCAGCGCAACAACAAAAATATAGGCTGGGCACCAGACTAGAGTAAATGTGTTGCCATAAAAGATATCATGACAGATCAACCATGAATGAGTGCCAATATTATCTCTCCAAGCTTAGATTTAGATCAAGGAAAAACATTATTATTTCATAACACAGCTGATAACGGAGTGTTTGCATCAAGATGTGAAAATAGGAGGTTTCTTGAATAGTGACCAAGTAGCAGGTATTCAGACATAACATGTCCAGTGATGTCCCTAGCCTTGGTACATGCCTCTCTGAATATGCAGTAAATGAAGCAAGGGAGAGAGCCATGCCATGCCATTAGAAATCGCGGCCCGGTGGCTCAACTTCCTCAAGTTAGCATTTTTTTGTAATCCGGGAGATTATTGTCACCACTCATTTCGTTTTCAATTCAACAAATAAACTTTGTGATCACTTGCTGCCAGATGGTGTTTATTGACTTTAGGCTAATGGTGGAAAATTGAAAATTAAGCAAAAATCACCCAGGTTACAAGAAAATATATTACTGTGGTCTGACCAAAGTCATAAAAGTTTCAGAAGCCTTGTAGAGCACATTGTCGGATGGGCACTGCAAATTTATTGTGGGGAACGGCATGGCTCTCTCCCTTGCTCCGTTTATGGACGTGGTCAAAGACAAAGAGGCCTTACAAGTTACATACCAGGGATCCCTTTCTAAACTGTTTTAGGACAGCAACATCTTTTCATCATTAAAAGTAGAACTAGGGAATTTATCACTAGGTACTAGGTGACTTGGTACTAGGATAAACTTAAGTAAGTTACCATAGGGATATTCGTTGCTTGGGATAGTCGAGATTTTCCAAATACTTCAAAAAGTACGGCAGAATGTGGGCTTTGTTTCGAACTAGAATTGCCACCATCACGGACGGTTCAATGAATGTTGCATCGTTCTCTACATCAGCCTTCGTGTCAATATTTTGTCCCCAACTTTGGACATGAAACAAACACCAGACAATAAGGTAAAGATGCAAAACCCTAGACTTTCGCCACATCGTCAACATCTTTCTTTTCTTTGGGGAATCCTCTCACAATCTAAACTGCTAAAGCGAGGTTCCAGGGAAATCTGAGGAAACACCGAAAACAGCGAAAGTAGGAGGTTGCGCACCCGAGCAAGATCGTCCGCGGTCCTTCGCCTCAGCGAGATAACCCTTTAATATCCCGTAAATATCCCGCATCATAATGTTAAACTCTGGACGACGATCCCTCTGAAATACGTGGAGATAACCCGTAAATATCGATGCATAATAAAGTCCTTTATTTATCAATATTTTACACTATTTAGGCGGCATAACAAATGCGCGGCGGTCGATCGTGCTCCGGAACTCAACTCAACTCCATTGTATCAGATTAGCTGATACCGCCGCTCATAATCCTACAAGTAGGGATAGGAGACACCCCAAGTTAGGTGACAGGGCAATCCCCAAGTTTTTTAGTTTTTTTTTTTATATATACTTTTATTTCCATAACGATGTTACAGTACAAAGTAATATATTTCAGATCCATAATAAACACATAGCATTACAGTATATTGCTTGGTACACCAAAGACCACGTTTTTACCACAATAAAAGCATTTAATCATCTCTAAATTTTCATTAAATTGCACATAATGGGTTTCCATTTGTTCTTAAATATAATAACAGACAAAGAAGGTTTTTGTTCTACCGCGGATTTTTCCACAGCATAGTAATACTTAACACTATTGATGGCACTTTGATAATTTGGAATCTTTGTGGCCCATTTACAAATATAGAAATAGTTCTTCACTATTAACACTAAATGATTTAATAATCTACTATGTAGCGAGGTAACTACTCCCAGTATAATGGATTGCATGGACACTTCGAGTACCAGATTTGGGTCGGCCTCGTTTAACCAATTTGCTATTTTGTTCCATATAGGCTTGACAAATATACAACTATACAATAAATGGTCAATTGTTTCCGATTCATTTCCACAAAATACACATGTATCGGAGCTCACAAATTTACATCTATATAAAAAGGTATTTGTTACTAATGCTCTATGAAGAATAAGATACTGGAAGCTCCTCAAACGTTCATCGACAGTGGCGTTTACTGGTAGTTTGTAAAACTGTTTTCATTCCAACTCTATTTGTGGTTCCGATATTTCCTCCCATTTCGTTTCATTAACAATGTTATATGGCAAAGACTCAACGAATACATTACACAGATGGTTGCACAAGCGTTTTACCTTCAAAATAGCGTCTGTAAAGTTATATGTAACGGATGCCTGTTTCCCATGCAGTACAGAACATTGTTCTTTCCAGTCTCTTGGTATAGAATGCATAAAACCATAAAAATCTACGAAATTTATGTCTAGTTTATATCTATTTACAAAGTCTTTCCAGCCCAGAAAGAGTCTATTTTCATCCACAATATCATTAACAAAAATAACCCCTTTCTTTATAAATTCTTCTTTTCGTCGTATTAAATTTTCATTTGTCATAAAAAAGGTGTTCCACAGAGGATATTCTAGAACGTTGATATCAACCTTGCAGGTTTGCCTAAAGTGGTACCACGATTTAGCTACATCGGCCCAAAATGGGTTACTCATCAACGCAAAGTCACCTAAAGACTGTAAATCCAATTCCCAACATAGTACCTTTTCGCCACATATCGTGCTACAGAACAAGTCTTGCCAGGCTCCCCCACATCGAATTAATTTTGGTACCCAACATATTTTCAAGGCCTTTAACATTGATTCAATATGTGGGAGATTGATTCCTCCAGACTCTACCGTTTGCGCCAACCTATTAGCCGAAATTTTTGACCTCTTGCCATTCCATACAAAACCTGGAATGGCTCCGTTAATTCTATCTCAATACCGTTTTCCAGGCATAGGCAAGGCTGACATGATATGGATCAGTTTGGGCAGTGCAAGTGTCTTGACAACAGTGACCCTTCCTCGAAGAGATAAATTGCGCTAACCATATAAATAAAGTATTTTTTCAAATTCTGGTAGTCTCCATCCATAATTTAAATCAATCATACTGCTCAGGTCTACACTGAATTTAATCCCTAGAAGTTGGAAGTGCCTTACCCACGCCAAGGGTAGGTCCGTACAGATAGGCTGCCTGTGATCCGGCTTACCTAACCATATGGCATATGTCTTTTCAACGTTGATCTTCAACCCTGAACAATACTCAAATCGTTTTAGTAACCTTAACACATTTCTAAGGGATAATTCGCTTCCGTCTAATAGAATAAATGTATCATCGGCACATTGCCCAACTTTATATTGTTTCCCTTCAATCTGAATACCTTTGATTGTGTTATCTTTTTTAATTGCCATGGCCAGGGGCTCGATACATAGTATAAATAAATATGGTGACAGTCGGTCACCTTGCCTGCATCCTCTGCCGAGGGGAAAAATTGCGAGAAGAAACCATTATTTATAACGCAGCTTATAGAATCTTTATATAAAATATTGAACCATTTTCGAAAAGAACACCCAAAAGTATACCGTTCCAACACTTGTAATATGTATTTCCAGCTCAGAGTGTCAAAAGCCTTTTCGAAATCTATGATTAACGTCAGGCCCGTTCTGCCCTTTTCAATTAGATAGTGCATAACATCATAGACCAACCTTGTGTTTTCTCCAATATATCTGCCTTTTAAAAAGCCTTTCTGGTCTGAACTTATAATATCGGGTAATATCTTTTTCATTCTCTGTGCTAAAACGCCTGATAAAACCTTATAGTCTGCATTTAGTAAAGAAATTGGACGCCAGTTTTTCATCAACTCCCTTGGCTTATCCCCGTTGGGCAAACATGTTATTACACCCTGTTTCTGTGTAACAGAGAGGGAACCGTCTTCATAGGCGTACTGAAGACTTCTTAGTAGATAGTGACCTATGTCCTTCCAGAAAAACTTGTAAAAATCTATCGGAAATCCATCACTGCCGGGTGATTTATTATTTTTCATATTCTTTATAACGTCAGCTACCTCAGTCATTGTAATATGACCCTCACATAATTCTCTTTGCGTCACATCAAGCATCTTAACGTGTTTAACATTTAAAAATGCAGGTACATCATCATCTGCGCCCGGATTATCATGATTTGCATACAGCGCACTATAATAACACATTTGTTCACGTAATATACTTTGTTGCTCCACGACTTCTGTACCGTCAACCATTAATCTATTTATGAGCTTGTTGACATAGTTCTGTTTTTCAAGATTACAAAAGTATTTACTTGGTTTTTCACCTTCTTCATAGTACAATGATTTCGACCTCAAAAAGACACCTTTCATTCTAGGCAGACGTAAGCGCTCGAACTCCGCTTTAAGGGTTACCAGCCTTTGTTGTTCTGAGTGACTAAGATCTACGGATGCTTCTATTTCATTAATGCTCTGCTCCAATTCTCCCTCTTCTTTCAACAAAATCCTTTTCTTGTGGCTGCTATAGCTAATACTCTTGCCTCTGACTTGAGCATCTCAAAGAACATTTGGTCACTTAATACAAATCTTACAGTGTCGGGGCTTGACGCTGTACCAGGAGCTCTATGCATTTCCACCATGGTTTGCTATACATTCTTTTACCAAATTTACATACAAGACGTCTTTTAGTAGCGACGTATTAAATTTCCAAAAGCCCTTCCCTCTGTCTGCGAGATAAATATCTATATCAATGGTAATTGAAGAGTGATCGGTTCTATAACCTGGAGTAATATCTGACTTTTTCATCATAGCGTGGATATCGGCCGATGTCACAAAAAAGTATAATCTAGCCCTCTGAGCTTTTCGCTGCTGGTTAGTCCACGTAAAACGCTTAGTCCGAGGGTGATCAACTCGCCAACAGTCGATCAGCTCAAGTTTTTCCATAACACCGAGGACCTCTCTCTTTGCATTAACATTATTTTTGCGCTTATAGCCCCGTGTATCAAGCTCAAAATCTAGCACTAGGTTCCAATCCCCACACATTATTATGCATGTATTGTCTAGCTTCTCTACCTTTTCGTTAATTTCTTTGTAAAACCTAGGGTTATCTCTATTGGGTCCATAAATATTAACAAGCGTCAATCTATTTCCACACATTGTAATATATAATATAATTAAATCGCCCAGTTCATCTTTCTCACAACTGTGCACCGTGTATTCAACATCGTTTTTCAATAGGATTGCTACCCCCCTGGCCTGCGAAGACGGTGAGTTCACATAACATGTACCATTAACCTCATTTTGTAAAAGACTCTGTGTGGACACACTGAAATGTACATCTTGTAAACAATATACTGAGACACGTTTATCTTTTAGCCATTCCAGTACATCTGTTCTCTTTATCGGGGAACCCAAGCCACGAACGTTCATGCTACAAATACATAACATACTCATTGTGTATTGTAACCAATTCTAACGGATCTTCGGTAATCTGATTATTCATGTGGTTTTCTTTGATCAACATCATTATGAATTTTATGGGAAAGTCTTCTGCACAAACGTAAACAAATATATATCTATATATCAGTATTTAAATATAGCAATATATATATCAATATATACTAATCGATCACAGAGTAGAAAAAAGAAAAAAGTTGACAAAAAAGAACTGGAAAAAAAAGAAAACAAAGAAAAAAAAACAGTACAAGATGTACGAGGGGAGTTTCCGGCAGTGCTCCCGGGGGTCATGTAACAAATCGAAAACTTGGCCGTTGGTTCCTAACCTTTACACCAAATACAAACGACATATGTACATGAGAACATCACCTATTAGGTATACGCGTTCCTGACGGTGTACGGGCGTAAAGGCCGCGCCCCGGCCGATTTCCCCACCCCCTACAAGGTGTGTGGGAGCGCGAGGGGGGCGGGGGGTAGGGGGCGTGCGTCGGGTAGGCGGGTGCGGCAGGGGATTAGCGGCTGGGCAGATAAGGCAGAGTCGGGTAGGGGGGCGTGCGTCGGGTAGGCGGGTGCGGCAGGGGATTAGCGGCTGGGCAGATAAGGCAGAGTCGGGTGCGGGGCAGATTCGGCAGACAGACTGCGAAATCGGCCGGGCGAGGGACATCGGCGGCAAAATCAGGTAAGGTAATTGACTCGCTACTGTGCCCCAGTCCCAGACCCCGACACGGAAGCCGATAAGAGACTACAAGTTGCAATTCACACCTTGCGTCCGCCGCCACGGTACTTGGCCACGGCACACTGCGTCCACACACATCCCCCTCCGCACACACACACCACCACCCCGCTCCCCCCCCCCCTCCCACCACACCCCGTCCTCCTCAACCCCCTAACATCCGCGCGGCCCTTGTGCCATGCGGCCCTTATGCCTGACATTCACAGACTAGGCCCCAAGGAAGCCCAGGAGTCGCTCGGAACAGACATCGCCCCATCATCGCGCGTTTCGCTTTCTTCCCGGATCGGCAACGCGTGTGGAACAGCAAGCAGCATCTTCGCGGAAGCAAGATATTCGTCGAGGAAGACTTCCCCCGATGCATCCAGGAACGCCGCCGTACCCTCATCCCGGTGATGCGAACGAATGTCAGGCATTCGAGCTACTCCTGGGGCTTCCTTGGGGCCTAGTCTGTGACATCTCTGAAGTTGCATCTCTCCGGACAAATTCAACGTGTTTTCGATGATATCTTTGATGCGCAGGCCGCAGTCCTCCGATCCCGAAGCAGGTTCACTCACGCCATGGAAAACTAGGTTTTCCCTCCTGCTGTACAAATCTAGCGCCACTAGATCCTTACTTAACCTGTCGGAGCGCTGTTCAATTGCGGCTATCTGTTTGTCTGGGTCTCGTTTCTCCAATATCTTGATTTTTTCTTTCAACTTCCTATTCTCTTTTTCGATCTCGAGCATTTTTGTATTGTTGAACTCAGCGGATTCTTTCAACTGCTCCAGTTCTTTTCTCATTTCTCGCAAAACAGTCTGCATTTCAGGCAAGCAAGACAACTTTGCCACTATGATCTTTAAAGTGGCCTTAACATCATCATCGTCTTTTGTATCTATGGCTGCCATGTCTGCGAAATCTATTTCTCGGCTTTCTGGGGAGGGTTCCAGTTCGAAGCAGTCCGATAGTGTGCGCGGTCTTTTATCCTGCGTTTTCGCTGGCGGTGTGGCGCCACTGCTGTTGCGTCGCCGCTTCTCGTGTTTTTTCTTTCCCATTGAGACGGCCCC